>VXBO01012364.1:0-95897 GCA_013400135.1 Rhinoptilus africanus
CTACAAAACTGTCTTTATCTCAACCCGGGAGTGGGGTTTTTTTGTTGTTTTTTTGGTCATTCCCCCTCCTTTTCTCCCTCTTCTCCCTACCCTACTGAGGAGGGAGAGGGAGTGAGCAGCTACGTGGTCCTAGTTGCCGACTGGGGTTAAACCACTATGGATTCCATACCAGAATTCAAGATTCCTTTGATCAGGAAGAATTTCACGAATGCCATGATTTTATTTATAAACTATTTCAAAAAAACTTTACCAGTCAGCCACACACAGCCAAAACCAGCACAGTACCTTCACAAGGAACGATGATATATGATAACAAAACATCAGCACTAAAATTTTTCTCTTTCTTTTGCCTTCTGAACGTTATGATTATACCAGGAACTTACAGTATATTTATTTTTAACATCAAGTCACTCTACAGCATCGTAGCTTTCTCTTATTTGGACATAAGGTTGCAAAATACAGTATAGTTTTGAGCTTTTCAGAGGTCTCACTGCCATAACTATTGTGCTGCAGGTGCAATATAGTGGCACGCAAAAAGAAATTTGGGGACTTACCAGCTATCGATCCAGCCAAGAGCAGATTTCCAGGGCTAACCCTCCCATCTTCATTTGCAAATGAAGCTTTCAAATGAGCATAACAGGGGAAGTAAATGGCAGAGAAGGGGATGTCACGCAAAAAACAGGCCTTAGCACCCTGTGTTGAAAAAGAGATGGAATTTTGAGAATGAGCAAATTTAACATGATGAACTATGGACATCAGAGATCAGAGTAACGCTGTGGTTTTTTATTTTGTTGCAAAGCGATTTCTTGCCTCAAATTTTTGAGCGATCCATGTATTTCACCCTGCTGAGGAGTGTCTGCGCATTGTTTCTTGGTTCGGTAATTTCTGTGTTTATCTTGTCGACTTGTTCTCCCTCACTCCCTAGTACTGTACTTATTTGCTGGTAATAGAGAAAATGTTACGTGTTGGAGTAAACTCTGATAACACCTTTGCAGAATTTTAAATAGCTGACATTGTAGCCATGCACCTGTAGTGGGAGTGGAGGATGTGTCTGAAGAAGACCGAGTCCCAGGACAGGTCTGTCCCCTCTCACTCCCCCTCACAATAAATACTTCAGGGAAAATAGTGCCCAGTCCATACATGTATGCAGACATTGCAATTGATAATGCAACATAAATAGAGGGAAAGAGAGAGAGTAGGGCCATAACATAAACTCTTGCAGAACGGTAACAGGATACTTGTGATTTTTGAAGTACAGGTGATCTGGGATACGGCTTCTTTCAAATAAGTTTTAGCTCTTATTGCAATATTTGCTTTACTATCATTTTTTTAAGTGGTACAGCCAGCCAACAAAGATACCAGCAGTATCACTGGCTTCAAACCTAAGTGAGTGGCAAACAGGCAAGGGAAGTTTTAGGGCAGGAGCAAGCAATCAACTGTTTTTCAAGCAGGGGGAAAAGCAAAAAAAGCCACTAAAGGTGGTTAACCAAAATAAAATACCAAATAATATCCATGTTCCAACAGCAAAAGGGACTTGCAGTCTGCCTTTCCTCAATATGGAGATCCAGAGCTCACCAGAGCCTGAACACACCAGGACTGAGACCAGCAGGAAGGCACAAACAGGAAGGAGGTGGCTTTGGAAAATAGGTAAAATCTTTCAAGCTTGAGAAAGAAATGGTTCAAGGATGAGCCTAAGCCTCTTCTCTCTGAGGCGAGGGTGGATTCATGAAGAAAATGCTTGAGGTTCATCCACGATCCCTCTTGGGGTGCCCTTGTTACTGCACTTCTCTTGTGTTCAGGTCTACCAGGGCAAGTCTCAGTGCCAGACATTTCACAGGGGACATGCTAATATCCACAGAATTCAATTAAAACTAATAATGTACCCGGACACATCTGTAAGCTTGCACTGTAACAGCAGTTAAAATACAGTGCTTATCCAGGTTGGATGCTGGTTATCAAGCAAAGACACAAGGGCTGCAAGGTGTCAGAAGAACCGAAGAGTTGCCTTTCAGCGAGGCATGGCAGGGGTGGTCGAGCAGGACGAGTGACGGGAAAACCAGGTCCTGCGAGCCAGTTCACGGGAGATGCTAAGAGGTGTGGTTTCTAGTCAGAGAATGACTCTGAGAAAATAAAGACTTATCTAAAAGCAGCCATTAGATCTTCTAGTCAGACTTTCTGTGCATCAGGGACTCAGGTACCGAAGGCGATGAAGGCAGCAGGCTCTGCTCAGACCCCAGTTGCTTCCAGCACACACTCTCAGCTTATTACTTGACGTTTTCAGACTGAGGACTGACCGCTTCCCTGACAGTCTGCTCGGAGGTTGATGACTCCTGCTTCTAAGACCCTTTGCCTTGCTGCTCAGCTGGATTTGTCTGATTTACGCTGCCAGTCGCTGGTCCTCGTTATGCCTTTCTAGATACACTAAAGAAAATGCCATAAAGGACCTCAAATTTGCAGCCACTCGGCTGTTCACCCATGCTGAAACGGGATTATCAGCCAGCAAACAAAGTGATGTTGGGCTGGATACTCCTCTCAAAATTCCCTGGAAAGCCCATACACTTTACCTTGAGGGCACAGAGAAGGTGAACCTTTTGTATTTACCAGAGACACAAGAATTCTGGCCTCTCCTGTGGAACACAAGCCCATTTTACCATTTACCTTTGATCTTCACTAGAGCTTTACCAAGTTCTGTATGAAACCCCAACTTTTAATGATCCAATATCTGCACTGTATTTACCTCACAGAAAAATTACAAAACTCACTCACGAAACACTCACAGACCAACATGGTTTCTTCAAAGGTTTATTTTTAGAGCATGCTTTTCCTCAGAGCAAGTCTCCTCACTGCCTTTGCCCTCAGGGCACATTAGTTTTATTTTCTTTACCATGTTGTCATTAAATGCTGCGCACATTTTTTCCTCCACATTTTTTTCATACTCTGAAATATCTCGACATAGTTAAAATAATTTAGGGAAATCAATAAACTCCAAATGTGAGCAACTCTTAATTCAGGCCGAGCTGCTAATATTCCTCCAAAAGGGCCTTTTTCACGGGGCAGAAACGGCATAATATTAATATCACCAATATTATGCGTTCAGGTATGCAGAGAGGGAGGGATGTCCATCAACTTAGTTGTCTCAGTGTAAACAAAACCTGGATTAAAACTTGGATCCACTTTAATAATAACCCAGCTTGGCTCCGGTCCAGTATCGCAACAGTCTAAAGTTTCCCCGCATCGTTCCATTTAAAGTCTGGGAAAGCATGTTTAAAAGCAGGCCTCATTTAACTTCAAGTTAATCATCCGCAACCAGCCTAGGCCAATTAGGAAGGCTTAGGGGAGATTGGCCACAGTATCTTGAAAAGCCAAAGAAACATTTATTTTACTTCTCGCACCTTTTTGATGTGGACAACGTGCTGAAAGCCAAAAGGAGTTTTAATCAATCCCCAGCAAGCTGTAAGGATCATCCGCCCGAGTTTATTCTGGCAGCCAAGGTGCAGACCTGCCAGGCATGAAATTGTTGGGAGATCCTACACACCATGACATGCGCCTCCCTCGCCCAACAGCCAGTTGGCTCCCATCTTCAATCTCTTTAATAACCTTAAAGCTCTTAATCTCAGATAGTATCTCACTGAATAAACCAAGGGGGGGGGGGGGGGGNCAAAAAAACAACAAACCACCAACCCTGATTGTCAAAGATTCGGATAAATAAGCCCAAACCAGTGCTGGGGCAGGTTCTTTAGCATGCTAATTCCTGCTTATACCAGCTCTACCTGCAAATAAGGCTCTAAACAAACTATTTCTACTACAAGGGGAGGGTAATTATACTGACAAAGGCACCTCTGTGTCGGGTTGGGCAGAAGGAGCCGGCAGGTCTGGGAGACGCAGGCTTAACCTAGTCTCCTGCAGTGAATGCACATTGTCTAGTGCAGGGGGAAAAATGCCAGACTGGGGGGACCCAGCAGCATTCAAGACAACAGTGGTGCACCTTGTCTGAGAGGGTTATTTAATGCTTCTGGCACCTGTACTTACAGCCACCCCCTCTTTTTCTCCTTTACAGGTTTAGAATTTATTTGGCATGTATAATTGTTATTTTGATCCTATAGCTACAAACAATAGGCAGCATGTCATTTCTTGATCATTTTGCATTCTTCTTGGGTTTTAACTACAGGCTTAACCCTTTGGAATCGGAGCCCTAACAGCACCTAACAGTTTTTGTAACAGTCAGTCAAATATTACTGGGATTTGCTTTCAAGGACTGTAATTTTTTCTACTGTAAACCAACATTGCCTTAAAAGCTGTTATAGGTTTTTATTCACGTCTATTGATACCAAGCGATAAACGAAACTGATCTAGCACACCAAGTTAGAGGAATAAAACACTGATTGCAAACGCAGTGCCAGCAATTTAGATACAGTTTGCAGATAAAAAATTATAGCACTTATTAGGAGGAAGGTCTTTTTTTATTTTGCTTATTTTCAAAGAAAATTTCTGAAGAGCAGGTTCTCGCATAGAACACAGTCACAAATAGGCAGGGTGGATGCAAATTAATGTAACCCAAAAACTTTTACTGCTCTGTTTTGCATGTTTATCATCCTGCTGTAAACCCACAACTTCACGAGGTGAAATACCTCAGCTGTTATCAAAGCTACCGGGCAGGAGCTTAACACACATCCTGTCAACTGAGATTACACTTTCCAGGTCAACACACCAGAAGGCCATTTATGAAGTTGTCAAAAAAAAAAATTGAAGAGGAGATTTTTGGAAGCTTTTCTGACTAGTTTTGGAAATATAATCTGTGTTGGCAATATCAGCCCAAGCACAAATACCAGCTAAACAACTTCTAGTAATTGTAATAATAACCATTACCACAACCAACGTATCCTATCTGCAAAGAATCATTTACTACCGTATTATTTACCGTCTTCTTGGGATCACAGATTAACCTTGCTGTGCAAAATTATGGAGTGGCACTGTCTGTTATGCTGTAAAGCACTATTCAGAATGATCATTTATAAAAAGAGTAATATTTTATTAAACATTTCATGGTAGATATTATACAGATATGAGTTTCTATCATATAGAAAATAAGTAGGTGTACCTACAATGTGTATTTACACGAGCACTTTAAAGACGTCTTTTGAAACCAATAAAATGTAAATTCAACTGACTTTACTGGGACTTTATTCATATTACTGTGTAAGACAAACAAAGGACAGAAAATGTATTAACTAATCTTGTATGATCACTTCAATATTCTACCATGACCAGAAATGAAATAAAATCTATTGAAAATACTGAAAACCAGAAATGTATCCTTTCCCATTTCTGCCAACAGAAATGACATTTTGCATTAGGTTAAATGATATTTTCCCTGACTGGGATATGTCATCTTTATTTTTTTAAGAATAGCTGTCCTCTACAGAACATCTGTAGCTAAAGAAGAATTTACTAGTCATAAGCTTCCATGGCCTGGTGCTTTCACAGCAACAATTACTGGCAGAAAGAAGACAAACAGAGGAAGCAAATTCCTTCTGCAAAAGTGCTGCTATGTGCCTCTCCAAAGGAGCAGCTGGGTTTTGAGAAGTACAAAGTTTAAAAATACTTATTTACTCAAGTCGTTCATAATTTTAGACAAAGGCAGAAAAAAATATTTGCTTTCTAGCTTTAAAGAACTACAGGGGTTCAACCCAGCATTTAGCCTAACGAGCTGTGTGTGTCAAATCATTTTATTGCTGGAATTAACTGCATTTTATTTCAAAGCTGTGTATCATTACAGAACTGCTAGTATCTGAACACCCAGTGAAGGCACAGCGAGTCTGGGAGGAAGCTTTGACTCGTACTTCTTATGATGGACAATTAGTTCAAGTGAAAAAACCCTCTGTTTTTCCAGACCTACTGGTCTTTAGGTCTTTGCTGGGGAAGGAAGAGAAGGAGAGGAGATCTAAATTATCTGACCTGCACCTCAATGCACTGCACAATTTTCCCCCAAATAAAAACCTTAAGAGTTACAAAGGTGTGCCAAGATAATATTGATCTTCAAGGACAGTCTCCTCAAAGCACTATGATGGGCCATTTCATGGTGCAGAAGGTTGAGCAACCATGTCAGAAGGCCAGGGGAACCCACAACTGAGCATACATGCAGAGAGTAAAATGGAAGCAGAGGTGGGGATGGGCTACCCAGGTGAAAAACAGAACCACTGTTTGCGGCTGCAGAAAGGGAGTCATAAACGCCAAGGGCCAGTTGGAGTTGGATCTAGTCAGGGACGTGAAGGGGGAACAAAAAGGGCTTCTATAAGCACATCAGCAGTGAAAGGACAACTAAATAAATTGTAAGGCTGTTGCTCAATGGGGACAGTGACAAAATACATGGAAAAGGCAGAGAAATTACTTTTGCCTTGCTTTTTTACTAGTAAAATCTGCCTTCAGGCCTCTCAGCTCCATAAGCCTATCAGAAAAGTCTGCAGGAGCAGAGTATTACCTACAGGCACAGCACTTAAACCATCTGCACATACACAATCCGTGAGACCAGAAAAGATACCTCCAGTGGTGCCAGGATAGCTGGCTGATGTCACGGTGAGGCTGTTATCCCTTTCAAAAGGTCAAGTCAGTCAGGGGGGTCCTGACTACTGCAAAAACATCACACCCACCTTGAATAACAGCAAGAAGGAAAGTCTGGGAAACTACAAACTGGGCACACCTCTGTCTCTAGGAAGTTTGTGGAGCAAATGCTCCTGAAAGCCATTTCTGGAGCAAGAGAGAAACGGGGAACAACCAATCTGGATTTACCAAACCATGGCTGTCCAACCTGTTTGCCAGATCTGTTGATGAGGGGACAGCAAAGGATGTCGTACACCTTGACTATGAGCAAGGCTTTCAAGATGGTCTGCCATGGTATCTTCATAGCCAAATTGATGGAACATGAGCTGCATTCTCTGCAGATTAGTGGATGATACTGAATTGGGGGAGTAGCTACTGTGCTATAGAGCCAGACTGCCATTCACAGACATCTTCACAGGATGGAGAAATAGGCTGACAAGAACATAATGAAGTTCAAATCAGCAAATGCGAAGTCCTGATTCTGGATTGGAATAGCTGTATGGAGCAGAAATGCTGAAGCTGAGTGGCCAGAAAGCATCTCTGGAGAAAACTTCTGGAGGGTACTGGTGGTCAAGTTGAGCATGGAGCAGCAATGCCTCTTCACAGTGAAGACAGACAGCCACACCATGGGCTTTAGTAGCAAGGGTGAAAGGCAAGTGCACTTCTGGAATTCCCCTCCTTTCAGCACTGGTGAGAGCACATCTGGAGTCCTGTGTCCAGTTTCAGGCTCTCCAGTACAAGAGAGACATTGCTACACTGGATGGGTCCAGTGAAAGGCCATCGAGCCAGTTGGGTAGCCCACAGTCTATGAGGTCAGGAGAGGCCAAGAGAATGCAGTGCGCTTACCTCTGAGAAGAGCAGGCTGGGGGGAGACCTTACTGCTCTCTTCAGGTACTTAGAGGGAGGGTGCAGAGAAGACAACTCTTCTTGGAGGTGCACAATGGAATGATTAGAGGCAATGAACAGAAGCTGGAACATGGCCAATTCCAATTAGGCATTAGGAAAAGGGTGATGGTTTTTTGGATTTGTTTGTTTGTTATGTACCATGAAGGTGGTCAAATACTGGGTTAGGTTGCCAACATGAACTCCAGATTGGCTTTCAAATTATTCTAACATCAAGCCTGCAAGTAGAGCAGAGCACAGAGCAGAGACCTCAACAGAGTACTACTGTGAATTGTTTTGTGTCACTAGCATAGTAAAGCACCACATTAACATGCCAATGAATGACCCAAAAGAACATTAATCTCACTAATAGAGAGGGGCATCAAAACTACACAACCCAGCTTCTCTGTGATCCTCAAATGGCTATTCATTTGGACTAGAATGCTGGGATAATTATGATCATAATCAATACAAGATTCACTCAGCTGGATGCAAAAAGGGTTTACATAGCATTTCCTTTGTTAATTTGTTGACATGAGACATAAGATTTATTTGTCTGTGCCTTGGTTTTCTCTGTTAATGCAAGACAGGAACACCAAAATTACCTACATCAGGGGGGTGTGGGCATTTCATTTTAAAATCCACAGAAAGTGATTCACAGGTAGAAATTAATACAAAATGTAAGAATTCAAACAACAAGCAGTAGATCTTGTTAAGACATGCAAGAATTTGCCTTGTGAAGCTAAGACCAACATACATAATTCCTTGCATCTTCTGGCTGCAGTTAAAATAAGGAAAGTACATTCTTCCTTGCTGACTACTGTATGTGACTCTTACAGATTTTCACCTGAATTTCCGCATAAAAGTTTCATAGGAACTAAGCAGAACATGCCTGATTGATCTATGGTGATATGAATAGCTTTCAAGATGATTTATTTCTGAAATGGGAAAAGAGAATTTTCACTGCAGTCCTTGCAACGAGGTAAATTAAACAGCATCAAAGCAGAGTGAAAGAAACAGAAAAGCCAGTGTGCAGCACACTGGATGACCAGTCCTGATTTAAGAGGTTTGTAACTTATCAACACAGAAGTAAACTCACATTTCCATTGATGAGCAATCAAAATACTTCAGCTCTACTCTGAGCTTGCAGACTGACTGGTAACATTCTCATTCATCACACAAAAAAAAACCCCTACTTAAAAATATCTGTGCTCCTGTTTTGAAAAATTACGATTATGTCACTATTAGCTTCAAGTGAACATCATGTCTTCTGGGATTCATCTTCCTGCTAAATATGTGATATCCCTCCATTTATTCTATCTCTGTAAGAAGCCTATTTTCTCCACTGCTGGCAGTACAGACAAATCACTGATCTTTGCTCTATGTGGATTTCACCAGCCAGCCATTAGGCTGAGGGAATCCCTTTTCTTCCCATCTCAAAGCAAGACCTTTAAGGAAATTCTGCAAGTGACAGAGGATCCTGTCCCTCCCTACAGCTTCTCAGGCTATCCCACCCTACTTGGCCTCATCTAGGCAGTGGTCATCTTCACCTTTTCCAGGGGCACTGCACGACAGGCACTTCATAGCCATTAATCCACACATCAGAAGTGAATTATTTGGGTAGTCAGTGGTGGAAACTGCTGTAGAAAACTGCAGTCAACTCTTCTTAGGGCAGTTTTACAACATTTTTTAACAAGTGGAAAAGGAGGAACTTTACGATCTTGAAATACAACTGAAGGCGCAGTTAATTGTAGCAACTATGAAATGAAATATTACATTTAAATTTTGGATTGTTAAAAAAACTTTTTAAAGAAAACCTAGGGGAAAAATAAAAGACATCCATTTATTTCAAATAAAAATTCATGAAATGAAAAGTCTAGAATTTTGCTTTCGACACTTGCAAAAGAAAGTTAATCATTTGTCCTAAATCATGGCTGAGATAGACCAGTGTTTAAACAGTGGAATACTTACATGACTGCCCATTAAGCCTATAAAAAAACCTCCAAGATTCACAAATAAAACTATTTTCTACAACAAGTGTCTATTCTTATTCTTCTGCAGCAGTATGCATGGTGTCTTACTTAGATCTACTGAAATAGTAGTAATCTACTAAAATAAGTACATTCAGGGCTTGAGATACAAGCTTTGGGGCTTGAGACACAAAAGGCAAAGCTAAAACAAAGACCTAAGACAACAGAAAGAGTCTTCCATGTTAGAGTGAATAGCATGAAAAATACTGATAGACACAAAATCCTCATTCCTTTTTTATAGTTTCAAAGCTAATTTGACTCATTAAGAGTACAAGCATTCCAAATGTACCAGGATAGTTCAGTTCTCATTAGTAAAACATTTCTTATTATTTGATGTTTACTTGGTCATTATACTCATTAAATGAATTTACTAGAAGCACCACCAGAGAAGGTAGCACCTACCAAATCTAGTCACGTCTGAAATTCATTTTTCATCAGCAGTGATGTCTCTGGGCAGCCTTTTCTGGGGCTGGTGGCTTTAATGCAATGCGTTATTAATCCCAGCCTGGCCTTGCCAGCACTGCCAGCTTCAGCACAAGCATTCATGAGGACTGCTTTTGCCTCTAACAAACACTGCTGTTCCACAAGCACCTCAAGGCAGCATAAAACTCCTCTGATACAGGCTGATGGATTCCCCATGCCATAAAGCCATTCCTCCCTTTGCCTGGGTACAACCACCCTGAGCAGCTACAGAGTGAGCCAGTCTGGATTCAAAATAAACTAAGCTGTAAGGAAGAGGCGGCTTTAGTTTTAATGAGTTTCCTGTTCCAGATCATTATGTGGCTGCATGAACGCTCTTGTTGGCATACAGGACAGGGACAGAGAGGATTGCCATTTTTTTTTTGGCTACAGTGCCAAAGTGTTTGGTGGACAACCACACAAACCTGCCCAATGACAGAGCCAGCCGTGACTAAGGGTGCACTTGGACACAAGCCTTCTGGCCTGTGTGCCCTGTTGGGTGGATGACAGTGATCGTCGGGTTAAATTATCCGTTTTTGTCAAATCCATCAAGTTTTAGCAGCCACTGAATCCAAATTAGACACACAAAAGGACATGAACACAAGGAGCTGGCTGGAGGGGTAGAGAGAGACAGAAACAGAGGCAACAGAAGAGTAAGAACAAAACCATACCTTTCTGTAGCTTTTTTTTTGGTGGAAGTAAATGGGCTTAAATGAACGATCCAATGAAACCATGTAGCTTGTGATTAAATAACTGCCTGTTTCAGTGCAACATAGTGCTGTAACCAGCCCCTGTTCAGGCATATTCCTTACAAATATTCACCAAGCATCTACTCTAGAAAACAGAAATAATTTCTAATATGACCCAAAACTCTAATGCCATTTAAAAACGGAAAAATGTAGCAAACTCTGCTCAGCCACCAAGAGCAGGTACTCAGGAAAAACAACATCATCTAAAAAATGCTAACTTTAGTAAACTAGTTCATCACTCTCATTTCATGTTTTATTTTTACTAGTCCATGTAAAAGTCAGTAGCAGCCGTCCATTCCTGCATGGCCTGAGGGATGCACACTGTTTACTATAACCACGTTTTCAGTTGTAAATATTGACCTGATCAACACCATAATGCCATTTACTAGGAGTTTACACAATAGCATCAGCTTCAGTAAAACACCTAAAAAATTAGCAAGTCAATTTAAAGGGAAAAACAACTCCCCACTAAATCCTATTCAGACCTGCAACTTCTCTCCAGGCCAAAACACACATACACTACTCGGGGGCAGGCTTCCTCTTTGTAATGTTAAAAGAACAGTTTAAAAGGATTGGATGCTTAAAAATGGAGATGGAATTTAAATATTGTGGAGGAGGGGAATGGGGCTCATTTGGTGGTTTCTGAAGTATCTTCAGTTTACAGTTGCCCTGCTGTAAATAGGAAACAGGAATACTGGCTGCTGCACTAGAAATACTGGGACAAATGGGTAATGTGAAAGCTTTGTCCCAGGATGTAGGCTGCAGAATATGAAAAAAACCCACATGGTGCTCTGCAGTATATGGCATTCTTTGCAGATTTTGTTTCAATACTGCATGTAATGGCTATCTCAAAGTACCCCAAGACCTTTCATACTCCTCCATATCTAATCACCTTCAATCAAAAGCAGAAGGCAGTATGTTAATCCTTTAAATTATCTGCAGCATACATAATATTAGATTCAAGAAAATACATTTCTAATCCTGCTGCAGTCTAACATTAAACCTAAACTTATTTCTATATATTTCTATGTGAGGACAGCAATGTAGAAAGCAGAATTGTAGAGTCTGTAGTATAGACTCATAAAAGCAGCTTTTTCTGAAGCTATTTGAGGCAATGTTCTAAACTAGCATGGGGAAGCTTGCTTTAGTAGTTTATTTTTATGCTGGGCTCCCACTATCTGTATTTCTTCCCTCTTACTGCGCCGCAGTTGATTCCCATCACCAGATTAACAATGACATCTGTGAAAGTTGCTGAATCAAACACAGAAGAGCAAAAGCACAGCTCCAAAACTTTAAGCTCCATATCATGAGGCAGATAAAAATAAGTTTATTTTTACACCAGGTAGAACGTCAAGAATCACAAACTAATCCTCCACAAACAATGCTTATGCCTGCTGAAGTGAGAAAAGAAATCTCAGTAAGATCCACAAGAACCACATGCTTAAAAACACAAGACAGTTTCTTCCCTTAATTAGAAATGAAAAATTAAGATATACCAGAAAACAAGGAATATTTTTTTAAAAAACTACAACTATGTCCACATATGAAAATTGGTGAGAACAATAAAATTATCTCTTTTTTTTATATTCATAATTGGCTTTTAATTAATGTCTATATATTAAAAAAACGTACCTTGTAGAGACCAAAGAAGCCTAAGTCCCGTAATACAGTGAGGGCACTAACTCGTGGACCAGTAGTAATTTCTCCAGCCACCTGTAATCGAATCTTGACAATTTCCAGTGGATTGGTAAAGATCACTTGAGAACCTCCAGCCTGAAATTAAAGGTGGAAGGCAGTACATTAACCTGTTACATTATTTGCAGCTTATGTCCTGTTACAGTCAAGCGAACACATTTTTAATCCTGCTGCAGTCAGTTAAGCTATTAGCAGATAAGAGTTTTAGTATTAGTTAATAAGCTGCAGCTCCCAAGGTAGGACCCCCCCCCAACCCAGAGATGAGTGGTGAGGAAAACCAGGGAGGAGGCAGGTCAGGCGCTGCAGGCTGCCGCAGTACATCACACAGACACCAGCTCAGCTCTCCCTGCAAGAACACATTCACCAACACCAATCTATGCAACACTGACAAGCCAAGGACCTTGTAAAGCAAGTAATGAAGTGAAAGGAAGAATTAGTAACTAAGTAACCGAGATATGCACGCCAGTACTTAGAAAGTGAAAACATACTACTGAAGAGTAAAAGTCTGACAGAAGCTCTTTCAATTTTGGCACAGGTTCATAAAGCGAAGAACATATGGATTTCAAAGACCAAAACTGCAGATACCTTTCGCCTTTTAAAACCCCACTGAACTACCAGTTTCAGTGTCATTAAATGCTGTTTGATTCAAGAGCCTGAGCTCCACATCATTATCTGTGCACCAGGTAATAAAGAAGGTCTACAGACCGAAGGATTTCATTAATCAAGAACTGCTAATTGTTTTTAACATGTCAGTGTCCATTTGTTGGGAAGATATCACTCAACTGATTTTGACAGTTAGATTTAAAACACAGCAGCGGCACGCAGTTTAGACTCCCTGCTAGTTTAGTAAAGAGTTCATCTTGCTCACAATACATACAGTAGTGCATAACCTTTCTGCTACACAGACAGATCTCGAGTTAAAACTTTGAAACATGAAAAAATAGGTAACGTGAATGTTACCTAAGTGTATTGAAAAAATACTCACTCAAACTCCATCTGGCCCAAATTCAACAGTGTCACTCTAACTTCTGTTAATTTCTTAATTATGTGGCCCAAAAGCTATGCCCTTCTCTAGGTTTTGAAATCACACAAACTATGCAAAGGGCAACCCCCACCCTCCCCACATAAAACAAGAACCATTTTTTTCTAGAAGGTAATGACTAAAATGAAATAAGCTTCATTTAAAAGCACTTGCATCTAGGCATGTCTAGTATGTAAACGCAATGTGCACATCTTTTTTAAATCATCCAAATGTTAAAAGAATTAATCACAGCTCAGATTAACTCTCATTCAAAATAAAAAATACACTCAGTAATATGGTTTAAATAATGTGCTGAAGAAATGGCAAATCGCACGAACAACTATTCCTGTCTACCACTTAGACTGAGCATACATAGTGTGGTTACAAATTAAAGTCTTTACATAACCCCCAAAATATCCCAAATGTTTCCTATTTTGACCAGAAAAAGCATGCTCTTGTGTAACTCAACTGGTTTTGACTTTCAAATTGGCATAATTTAATTTAACTGCTTTTACCAAACCAGAATCCTGGTACATATAAAACTGCTATTCTTGTTGCCATCAGAAATTAGACTGATAAATTATTTGGCACATATGCTGACTTCAGTTTTGCACTTAAACTGAAACATATTCCGTAAGTAAGCATTCAAAAGAAGAAATTGAGACAGTTTCCTTTACTTGTCTATTCATCTTGCTAAGTCTGAAAATAAAAAAAATATCCTGGAAAGGTCCTTATGGCGAATTACAAATTCCCATATAATAAACATTTTGGTTTACGTATTACAAATATTAAGTGTTCCCCAATGCCATCACACATACTTTCTTGTTAAAAGGATAAAATCCCAATTGCAGGTGATAATGTTCATTTGCAAGTTCGCTGTACCACAGCCCTCCTCTAAAACACACTACTTAAAAGCTCACACCGACTGATCTCTGTTAGCACAAATAAACTGCTCTCTCTCAGTATGACGTTCTTGCAGTTCATTGTGCCATGACTCCATGGGAAGTGTTCTTTTAATTTTCACTACAGGAAAACCATAGCAAAATTTAAAAGATGACAACAAAATTAAGTTTAATTTAGGATTATTAATGCACCAAAACACTGAGTAATTTAAAATCTAGACAAATGTTTATAAGTGAATGCCATATTTAGATAAAGGAAATAGAATCTTATAACTGATCTTAAAGGAGAATAAAGGCAAATAATTTCTGAATTCAAATGAATGGGAAGTACTTCAAGTGTTAGCACATATAAATGTTTATGTTTGCACATCCAACTTGGCTGCGTTCACACTTGCAGCATTGCATGTTTGTGGCTCTGGGTAAATCTCATAAGACTACCTCTGCTATTTGAAAAATGGGGACGCTATTATTACCCACCTCACACAATCAAGCCCACTTCATTCAGGTTATTAAAACACTGAGACCTGCATGCACGAGGCATTCCTAAAAAAGAATATCAGCTTTGCTGCCCAGAAAGGAAGTCTGAAGGAAGACATTGGAAATTTCCTATGTAGTCTTTCCACAAAACTGCCTAGGTACTAGCCCAGAGCTCCCTGAAGCACCTTTGTCATCCTCTGAACTTGATCAAAGATATACTCCAAAAATCAAACGGTGAATAACTGAAAGCGATGAGCCGTACAATACCTGACAGAGGGTCTCAGTAGGAGGGTTTCTACCACCTGCCTCCTTTGCGACAGAGAGGAAGGCTGGTTTATCAGCCCGTGTGGAGGCAGTTGTAGTGGTAACAAGTACAGTCGCCTAGTGGGGAGCTTTTATTACCCTGTTATTTAACCATCTCTGCTGGTAACTGCAGCTCCTTACTCTAAAAATGAGGGGGAAGCAAACTGGAGATGGCTACTATACTCTCTAATGAAATGATTTCTTGCTTGTCTAGTACTGGTAACTCCTATTGTGTTATTCATCATCATAGTATGCAAGTGTCTCATAAATATTAATGGCTATTTCCTCCCAGTGCTCCTGTGAGGAAAGTACAATGACTCTAGTTTTACATGAAGGGGATTTGAGGTAAAGAGGTTAATCGTATGCCCAGTGTGTGCATCCCCCCCAGCTCAAACGCACGCAACTTCCAAGAGTCTCCAGATACCCTGATCTCCAAATCAGTAGCTTGAATCACAATAGCATGGCTTCTGTCTACTGAGTTTTTGCATCGTGAATGCAATGAAAGAAATGTCATTAATTTCNTGTTGTGGAAAAAACAGACAAAACACCATCAGGGCATCGTATCACCCTGCTCATTCATTCTGTTTGTCCAGAAGTTGAAGAACATTACCTTCTTGTTTGCTAACTTTTGCAATTGAAAGCGTAACTCATTTAAAATTTTTAAAATATGCTCCCAAGGGTCAGAAGTCAGAAACCATTTTTTTGGCCAGAATAAACTCAGTTAAAGCTCAGGTTGCTCAAGCTTAACGATTTCTCCACCAAGTGCCACAAAAATCATTCTGGGATAAACTTTATCAACTGTAGTTCCCAGTAACACCAGTTTTTCTATACTGAAGTTACAAACTTGAATACTCCCAACTCCTAATTCCTTATCACCTCTTCCAATAATTTTTTAAAGAAATAAATGACCTGACTGTAAAAGCAAACCTATTACTTTTCAGTTATTATCATGCAATTAAAATTAAAACTGCAATTTTAACTTATTTATAGGTGTAGATACCTAGAGCTACTACATAGATAATTATTTGTAAGGGCTCACAAAGGGCCTATATTATTCTGAAAGAATTTAACATTTGACCTAATCACAAGCACTTATGGTCTTGTTTGATGTAAAGCAAGAAAATGAAAGGGAAATACCTCCGTCATCCAAGAACTCCTCATACACGCATAGCTAGAAATCATTCAGTGTGCTTTAACACACGGACAGCTAGCTATGCATCCACACACATGTGAATTTTTAAAAACAAGCTGTTTATTTAAATTTTTGCAGTTCTCCAACTCTGCACTTGGTATGATATCGCCCAACACCTCTCGATGGCAGTATAGTCTTGTACAGTAATACAATACTATCACATGCCTCCTCCTACTTTCCTACTTTACTGAACAGAAGGGAGTAGAAACAGCTGAGGTTGGGGTTTTTTTTGTCCGTGGGGAAATAAAATCCACTCTGTAGTGAAAAAAAAAATTAGTTTAATAACAACTGCTTAACACCACTCCAGTTTAAGAAGTTTGAATGTTTTCTACTTCTTCACGTGTTGAAATCACCTTGTAATAAACTTTACTGGAAAATAAACACATTTTCACCCCCCTTATTACACTGAGACAAGAAATTCCTGCTCTTTTTAATGTAACTGTATTTTGTGCCCTTCTGAGATTAGATAAGAAACGAGCACACCAGACCCAGCTCTCCTAGGGCTTTCACATCTCCATTTGAAAGCTTTGGTGCAGGTTCTGAAGAGAATACAGCTTGCAGCCCAGGAAGAAAACTTCCGTGATTTCCATCCCACAAGAAGGTATTAGATTTTTTTCCTTTCATTGCTACTGACCACCAGCTATTCTTGTGCCTCTAATTAACCTTATTACCTACTTCAAATCATAGCCTTTTTCCTGTTCCCAGCTAAGAGTATTTAGGGTCAGCCTAGATCTTTCTCCTGCATGCCATCCAACTTGTCACATAGCACCTTTTAAAGTTTCACAGATGAAGAAAGGATTACTACTGCTATTAGAGTGTTAATATTTCTCAACAATATCACCCAGGGATAGCAATAATGGCAATTAATGACAACCGTTAAAATATATAAGCATCATATTATAGAGATTATCCAAAATCAACCTCTGCAAAAGAAATCACCTACAATGTCTTGGTTACTTATTCAGTTTACAAAAAGACAAGCAGGTGCAAGTTCCAAAATTTTTAGTCAACAGTTTATCACATTCAGTCATACTGAATACTGTGCACTGTCCCAGGCCCTTACTCCTTGCCAGTTGCCAGATGCAGCTTGTTTTCCTATGTGCATTTGCTAGCATCCATTAATCCTAATTAAAGTCAAGGTTCCTTAAGTATTGAGCACTGTACAGCCACAAAATAAAGGTTGTTCCCTGTCATAAAAAAAAAATATCTAAATTAAAAATGCACTCAAGGGATGCAAGAATGGAAGAATTACCATCCTCGTTGTATAATAAAGGGCAACCAAGGCATAGAACTATTCAATGATTTACCACAAAATCACATACTAACTCTGCGACAGAACAAGGCTTAGAAGCCAGATTTACGGAGTGCCACGGCAGTGCTTCATGCTACCTCTAAAAGTCTTCATGTTTGTATGGCAAAAGACCCCAAGAGCATCAGATGAATTATGCTGAGCTGCTGCAGAGGTGGTTTCACTATGGACTTGCCTGTTACCAAAAGAGCTACCGAGTAACAGACATCTGTCTAAAGGGACTGCTTTTCTTATAGATTTCAAAGGTGACAACCTTAATTACGTGGCGCTGTACGTCAAGGGCAAAGCATACTGGGTTCTCAAAAGCTTGGTTCTATGTTACCATTTTTTTCTGATAAAACCAGACTTAAAAAATCCAGACAAGCCATCTCATGCTATTTTGTGTCCTCTCGTCTGTGGTCCTATCTATACAGGATCCTGATAATGCTCTTTAGCAATGGGAGTTCATATAGTAAATACCTTTTCTGCAGATCACAAGGAGATTTTCTGAGCCCTCAATCATCTGCTTTTCACTACCCTGACCAGGCTCGCACAGAAACAGCTTTCATGCTGCTCAGGCAGAGCTGTGTTTTTCTCCAGTTAATCTTTCTTGTCTTCCACGGACAGCCTCCTCTTGGTCTGGCTAAGGTTTTACTTTGGGCAGCTCAAACAGCGAACGCTGCTAGAATCGCAGAGTCTCGTTAACGTCCAAGTGTACATAAAACGTAAAGCGAGCTCCTTCAAATGCTCACGTAAAAGTGCTCATAAATAGAATTGCAATTAGTCTGAAGAGAAGTACATTCCTGCTACTGCTTCAGACAGATTTCCAAGGCTGGGATACAAGTTGTGACGATGGCCCCACAATAGTACATTAATGACCTGGCTAAAGCAAAACAAACAGGAATATGGTTTGTTTATAAGCACTGACCAAGTCTGCAATGGGAAAAAAAATTAAAATTGTGGATTTGATATTTTCCATGTTATAGGTAATTCAGTTCTCAGAAGCCTAGCCAAAAAATCAAAGTGGAGCCTACTTGATTGGCATTATAAAAGCAATTAAGTTACAGACCTGTCAAATATGTTAACATTTGGCTCTGTCTGCTCTACTTGTCTATTTTGACTAGTTGTAGAATCATTTAATGATTTACAGACCTTTCAAGTCTTAAGGCATGGTAGCTGTATTAAAACTGTGACTCATTATTTCTTGGTCACATCATAAATTACTGTGACATCATAAATATCTTCCTTTTTCTCATAGAAAGCAAGATTTTAATTCCTGATTTGAGTTTGAGGCTTTGTTTTGGGGTTTTTTTTTTGAACCTGCACTGGTAAACACTAAAATATTTTACTGCCAGTAAAAGAAGGAGTAATGGGAGAAAGGGATGTGTAATAAAATACAATTGTCAAAACAAATACATGTTTTAAATTGTAATGTATGTTCATATAAAATTCTGCAGTCATTATTTCTTATTTTTTAAATATTAATAATTTTTTTAGGGGAGAAGGGAAATGAAAAGGAGAGGAGAGGCAAAAGGGGAAAGCACCTCTAATTTGTTATGGGAAAATACCTTTCGAAAAAAATTAACATTAAATTAACTAATCCAAAAGGAAAATTCAAAATAGAGTGAAATCATATTCTACGTAACTCCTTACTGCTTTCAGGAAAGGCCAGTTTAAACAGGAACAACTGGGTGAAAATTTCAGCAACGTGTTTTTTAAAACATCCAAACCTGCAAGGAAATGTGGGGTGAGGTCAAAGGAAAGCAGGAACTCTGCACCGGGAACTTCCCCACCCTTGGGTCCAACCTCTTGGAAGGGTTATCATGTTACTGTATGTTGCTTTCCCAAACTTCATTATAAGGCTTAAAGCTAAGATTAGCTGAAAATTAATCAGAGAGAATTAAAACAGAGCAGTGTTGAAATACCACAGGTTTGCAATTGTGAAGTTAAATTTAAGTCCAGATCTTGCTGGTTTTTCTTTTTTGTACCAGAAGTTTACAATTAGTTTAAATTATTTTCAGTATGCTGAAAATAACTACAATTACAGCGGTTCAGAAAACTACACTTTAAAAATACCTAATTAATTACAGTATATTCTGTTACATTATATTAATTATATTAAATAGATTTTAAATCTGATTAATTTATTTAACAACATAAATTTTCTGTAAAGAGAAAATAGCTTTAAATTTAATCAAAGAAAAAAAATGTACTGGGAGCTTCTGAACTTTTCCTTAANTATTTTGACTAGTTGTAGAATCATTTAATGATTTACAGACCTTTCAAGTCTTAAGGCATGGTAGCTGTATTAAAACTGTGACTCATTATTTCTTGGTCACATCATAAATTACTGTGACATCATAAATATCTTCCTTTTTCTCATAGAAAGCAAGATTTTAATTCCTGATTTGAGTTTGAGGCTTTGTTTTGGGGTTTTTTTTTTGAACCTGCACTGGTAAACACTAAAATATTTTACTGCCAGTAAAAGAAGGAGTAATGGGAGAAAGGGATGTGTAATAAAATACAATTGTCAAAACAAATACATGTTTTAAATTGTAATGTATGTTCATATAAAATTCTGCAGTCATTATTTCTTATTTTTTAAATATTAATAATTTTTTTAGGGGAGAAGGGAAATGAAAAGGAGAGGAGAGGCAAAAGGGGAAAGCACCTCTAATTTGTTATGGGAAAATACCTTTCGAAAAAAATTAACATTAAATTAACTAATCCAAAAGGAAAATTCAAAATAGAGTGAAATCATATTCTACGTAACTCCTTACTGCTTTCAGGAAAGGCCAGTTTAAACAGGAANTGAACTTTTCCTTAAACAAGAAATGTTGGGCTTTTACACATGCAGGTAGAATTCCTCTTGAAAGTAATGGAAGTTAGATTCCCTGACTACTGGGAGAATAGACCTCTGAGAATAAATCTGTTAAGAGTTCAAGAAATGTATGCCATTTGCTTTCAAAGCTTACATGAGCAAACATCAAGACGACCATCATTACTTAACTGTCTCAATAAACTACACCAAAACTTTTCTGTGTGATAGCAGTTGGTGGTTTGTTTTTTTTTTCTTCCCAGATATACATGCACTTCTTTTTTTCCCCTCTGGCATACATAATGCTCGGTTTCATTTTACCTCAGCCTGCCTCGCCAAAGAGACCAGAATTTTATCAGATTTAGATTTCTGAATAATGAAAGCAAGAATGACACCTTCAGCCTCCTTTAGCCTACAACTTGTCTGAATTTTTGCAAGTAAGAGATCTAAGTGTGGGAATTGCAGTCCATACACCCTCTACCTCCACTGCAATGCCACGGAGAAAATGTAGCTCAGATGTGGACTTTATTACTCTCTGAAACATAAAATAAATGTTGTAAGTAGCTTAATAGAACTATTTGCACTGGATTGGTTATTTGGCACAATTCATCTGGAATTTCACATCATATTCCTTTATAAAAGTTAATTCTGCACAGGATTTTGCACTTTCTAGATGAACTCCATCTTAACCGTATCTAATTTTTATGTTCCATAGCAGAGTTGAGGTTGTCCAAGCAGGGCCAATATGTTTTAACTTTATTACGATTACTATAAAGTCTCTAGAAATATGCCTAAAATTGTCTTGACAACTTAAATAAAAGCAGATCTGTACGGGGTCTGTAATTGTACTGTGCTACATGATTTAAACTGGCTAATAGTGAGCACACACTGAGCAGCTGGGAAGCAAAAGACTGCGTGTGCTTGGAAAGAGGAGGGAGAGCAGAAGGAAAGGTTAATAAAGCAAAATGTTTTTCTCTTTTCTTGCTGAAAATTAAGCTTCCGATTTACCTGTATAATCGTATTACTATATGCAGGCAAGGGAACATATATTATATAGCTGCTTCTATTTTTGTCGTGCTATAATACTTCTGGTTTCCCTAGTATTTTGTAAGTGTTTCATGATCACTCTTTATTTTTCATCTTTGTATCTCTTCCTCGGTTACTTACAGACACATAATGTAAATTTTTCAATTAAATGTTGAACTGCTTTATTGAACTAATCCAAATGATCGTCTCACCTAAAAGCTTTAGTGTCAAAGGCAATACCTCAAACCCCTCGAAATAATATTTCTGCCACTTTTACCAACAGAATTTTCACTTGGTCAATATAACTCAAAAAATAAGAATAATGACGAGTGCTGAATCAAAAAAGTCAGGTTACTTTCAACAGAAGCTTTTAATTGAATTAAGCTTAAGAGAAGCAAGCAGCTAAACTTGGTGTGACTAGTGATTACTTTTTATTTAAAATATAAAATAAATTGAAAGACCATGGAAAAAAGCTTGCAGAAACGTCAAGATTATTGCCACTGTAAAATAAAATAAAAAAATAAATTCCAAGTTGTACTTACAGCTTACCCAAGGTCATCCTTTTATTAAAGAATCCCTGAAGGTAACTTACAGCATTAGCAGAAATCATACCTAACCTATTTGTGCGCTTTTTCATTCGAGGAGGTTAAGTGCGATTTGTGGTTGAGATGCTCAGCAGATCCAAGTGTCATTATACTATATCTTGGAACCGAAGGTTTTTACTGGTCTAATAATGATAAGGGCTATATAGGATTTGCATGAATGATGAGAGTCCTAAATGCACAGCAGAGACCAGAGTTCACAGTGGCTGTCAGGCACTGTGCAAATCTGGAAGTTACATACATTTTTATGGGCAACAAATACCACAGTTACTAGGAAAATTCCTTACAAACAAAGGAGACGGAAATTGTGACTTAGTAATTTACATAACAACCCTCCTTAAGATTCCGTATAAAAATGTAAAGATCATACTTTTAATTATATTGTTGGGGGTCTCAAAAAATAAATCTCAACCAAACCTATCACTTTCATCTTCACATAATAAAGAGCTACGAAACAGGCTGTTAACTGAACTAAGTGCCACGAGGTCATGAAATAAAAGATCTTTCTATTTTCTTCTTTTCTTCTCTTTTATTTTTTTTTTTTTTTAGGAGAGAAAACAGTTTACAAAACAGAAAAAGAGTTGTTCAATGAAACAATCAGCTTTAGTTACAAGTGCAAAAAGTCAGCCATGTGTACTAATTCTCAGTAATTATGATGCCAAGCGAACTCCTTGGGGACCTGAAAGTCAAGGCCTGGCAATGGTTGGGCAAACAGCGGAGTGGAGCTACTCAGGTGATACTGACCCCTTCAAAGCCCTTTGTGTTACTGAACAACCCAAACCATCCACGGATGTGCTGGGTCCTCCCTTTCTTAGGTATTAATGCTATACTGTACTCACAGGGCTGGTATTTAAAACACTAAAATGGAGCACGCATGGCAGCACACAGCCCTTGCATAAGCAATGAATACACTCCGAGGAAACAGAAGCACATAAGAAGAAAAATTTAACACCTGTGTTTGTAACACAATCACAGCTGAGAATTAGATGTGGAGAGTGGAAAGGTGTTAGGGCAGGTGTCTTTTATAAAATTCATCTTAGTTGGCTGCCTCTTTTTAGACACGAAGACATCATGCACTCCTGTCTTCTCACCTCCCACGTAAGCGATTACTACATCGTGAAATGAGGTACAAACCCAAGAGTGAATATTTCAAAAGCATCCAACAGTGTCCCTACTGCTTACACAGTGAAATCGCAGGTTTCACGTTGGCTTACATGGGGAACAAAAAGTTAGGCACGCTCAATGCTGAAAGCTATAGGAAAAATCCTGTCTTTGGCACCTCGTATTTTATGCATGTATTTACACTATGAGAGAAAAATTCACCCCCAAAAACTAGGCACCACTTGTAATGATAGTCTCTGTTGCTAGTCTGAATTGGGTTTAAAATTACAAAAAAACCCAAAGACCACCTGCAGAAAAGACAAGTTGCAACCTATCTACCTGGCACTAGACTATGCCCTTAAGTGGAGCACTCCAGTTAAAAGAAAACTCAGGGCATTCTGCCACCGCACGTCTATTGCTACAATTTTATGCAGCATCTCATTGTTCATATTTATTTCAAATACCAAACAGGACAAGCCAACATTTACAGCATGTTTAAAATACGTCTCAAGCCACCTATCTCTTAAAGCAGATCCTTAGTTTACAATGAGCTACTGGCAAAAAGCTCGCTGCAGCATTCTCATGAATGACAGGTCCCTGTAAAGAGTGCTTTTTGTACTGCATTAAAAAATTCACGTCAGTCTGTAAAAATAAAAACTCTAGATCAAATGACATTTTAAATGAATTTTTTGCTGAATTCTCTATGGCTGCTATGTTCATAAGACTTTTTATTAGTGTAAGGGGCAAATACTTTTTACTCTGCAAGCACTTTATTGCATTTTTCCTTCATTTACAGCATGCTTTTTATTTAGGGCTTTAGAGACACACATTCTTCTCTTCCCCCCTCCTTTCTTTCCTCCCCTGAATGCTCCTAAAGTTACAGAACAAGGGGATCCTACCTGGCAGTCTACAACAGGTCAGTGATCAAACAGAAGGAGCAGTGAGACAGCAGCCAAATCCTGCCCCATCTCCCGAGAATTACAGAAATCCAGGGCTTCTTAGCCTGCAACGCCACCGAGCCACCGCACCCTGAGGCTTGGATAATCGCGGCACGCTCTCTGCAAGCACACACAGCACAAATCTCCGCACCTTACCGAGGGTAAGACACAAGCATTTGTTTTTAAGTTGCTGCTTGCTGTAGTTTTCGACACAGGTAGAAGCTGCTTGAAAATGTGACCTCATCTGTCTTATGAGAGCAGAAACAAAGATGGATTGAAAATATACCAACATTGCTCTGCCCCAGTGATCAAAGCCGGTTTAAATAAACAGTGTTCTTTATCTGTAAGGTGCACTGGTCTTTGAACAACTACTCATTCTACCTAAAGTATTTACATTTGCTTGAACAAAATCAATACACCAGATAAAGTAAGCTGTAATACGAACAGGCAGAACTAGACAAAACCGTGAAGTATTATCATTTACCCAGTAATATGCCAGTTGTTCATTACGATACTACTTTGTGCAAGCAAAACACTCTTAAAAATTTAGTGGGCTTTAAATACAGCCTACATTCAGGAATGCATTATGCACTGAGTTAACATTACACAGCCTACGTCTGCTATGAACTCAAAGAAGCATGAGTAGTTTTTGCCATTTCAAAAAGCCAGTATCACTGCAAAAAGTGAAAATTAGTGGGCGCAATAACACATCAGGAAAGAAGTGACGTGGCAGAGTGGGTGCCACAAAGTAGTAACTAATTATTAACTTCTGGAAAGGTTAGCATGAATCCTCTTCAGGCCACAAGCTACAGCCAACACGAATAAAGACACATTCTTTATTAAGGAAACAAACTCCAAGCTGTGAGAATTATACAGCACAGTTAAAAGGCACGATCACAGAAACATTTACCCTTTCATCAAGAACGGCTGGCCTATCTAGGAAAGAACTGAGATGCTCTAGTAGAGTCTGCTCTTGAACCGGATCTGTGGTTAAACACAAGCCTTAGTCCACATAGTTAATGTCACAAACTGCACTTCATGGTATCTCATGTGAAATTAAAGATACTTACACAGCCACCAGCAAGAATTTCAGCAGCCAGTGGGACGGAGCCATCTTTAGTCATAAACTTATCTCTCACAAAATCATTAACCTTGAAAAACAAACATTTATGAAAACTGATAAATTAAAAGGTTGGAGAAAACACTCATCAGCTGCAAATTCTGTGCAACTGAAAATGCAGATACATCCATGAAGCTACCAAACTAACAGATAGCAAACAGATCTTAGATTTCATATGAAATGTTCTAAAACTATGTTTTCCTTTCTAACAAAGATTTGCAGTATAATTCAAATATTTATTATTGAAACTAGATAACAATCACTAATTAAATAATAAAACCATTATCTGAAAATTAATGATAAAATCATTTAAGATTTTAGAAATGCTATCTACATTTACAAATATAGATACAATTTCAAATTAATATCAGAATGTTCAATAATAAGTTTTAACACAATAGTAATTCAATTAACAGCGTTAAGTATATCTCTCTTCCAAAAATGCATACACCTCGCTTTGGTGAATACTAACTTATCAGTGAATACCAATGCATTACAATTGGCTTATAATAAGAAATAGTTCAATGCCTTAAAACCATTCAAGAAATAACAAAATTACACAAGCAAAACACTGAGGAAAAAAATGCATGCAAACAAGTTCTTTTCTTACCAGCACTTCACTACATGCTCGTATTATCTCCTGTTGTGCTAGAATTATACATGCAGGAACCACATGGAGATACAAAAACAAAAGCCCTCCAAGTCCAATAAATAATTATTCATTTTTGTTAAGAAGTGAAACCAAAGGTCTGTGCTACTTACAAACAAGCAGATGAGCTGAACAAGCTGAATAAGCTTGTTATGTTTTGGAGCGAGTCCAAAAATAAGTTTTCCGTAAGATTCTTAAAATGTACATATATATATACATAAAAACAAAATAAAAATACATATATGCATGTGACTTGTATGCTGCTTGCAATTTTCACAAGTGAGATATAAACAGTTGCTTTGTGCTTTTGTAATTACGTTTGTATCAAGCAAAAACGATGGAATACACTCTACCATGTTGCTGACACATTAAGGATAAAAATCTGTAATGAGCTAATTGTTATTAGATCGACTTTACAATGTGGAGAAACGTGAAAATTCATTTGCAAACTTACAGTAAGTTTTATGGCCTTCTCTGGTGCTACTCCTAATAGCTGCGGTAACAGACCTGTAACATGGAAATAGAGAATTCAATGCATTGAGTAACTTGGTATTAACTAAACAAATCAACAAATATATGTAGAGATCACCACCTAGAAACAGGCAATTTTTACAGCAATTTTGTGTTATTACATTTAATGAGAGTACTTAAACATTCCATTTTGAGAACAAACTCTGTGCTACCACTTCAAGCCACAGTAACTGCCTATATGTATTTGTTACTTTAGCTTTTTTAAACCTGTGATATTAGCTCACTTTACACTTAAACACTAATACAGATTTGCCAACTATGTTTCAGCACTCTGTCCTACACTAACATTTCTTTTCTGCATCATTGCACTAAAATTAAGACTTTCTAATTAATTTTGTGAGATGCACAATGTGTGCATTTCAAAAATCACGCGTGTAGCGCCTTTTCCTGGCAAAAAAAAATGGCATTAGATGGCAGGACCCAAGGGGGCAGGAATCAAAATAATACAAAACATTCAAACATGTATGACTGCCTTGAGCACTTTGGCCAGCTAA
Organism: Rhinoptilus africanus; assembly: GCA_013400135.1. Classification (NCBI taxonomy): domain Eukaryota; kingdom Metazoa; phylum Chordata; class Aves; order Charadriiformes; family Glareolidae; genus Rhinoptilus; species Rhinoptilus africanus. The sequence continues at coordinate 26,875 of VXBO01012364.1, forward strand.
CTCACCTGTTCTTAAATCAAAGGAAATTATGCTGCTTTTTTCCCTGTAATGGAATTTCCTATTTTATTTTTTTTAGAAGTGATGCGCTACAGAACTGGAAGTGGGAATCTCTGACTGTTGGCTTCACTTGCTTGAAGTGAACCATCGGTATTTTGTAAAGTTTTGGACGACGCAACCTAAAAATATGCAGAGCTTACGAACTAAGCCTGGGGCTAGAATGGTGTTGCAAGCATTCATCAGCGTAACGATATTAGGATGCCATTCAGAAACGTGAGAAAATTACCCCAGCCAGAGTTCCTGGTGCAGGCTCCCTCTGTTTTAGTAGCTCAGGCAGCACCTTTGGGTATTTTCTACAAAGTCTGACATTTGCACCTCTCCATGGTTTTATTTTTGGGGAAAGAGAAAACAATTAAGGTTCCACCTCTAAGAGTTAACTTCAGAAAAAGAATTTCCCAACAGCTAAATGTCAGAATAACAAAGAAAAAAGTGTATGTGCACTGGAGTAGTGTATTATTCCATTCTGCTACCATCCATCAGCTTTACTGGTTACTACTGGTGCTCTTAGTAAGGAAAAGATATCAGGAAATAGCACCATTTGGCTTGTGGTAGCAGAAGGGCCAGCCGTATTTATAAGCTAATGCACTTGTATTATCATTTTTGTTTTTCAAGTGTCAAAAATAATAATTAATTGCATATACTCACCTAATATCTACCAAGACAACCATGTTGAATTATGATCATAAGGCTGAATGTTCAAAACAAAGAATACAGTAACACTAAGTTGCTGTATTCTTTGCCCAGCTGAGCTACAGATGCTCAAAAAAAGAGATTCTGCAGAATAAGTTAAATTTCAAAATTTGAGTTTCTGAATGGGTTTTAGTCACACAGATGACCCAAATCCAGCCTTCAATGAAAATCCACCAAGACAGTCAAAACGATCTAATTAAATATTACATTTTCTGCAGCACTATGAAGAAAATACAATGATATAAAATGAATAGGATTTTTACAGTTTTAGCCTCACACAGACCAAATTCTCTTTGTAAGTGTAATGATATTAATCTAAGTGAACATCTTTCTACAGGATACGTGTGGCTTTGTATAGACATTATGGCTAATGCATTTGTCTCTTGAGAGATTAAAAAGATGTTACATTTACTTAATAAACACTGTACCTGATCCCAAGTCTAATCCAGTAGAACTAGAGCAAGTTTGTAAACGGATACGCAATTCCAACAGAATCTGGAGATCATTAATTTTAAAAACACATGTACATATATTATTACAACTAAGCTATATGTAGCATGGCTTTCAAGTTATATAACTTGAAAAAAATGGAGGTATGAACCTCCAGTTTTTGAAGCTATATAAGCAGGACAAAACAAGTTCATTTTCACTAGACTGATCTGAAGATGCCTTTTTTACCATTTGTTATTTTTTCAGCTCCTAAGGCTTCACATTTGTAAAAGGAACTTGTAAAATCTCAGGAAAAAACATGTTTATCTTGGCACAAGTTATTTTTTTCCCCATCTAGTCCATTCCTTTTGCACTCAAATCTGAATGTGACTCTTATGACTCAAAACTTCCCATAAAACTTCAATGTAGAAGAGAAAGATTAATTAGAATAGATAGAAGCTACAAAAAAAAAACCAACCCTGCTCACCACTAAAAAAAACCCCAAAATCCAATTGAACAACTGAATACCCAGAGCTTTTTTCTCTTTCTCTGTCTACTTCACACATGATTCTATAGTATGAAAGTGTTTTTTAAGTTTAATTATAGATAATGCTGTCTGTGTGTGCTGCAAGATAGCATGCAGTATTCTAAAAAAAGTAGCATTAATTTTAATACAACATTTTACAGCCTTGCTAGACACCACCTAGGTCTGCTATCTCCAGCAGATTAGGAAGGTAGAGGGACTCTATGTTTGCCCTCATACCTATGTAATAAAGCTGTCTGTAAGTGGTACCTGTGCATTCTATACATTATGGCTATCAAAACTAACTTATCTTATTTTTTATCCTTTTAGCGGAAGCCCTGAAACATTGTTGAAAGATTTACAAACATGATAAAGTTGATAAGTTTTGGAAGAAAGAAAGCACATCACGGGACATATATGAAAATGTTATTTTTCTGTTGGGGCTATCCTGACACAGTGGGAATTTTTGTGTTACTATGCATTACCAGATCAGCAACATGACACGTGCGCAGTTGTAGGTCAGGCTTAGAAATGTCTGTCTTAAAAATGTATGCCTCTTATAACATCAAAGAATAACATTTTGCATATAGGCAGCCTGCTAGTATACAGCAAACATGTAATTCAACCCATTTTTATATATACAAGGGTCTTTAATAGCAATTACTTCATATTTGACACACTATTGTAGTAGGACTCTATGGGAAGGTGAAGCTATACTTGAGAGAGAGCAATAAGACCTGTACTCAAGAGTTTGAAACATCATATAAATTACTTTCTGAAAGCAGCCTAAATACATTGTGAATATATATGCAATACCTCATCCAGTCCAGCTGCGGTGATGGCATCAAGCAAACAAGAAAAATCTTATTTGACCGAAGTATTTTTTCAGATGTCTAACAGTGAAACTTCAGTTTCCCACTGAGTAACAGACATGCCTTTCCCTTCATATTAGGAAAACCCACTGACTGAAGGAGTTGTCGCTCAATCTAAGTAAAATATTTGAAACCATTTGGGCATCTGATAGAAAGGCGGTAACAGAATACTGCCACATTTTTCTACTACACGAGTCACACAATAAATTGGACAATTAATCACCAGTTGCCATTTAGGCACAGCACCCTCAGATAGGAAATGGTTTTTTTCTTGGAGATTTTGTGGTTTGACAGAACTTTAGGGTAGGAATAGGCTTGTACTTCCATTCTACAAAAACAGTTCTTCATTACATACTTCTGGAAGGAACCTTCTCTCATGGTCTTGTATCATTAGCATGGGAGTCCACCACTAATAATGAATTTGGATGATTAAAATCAGATTAGAAGGCATCTGGAGTCACTGCAGTGCTAGAAGCACCACTGGAAGAAATGAAACTAACAAGTTCCTTAACTGTTAATGATCCCAGACAACAGAGTCTTCCACAGCATTTCCTGTCTTTTTCATCCTCTAGGCATTAACAGCATTGCTACTGAACATTTTCATGAGCTACATTTTATCTCTGGTATGTAAATTTCCCAAAGAATTTCTATCAAGTATAGGTGAAATAATCTCTATTACATGCACTGCTTCAGACTGTGAAGCACTCTGTGCCTCATTTGGTGGACTTCTGATTAAAGTGATATTAAGAAATGTAGGTGACCTCATCAGCTGGAATAGATGTTGACAAATCACAGGTTCCAAAATTCTCAAGTATTTACATATGTATAAATACCTGTAAGTTTCTAAATATGTATTTCAGGTATAAGTGTAGACATAACAGTAAATTATAGGTATATGAGATGAGTATTATTTTCAGCTATGCTGAGAAAGAGACAGATGAAAAATTTATCTCAGATGTAAAGTCTTTAAAAAAAATGAATCTAACAATGCAGCATTCAAGTAATGCATATTACAAACACTCTACAGAGATTTACATCATGTTTCCTTGTTGGTTTTTTTAAAAAAATCAAAGTATCTTCTCAGTGGAAACACTGATTATTCTTAGAATCAAATTCACATTAAACAAAATTTAGTGCTCTCTTTATATCCACAAGATGGTGTAATTTATCCTTATCTGAGATGGTGGTTTAGAACATGGTGGTTTTGCCCTTTTCAAGTTTGGAATAAAATAATGATACAAGAAAGAAAAATCAGTTCACTTCACCGGAGTGAAATATGTGCCTTGCATTAAAAATATCATCTGAAATGGCTGAGTTCAGAGTAGGGTTTATAATTCCTGCTTGCTTTCTTGCAACACGGCATGACAAAGAGACCACTGCTTCAAATGTTTCTACTATAATTTTTTTAAAAGGTTTTGCATTGGCATTCAGCTGAGCAGGAGAACTCTACCACTACTCCCTCCTCCAGCGGGGAAAAAAATCCCCATGCTTACTTAACTCTGAACCCACCATGGTGTAAGAAAGAATACCAGTTGCCAATGAGCTGCAAAAAGTAACATGCTCTGTAGTCTGTTTTACCTTGTGTAGTATTTAAGACTAGAACAAGATGATTCCTGCTATAACTTTACTGAATTAAACTGGGTGAACATACTAATCTATAAAATGTTCCTTTCAAATTTTTTTGTCCTCTCAAGCTTAACTGGAAACCTTCATTCTGCACTCAGTTGCTCAACTTTCTCCACCATGATCTCCTTAGAAATCAAGCAACAGTTCGAGTTTACAGAACTGCACCAAGGAAGCTCCACATTTTTAAGGAGTTTTCTCTATTTGATTCTTTATAAGGAGAAGTTAAATTAGGGTGCCCTTTAAGTAGAGAATCTGCAGAAACGTAGGTCTCAATTTGCCTCTGAAATTATGGTGTTCTTTGCCATCACACAATTTCTACTATATAATCCAGAAATGAGTTTATTGCCCTGGGTTTAGAAGTTCAGCTCCACCAAATCGTCTGAGATTTCACTATTCAGTACACCTTGGAAGACTGAAAAGTAGTAACGGGGATGGGGAACAGAAAGGCGAGCTGTACTGATGAAGGTTCCTAACATGCCCGAAATTTGGCAACAAAAAAATCACTCCAGAAACATGACAAGCAAATGGAGTTAAGAATACATATTTATGACATTTCTGAGGCTTGTTTTTTCCAGGTGAAAAAATCATGCTTTGGAGTTTCAATGAGACAGAAGCAGATAATAGTGGAATTTTGCATATTTATTCTTTCAGGATCCTCTAAGCAGACATATATTTGCAGGGAATACATTTTGTTCTTTAGCCAATAACTGTGACTTTTTAAGATTCTGATTGCTATAAATCATGACAAAATAGAAACCACGTCAATACTCTTTATTAAATTACTAGGCCTACTCAAAAAATTGCTTCAAACTCAGTCAATAATGACAGAGCCTTTCCATCTCCAATTGTGCTGAAATAACTAAAAAGTCTGTATTTTGTGGAGGAGCTACTTAGCCAACCTCCAGTAACTCAGGTTGTATGTTAAAGAGTGCACAAGTATTGCACCAATTACTTTTAATGTCATTTCACGTGTTGTCTAATAAAAGGTTAAGTTTTTTTTTCAGGTGCATGTAGCTTTGCCAGATCCACAATATTTTACTGAAATCCTCTGTTCTTCATTTCTGAATCAACTGCTTCTAGCTATCAGTTTCTATCGTTACAATATTCTCTATCAATATTTTCAAAAGTTAAAAAAAAGTATGTAAGCAAGCTGCCTAAAATGGAAGTAAGTAACACAAGTTTCAAATCCTCCTTGATGAGTATGGCAGAGGGGGATAAGATATCTCAATAACTGGGATACCAGAAATATAATTTGCTTTACCTCTGTGACACAGAACTGCAGTTTCATGCAGTAGTTCATGATTCTTTGTAACTACTTCTGTGTTATCTGAATTTACACTAGTGGTGCCATAACTGGGACAAGGACATAATTAAAAAAAAGCCCCCATCTAACTGCAGGCACTTACCTAAGATCCCCAAAGTGAGGATGATTTATATTCTGAACAGAGTAAGTGAGCTTCTGGAGCTTTCTCCATTGCCTACAAAGGGAGGTTGGAACACTTGGCTGTATTGGTTACGTATATAAAGCTAAGTGGGTTGAAACCCAACTCATCTCTCTGGCTGACTCAACAGTGACAAGCTAAGAAGAGGTATACATAAAACTCGATAAAGATGACTAGTCCCAATGATTAGTGAAGCACATCCAACAGCTTCAGAGAGACCTTTTTGTCACAAAAGATATCACAAAAAGAGATCTGGTTAATAACAAGGTACCATACTTCCCTCTGTTTATAAATAGAAAGAAAACAGATAAGAAAGAACACTGAAAGAAAAAAAAAACCCAAACTGGATGATCTAACTTCCTACCAAAGAGGACAAAATATTCTTGGTACTAAGGACTGCTAAGGAAATGAAAACTTGACCAAAAGTACGTTTTTGCTGTAGGAAATTGCTATTTTTGCCTACTGCAGATGAGGAAGGAAAGGACAGGGAAGTCTTACAGAAATGGACTCATCACAATGAGGTTTTAATTATCAAGAAGTTTGCAAATCCTTCATCTGTAACAGAATAGAAGCAAAAGCACAAACTAGGCAAAATTTAAGTCTTAACAAAATAGGCTTAAAAATCCAGAGTTCCACTGGACTCTTATCATTAGTATATGCTACCTTTTAAACTTACCTCTATAAAGCCCAAAGAAACCTTCATAACGTAGCACTTTCTTGAAGCAATCAAAGCTGTTTTTATACATAAGTTCTCCCACAAAAGAGCCTGTAGAGCGCTGGTTTTGCATTCGAGTTTTTACCAAATCAATCGGGTAGACTGCAGTGGCTCCAACAGCTGCAGATAAAAATCAAACTATAAGAAAATACGATTTTACATTTGCGGTCTTTGACTGCAACTGTCATCTTTCACATTTACATCTCAAACATCCGTTGTATCTTTTTCTCTCCACGATATATTCTGGATACATTAAACTACCTCCCACAGTTTTAACCAAAAGCACTTCCTAGCCCTACCTCATTATTAATCTGATTCTTCTGAAACTGGTTTAGTGACAAATCAGATAGCAACACCACCTGCAAACTCCAGTGGCTCGTGAATTCCAAAACTCTTGTAGACCAGATGACCCCATCCTCTTCAGCCTTATAGTTATCCCATCCCTTAGACACGGCTCCAAGGGAAAGACTGAAAAGCCTTCCACACTTAAATAAAAGGCAGAAGGGGAAGAAGGGCAGAATAAAAGAAGAAAAAACCCAAACAGTGAAGATTAATATTATTTTGCTCAGCCATGACTAACCTCCAGCAACTGAACCAAGGGCAAACCTGTACGCTGATTCTGCAATCTGGATGAGAACAGGTCGAGACACATCGCCTGAAGCTTTCTGTCAAGGCAGGATTTAAAACAAAAGGAAAGACAGGAAAAATAATCAGAACATTGTATTTCATGAGAGAATATCTCATGATATCAGTATAAAGATACCTGCAGAAAATCCCACAATAGACTGAGGATTTTGTTTTCCATTAGTACTTCTTCTCTACTGATTTCTAAGTGCCATATAATGTAGTCTCTTTAGATTGGAATAGCAAAAAAAAGAACTACTGATACCACAACAAAATTATACAACTCCAAAATCCATGGTCCAAATGTGCATATGAAGGCACACATATTGCATCTTCAGTCATTAATTTTCTACAGCTAAAAGCAACTCCAGTTTGGAATTTCTTTCTACTGTCGCCAAGACCAGGTATACCTACTACTTCTCAAGCTATCAAAACAAGTATGCAAGCATTGTTCATACATATTAACTAAAGGAAAATAAGGTTTCATAAAGCACCCCCACAATTTCATTTTGCTTACAGTCTAAAAGTGCTAGATTCAACCCAGTGAAAAATAAATTTCAGAAGGGCTCCAGATTTAAAATTGCTATTTAATGAAAGAAAAGAATTAGGAAAACAGAAGTTTGGCAGGCGTGTTAAGGCTTCCATACTCAGTAACACTTCTTGTAATATTTTCTTTCAAAGATACTACAAGTATAAGGACAAAATGAAGATATGGATATATTTTTTCCTGAAAACTTGTTTAGGTTTTAGTCAATATTCCAATATAGCTGGGGTTGGCCAGAAAATAAATTGAAGGTATCACTGTAGCTGAGAATCTTTTCAGTCTCAGCATCAAGCAGCTGACATTAAAAAGGAATTGGACAGAAAAATGAAAAGGTAGGACAAATACGCAGAAGAAATGGCAAGCAGGCTCACATGTCCTAGCCTCTTGAAATGGCATAAATCATACAAGCAAAGACAGTGGCCTCAAAGCAAAAACTGAAGAAGCTGCTACTTTCACCACCACATTTTTGGCTACATTTTACTGCCACCTATTGTAACTTACATTACTTGATATTCAGTCCAATCCAGATGCTTTTAACTCCTTTAGGAGTCTTCTAGGAATAGATGGTGAGCTTTTGGGAGCCAACTCATTTGAATTCATCCCAACATAGTCAACATTTAGTCATTGCTCAAACAAACAGAAAACCACCACCCCAGATACTGTCTTGGAGTGGTGGTGGGGGTGTTCACATGTAGGGGAGGGAGCAAAAGAAGAAAGAGAAGCAAAAGAGACGCATGTGTACACACACACACAGAGGCCTGGCTTATGGCCTGGCAGTCCTAAAAATGTAGCCTGCATCAAGTCATTGTGGTCAAACTGGCGTCTCCGCACAGACTCAGAGCAGGAAAAAAAACCCAACAAAAAACCCCTTAGTCTCATAAGATATAAAGTTGACTGCCTTAAAATAGAGGCAGAGAAAGGGAGAAAGAGAGGGTTAGTTTTAAATCTATCTGTACAAAAACTTGTGTCAATGAAAATATAAGATATGCTACAATAATATAAAACTAAAACATAAACACGTTTGACATTTAAAGAACACTCCTATTTCCTTTTGCCTCAAACGCAACAAAAGTTCACTTGCTCTTATAACATCAAAAGTCAATATCCTTTAGTTTTTGGAAATGCAGAGAATATTAATGCTTTTACTGAAACCGTGATGGCAGACTAAACATAATCTCTCCTATTTTGATATTCATCAGAGCATAAGGCAAGGCAGAGAATACTCTGAAGCCAGGAACACGCATGCGTGTTCAGAACAAGGGCAGACATTTAGTAGGCTAGATGCCAAATTTAACATCCATATTGGAAGCAGGAAGTCTTCCTTCCTCATTAAAAAGAACAGAGAGCAACAGCATCACAAAACATAAACACCTTAATTAGGTATACACCTAATATTTACTGAATGGCTGGATGACACTCATATACATCTTATCTTTCTAAAGTAAATTACATTTAACATGTCAAAATGCAGCCCAAGAGAAAGGGGCACAGAGAAGACATGACACAGGTTAAAAATAAATTCTAACAAGAAGGTATTCCTCACAGGTATTACAGAACACAAGAGAAAAGCAACTTAGCTGACAACATAGAAGTAGGCTGGCTATCTATTTACCTGGCACTGGAAACGAATAATAGCATCACCTGGCTTCTGTTCTTACCTGCCTCTGAGCCTCAGCCAGGTTGTAGGGCAACGTCCCCTCCTCCAGAGGAGCTATTCTTTCAATATCAGCTAACGTCATGCGCCTGAGGAAATTAATTCAGCTTAGTATTTGCTTAGAGATGGACTTTCAGATCACAAGAATAACCTGCACGTGACCATTACACTACACGTTCATGTCCCCCAACACCACCTCCCACTCCTTCAGAGAAGAAAAGAGGAAAGCAAAGAGAGCAGGATAGATGATACTTCTCCACTTACCCCCGTGGCTCATACAGATCTGCTAACTGAAACAAGATGTCAACTTCCATGGGTGTAACCTGACCAAATTTCTGAGCTGCCAGAACAAACTCCTCTGCAACAGAATGAAAATACAGAAGAGAAAAAATTAATTAAACCAGAACAAGTAAACCAGAGCACCCCAGAGTTGCTTTATATTTTAGTATTAAGTAGAAGACGCTGGTGGGGGGCAGAAGAAGGGGAATAAAAGTGACCCACCACAAAAGTGCTCCTGTCACTACATAAATGTATGTTTTAAATGGTATATCCTCCATGCAAATACGTACAACTCTCTGGTCTTAAAGCTTAGTGCTATCAGCAGGATTTAGGATATTTGACATACGGTATCAATCAGTTGTGGGTCAGAGGGGAAAAAAATAAAATAAAAGGTAAACAGAAAAAAAAAAAACAGGAGTCAAGAGATGTGGAACTTTTCATGGATAGTCCCAGTAGGCCACATTAATGAAACTTTGGCATTGCACAGGGAATTCTCTATAAAAGTGGTTAGATATAGCAGATAACATCTTGTTCCAAGCTTGTAGATCAGCTTACTGTGCCGCTAATACAAGTTTATGGAATTCTTCAACTACCCTTGAAGGTCACTTTAATAGGCTGCCAATTTGGCAGGAGTCCTAGGAAGTTTTTTAAACTTTTAAATATCTTTACATACTTTCCTTACCCTGCCCCCACCGCCAGTTTACTAGGACCTTTTTCTGATTGAAACAAAATGAAAAACCTGGAGGCTGGAGCCCAACAGGAGTGTACAATACTGAGTGGCGTCCCAAGGAATGCTAATGAGGCAGGTTTTCTCCCCCTTCCATTGATTTAAAAGCATACAGATGAAGTTTTCCCCTCCACCCTGCTCCCCCCCCTCCCCCAGCCAAATGCCCAAGGAAACTTCCAGACTGCAAAGATTTCTACCAACCCTTAGTGACTTCCACGTCTTTTCTATTTCCAGCCAGAGTACTGTAGATCTTTCTAATGAGCTCCATGTTGTTAAGGAGAGAATTAAATCCATTAAAATAGGAAAAGCTGACCTGATGGGAAGTGGTACCTCCAGCAGCCTAGAGTAGAGACAGTAAAAGAAGAGAAGAAAAAGGAGACTGTTACAAGACTAAGAAAAATCTTGAAATAAAGGTTTTCAAACAATGTTATTTTACAAGAGCGACAGTAGCACAGGATTGCTTTTTCAAAAAAACTGCAAAATAAAGAAACTATGAAGGATTCTTATGTTACTGAAACTAATCATGACCAGAATGTAAAACTCTCCCCACCCTACAAACCTAAACAAATACATATGCAGGATTATAACAACATAACCAGTAGTAATTTACAAAGTTCGAGTTTCAGTACTGCTTCAGTTGGAAATGTTTCATAAATTGGCTTATTTCTAGTAATGAGGAAATCTACTTCTACAAGTAAAGTATATTACTATACAGAAAATCTCAACAAAATCAAAACATATTCCGAAAAAGGTCAACTGAAACATTTAAATTTACAGGCATTTCAAGTCATGGAAAACCAGCAGTAAGCTCTCAGGCTTACATCAGGCAGTCAAGCAAAATGGGAACAATAAGCTTCGAACAGTTACTCGTTCTCAACTAAGAACAGAGCCTAAACCTTTATTTGAAAGTGGTGCTGGGTCTGCACACAGAAAAAATTTTGTATTAATTCCCTGTTTAAAGTATAAGATCAGTGAACAAGCAAATTTCTGAAAACAATGCATAAGCTTGCCAAAATTTAATTGACCTTGACAAAGAATCAAAAATCTTAGGTTTTACGAGAGAGTGTATCACCCAGGAAAGCTGATAACAAGACTGGGGAGAGAACTGAGGAAGAAAGTATGAGATCTCACTGTCAGTCCCTAAGTCTTCTGGCTATGGTTTTTGCTGTATGCTTCTTCTAATGTTCTGTCCAGAGTCTGCAGTTCTCATCACTTCACACATTTCCCTGGAATTCTCCCTTGCAAGTCAAAGTAGAACAGATTTCTTTAAACTTGAATATGGCCAGACTTTGGATTACTTGGAAAGTGCTGCTACAAATTCCCAAGATTAGAAACTGCGGTCAAAACCAAATATATCTTTTTTTTTTTTTAATTCAGGGAAATTGCAGAATTGTAATATTTAATTTGGTTTATGCATTTCTAGCTGAAAAAAGTGTACACTCAAGCGATATACAGTGAATGTCCTTGAATCATGTTCGTACACTGACAAGTTCTTGCACTGTCCCAGGTGCTTGGAAATTACAGTCAGGACCTTAGAATTGACATTAGAATCACAGAATAGTTGGAAGGGACCTTAAACATCATCTGGTTCCAACACCCCTGCCATAGGAGGGGACACCTTCCACTGGACTAGGTTGCTCAAAGCGCCATCCANGAATTGCCAGCTAATGTTGAGCTTCTCATCAGCCAACACCCCCAAGTCCTCCTCAGGGCTAGTCTCAATCCGTTCTCCACCCAGACTGTAGTTGTGCTTGGGATTGCCCTAACCCATATGAAGGACCTTGCACTTGGCTTTGTGTAAGGCCAAGTCCTTACTTACAAAACAAGTCCTTTGGGGATGACTTCCTAAGTGGGATGCAAGGGCATTCTGACATATTTGACAAAGTCTACACTATGATGGGATGACTGGAAATAGTCAGGCAAACTCTACCTTTGTAGGCCGTTACTAAAGGTCTGTCTACCTGCTTTGTCTTTTGTCTTAGAAGAGCAGCAACACTGAGGATACGTATTCTGCAATAAGGGTTAACTTTCATATGTGTAGATAATAAATGCTAAACTTAAAAACAAGCACCTGTAAGCTGGACTACATAAAACATACAGTAGTCAAGGTACACAAAAAAGGAATCCCATGTCTGTATCCCAGGTCTTTCCCAGTTGGGATACCAGAACTACTCACAGCTACGAGACATTCTTCTACAAATGGTGTCAGCATGTGTGGACGGATAGTGACCATAATGTCCCTGAAGTCCATAGCTGTGACTCTTCCGGCCTGAGCATTGTCTCTCTGCACAAAAGCTTGTTTTGCATGTTCTAACTGTATCTCCTGAAAACATACGGGGAAAAAAAAAAAAGTTAGGTTCAAAATCGTCACCTTAATAGTTAGATTTTATATAATGCAATCCTACAAGATATCTCATACTTAACAAAAGACAATTACATGATTACATGTAACCTAATTTTAATTGGATATTGTATGTGTAGCTTTCAGCCCTTTCTATTGGTGGCATATATGGTCGCCATCATTGAGGTCAGTATCTAGGACAACCATCATGATTTCTCTGCTCTCTGGACATTAGGTCACACGATTCATTTAACTGTGAAATGAAGGACACGTATCAACACACCAGTGCAGGTAATCTCCTACTCATGAACATTAAAGTGTTCCATGATGTGCTCTCTCCAGTTTATTGCATGTGTCACAGCAGGTCAAAATACTTTCTGTAAAAGCATTTGCTACTCCCTGAGCAAGGACAATGTAATCATCAGAGATCTCCACGTAGACACCCCCTAATCTTGAAAGCATTCCCTCAAAAAGCATCCTCATTTAAAACATAAAGTTATTTGTCTACAAAAGACACCAGCAGTTTAATTTAGAACTCCTTGTATCATGACTGATTAAAGATCAGTTCTCAATATTTCAGCAGAAGTAACAAGCAGAGATCAATCACAAGCAATATCTGATGCAAGCACCTGATAATCTCATTTTGTGATTCAAATGTACCCCTGAGAGAAGAGGGGAGAAAAAAGACATTTAATCTCTCAAAACTGTATCTTTTCCTACTGTGACCTTCACCCTTTCTTCACAAATTACTGTTAGACTACTTTCTGATTTTTTTATTTTTCATTTAAAAGGAACAATCTTGCACAGATAGTAACTTGGTAATACATATGAACTTTTTGTTCAGTTCAACAAGTTCACCAAAATCAGAAATACATTTGGTGATGTAGTTAAGACTTCTCAAACTCTATTTCTTTGCTGAATGGAGGAAAACAAATCATTGCCATGTCTTCCCTTTAAATTTCAAAGCTTATAAAAGATTCTTCACTGGAAATACAGTGCTTAGCATGAATACATATTCATAATTAGTTACTCAGAAAATTCAATCAGAGCAAAAGTATGTCACAGCAATACTAGGCAAGTCTTGCAGCCGACCATGACACTATCCTATTATTTTTATGTATTTGCAAATATATGCCTTAAAAGTCATATTACGCCAAGACTCAAGCTAGTCAAGGACCACCAGCACAATGTATTCACGGTGAACACGATCTCCTGTAAGTTGATATTAATCTCCCAGTAGCATTCAAAGGAATAGAGAGTGAAGGGCGAGAGGCAAACTCAGCTGGCGTAGGATCAGACCTGCCGGAGGCTGGCAGTGGCCATCCCTCCTTCCCCTCGTTCAGCTCATGCCATGGCCACCGATTCATGCTGCCATTCAAACCATTCTTATCGTTTCATTTCAGCCTCCTGACCTCTCCAATTTTAGTCCTAATTACTAATTAAAACACCTAACCGGAGAGGTATGATGAAAACCTCCTAATACGTTAGGCAGAAGAAGGAAAAAGGGGAGGAGGGGGAAGGACCGATCAGTGTTTCAATACTGTGTTTCACTTATAGAATTATTCAGAAATTTCTGCTTTTAATGAGAAATGCTCGTGGGGGTTGTGATTTAAAGCATTACAATTTCAGTTCTGTCACGTTTTCTTTACATTACAGCCCTCTATGTGGAGGTGTTACAATTCAGCAATAATATTCACTCTGGCTGGATGCAGCCATATAAGCTCTTGCTTCACTTCAATTGTGACTATAATTTCAACAGAAATTTGGAAGCAAGCAGTTTTGGGAGGTTTACAGTGGGAGGAGCACAAGAACACAAAACAACTTCATCAGTTGAGGCAGGCAGCTACTTGGGAGGCAGAGAGCTCTGAGGAGGAATTAGGTATAATAAGTCCTGTATTCCTAAATACTCACCACCTGGCAGGTGGAAACGTATGAATAAATGAACAAAAATGTTTGTCATTAAGTGGCAGCATCACCAAAGAAAAAATAAATTGAATTTAGCAGAAGGATTACATGGGAAACTATGAATGATGCTTTCTTCTCTCTCTCTCTCATTCTGTCTGTTTTAACCACTGAAACTGCTGGCAGTGTCGTGCTGGCAAAACCCAGCACTGAAATGCAGTAAAAAACCTGCAAACCAATCTGTTACCATCTGCGTGTGCCCATCAGTGGGTCTGGAGGTACGTACACTATCGGTAGGACCTCAGCTGACAGTGATGTCTCAGCTCCAGAAGCAGAGCAGGGCTCACGTTCCAGAGAGGTAGGTTGAGTGCGTGTTTCTTCTCATCACCCAGTTAATTGCAAAAAGGCTGTTAGTACTACAATGGAGTACAAGCCAAAGCACCCTATCCTCTCCTTGCTAACGTGATTCCTTTCAGTCTTCTTGGTACATGTGGAACCCACTGGAATTATCCCACTTGGTTAAACATATGGTTAAGGACTCAGTGCTGCCATTTGCCCATATTCGTCAGCTAGAAAAGAGCTGCTTAGCTGTAGATAGACAGCAAGACAAAAGTCTGAATAGGATGATGTCAGTTTTCTGGAGTTCCCTATTCGCACCTCCTCCTTAGTTCAGAAAAGAAATGGTTTAAGCATACTGCAAATAGATGGAGAAGACTCACCCCACCTTCTCAGAAAGGTAGGGTTCTTTTTAGGCTACAGGTATTTTGAGCTGCACTATGCATTTTCCTGTTGCACCAAGCAGAAAAAAGCTCAGGGACCTTCAGGCACATGACATTCCCAAGCCATGACCAAGGCAGTGACAAGTCATACAAGAACATGTAGATCATTACATGGTAACATGCTTAGTCTCAAAACTAAATTTCACCTATGAAGTCTGTCACAAAAAACCCAGACAGATGTCATGTCTCTAATCACTATACATTGCATAACAATATAATAAACTCCTTAAAGTGATTAACTCAAAAAGGCTATCTATTCCCTCAGTCTCTGAGGCTGAAAGTTGAGACATCTCACAGCACGACTAACTACATTTCAGAATGAGGCTCAGTAGCCACTAGCAATTTATCAGGAAAATCTTTATAAGATACTCATAATATTGCCTATGCTGTGTATATGCAGCTAATATAAAAAATACCACAATAAAGCAAAGTTGCAGTGTTTAGAGATGCTATCTGACATGCAGTAATTTTTATTGTTCCACCTGTTTCAGTCCTTTATTGTTTACTTAGGCAGATTAAGGTTTAAAGAAATACAATCCTCATTGCTTTGCAATACAAATTACATATCCTAAAGAACCTTCTCTAACTAGACTTTCTGTAAACTTAGATATACTTAGAAAGCAAGCCTCTCCCTTGACGCTGGAAGTCCAG
This sequence comes from Rhinoptilus africanus, assembly GCA_013400135.1. Classification (NCBI taxonomy): domain Eukaryota; kingdom Metazoa; phylum Chordata; class Aves; order Charadriiformes; family Glareolidae; genus Rhinoptilus; species Rhinoptilus africanus. Next base: position 42,730 of record VXBO01012364.1, read on the forward strand.
AATTCCCCCAGGTAGCATAAGACTTTGTGAAAAATTAATTTGCACATCATGGCTGGCATGCTGGCAGCAGAATTTTCATGAAGCTATTTCCTATCTAGAAATTTTACCTCAGCTTTTACTTACAGCTCATTAGAAGCTTTTTTACTTTCCACTTAGATAGAAATTTATGTTTGGGTTCCATCCCAATGGATCTACAAGTCATCAGATATAGCACAACCTTTTCCACTGGAGTAGATCCTGGGGTTCAATTATAAAGAGTACTACTTCTTCAGCTAACAGGCTGGGTACAAATGTGGAAATGGATTTACCAGGCCCAGATATAAACATATGTTAAAATTCATCCTGCAGAATAGATTTTACATGCTGAGAAAGGGGCCAGTGTTGGTCTTTGTGAAGCAGACTTGCCACTTAAGTCATGATGGAACATGACCATATCCCAACAGATACAGATGTGACGGATATACAGTAGAGATATATGAGCTGATTTTAAGCTAGCAAAATAAGCAGCCGGGTAAAACAACAAACCCTGAGCTCTGGGTTGATGCAAATAGATTGTTAACTGTATTAGAGCCAAGCAGTTTGGAGGCTATACTTTTGGGATTCTGTTACTGTAGACAAAAAACAGCGATGGCAGGATTCAGAATCCCATATAAACTCTTCTCATTTAAAGCCATAAGAGATCCATCTTGTGCATGGATTGTGCATGGATAAAATACACTAATGTTATTTTCCACATATCTACAGCTTTGCCAGAAGTGATGTTTAGCCCAAATGCTGTGACAGATAATGAATATGTAACAACTTTATGTAGCATAATAGGACCCAATGTGAATGAATTTGAATCTAGGTTGTTTATTTCATTAAAAGTTGCAAATTGTATTGTACTTACAAAGTAGTACCTAAAGCACCTTACAGAACCATCTGGCCCATGTTAAATACAATGTAAAGAGCACTCACACATCAGGAATGCAGAAAGGTAATTTGGTATCCACTGTGGTCTCCTGCTGTCTAAGGTCCAAGGTCTAGACATGAGACCAAGGAGGCTGACTCAGGCACAGGCAGACTGTCAGAAGCAGAGGCTGAGTACCGAAGGTTACAGACCTTAAAGGAAGATTTCAGTGTCTGAGAACATTGACTCTCCAATTTGTGCCGAGAGTAATTTCTGTGCCCAAACTTCAGTACCTATAATAGAATGCTGCAAGGCAAGAATCAGCAGGGGAACTTGTGTGTTTCACAGATTTACAGTTCCAGAAAGTGGGTAAACAGATGTACCCAATTACTATGATTGACTGAGCATCCTAACAGACTGTACTGATAGCAGGCAACTTCAGCAGAGCCTTGGGACAATTAATTTATTTGAAAGTCCTTGCTGCCTGCACCAATGCCAAGAGCATCTTTATTATCAGCCTGAGAACTTTTCCTGAATGCATCTCACCTCTCTAGAGGACACCCAGAATCGTCATCCTTGTTCTCCATGATGCTGCTCTTCCTCCCTCTTTCTGTCCTATATGGATCATCACCAAAAGGGCTGTCTGGCTTATGAGGACCACAGATGTGTTCCAACACAAGGTTTTACTCTGCACTGCAACTAGCTAAGATTCACTTTTGCAGAAGAGCCAATTTAAAAAAAAAATCAAACAACAAATGGAGGCAGGGGCAAGACACACCAAAACCAAATACAATTCTCCTCAGAATATGGTCACATCCAAGAAAACTCCTTTTAGACAAGGAATGAGGAACATCCCTCCACAGGATGAGAAAGCCTGGTAGTCAGAATTCAGCTCAAAAGTCAGAATGCTCCTGCCTTGGCTCTTGCTTTTCCTAATTCAAAGAAAAACCATGAAAGAACCCAAAGACACAAGGAAAGAACTCAAATCTTCCAAATACCCATCCATGAGGTTATGGGCTCTTTTAGGCCTGTGGCTCTAACCTCTCTCACCATTCCCCCCTCACTCCCTTTTTTTTTTTTTTTGGCAAAAAAAGTGTCCTTTTTTCATTCTGGGTTTTTCTTCAGGTTTTCCTCAGACCTCTAAACAAGCAGATGCATGAGGCAAACAGGACTGGTACTCTGTTAAGACTGTGATTTTAATCCACCAAAATCGGGAAACATGAGCACCAGAACATGTGGCCAGAGACATTTTTTCCTAATTGTCGTGGATTGGGCCAGACTGGCCACTGACACTCATCAAGTAATACATGTACTTTTTTATCCAAAGAAGGTTCTATTTCACTATTCTGTCACAAAACTGGTCTATGTTTTAGCTACTTAGGAGTTACAATAGTCAATGCAAAACCTAAGGGAATACGATTTAATCATGTGATACCTGACGTCCTCTTCATACAAAGTTAATTAGGCTCTGTTCTACAAAGTCAATTTGAAACATTTGTCTCAATAGCATTATCTTAATTATTCCTCATCAAAATGATACCACCTCCTACTGTGAACTAACATACTTGTGTAAACAAGAAAAAAAGAAACCTTGCAGTCTTGAAGCAGGTTCCCATTTTAAAACTCTCTAGTGTAAATACAGGCATTAAGTATTCAGAAGGAATACAAATAAGAAACTCACGTGTTTTACCACTTCAAGGATCACTTTTCCTACTGAATCCTATTTTTAACTGTACTGCTGAAATACAGATAATGTGTTTATTTTTTTATTAGCACAATATTTTGTTTTCTGTAACAAAGTACCCTAAAGTGTGAATAGCCAAGATTTCCTGGCAAAAGAAAGACTATTTTATGCTCTATATACCACATTTCCCTGAGATACTCTTAGGTCAAAAGCAAAGAAGTAAGTGGAAAGGGCTTGCAGCAAAACATCATCTTTATTGGATATCAGCATTGAATTAAATACAAATTTGGCAAACATGCTACATACAGACAGTACTTCTTTTTAATACCAGTCTGGCAACTGAGTCCAAAATGTTCAGTACTGTTATTTAACATTCTTTGACTCATGCGATTTAAATATACAGGACATTTTCAGACTTTGAGGTCTAGGGTTTTGATTTCATGTCTCTGTCTACACAACAGTGTAGAAAAGATCACCTTTTGCACACAGGTGTCAAAAACGAACAAGAGAAAAAACCCATCTAGTCTGAATTAGTAATTTTACCATAAATATATCTTATTTATCAACACACTATTAAAGTCCAGCACTCTGACTGTAAAAGCCTACACTCAGTCTATATTGCAATTTTTCTACAGCGTGGAATTTTGGCAAGTTTGCATATACTTTGGTTCTTGTATCCTTCTTATTATTCTTGTAAAACTGTATTGTATTAGACCCACCAGTAAAAACTGGGTGAACTCCGCATATGTTAGGTGTCTTTTTCTATCCTTTCCAAAATGCAGCTGTACGAACTCTGAATTCCAGTTAAACGGAATGTGCTGATGAATTGTGGTCTGGCCAAAAACTTGCTTAGCATCCTCTGGGAAGAGAAGAAAAATGTTCATGTCATAATAAAATAAAAGAACAATAGATACAAGTATATATTTGGACAAGCAAAACAAATATGATATTTTTTAGCAGGAAAGCAATAGTGTTTGTACAAATTAGTAATATATTATAAAGCAATATATTTACCAAAATCATAACAAATGAAGTTTTGAACACCCTCACAAACACAATCTCTGAATAATCTCTTTATTTGTAAAGTTTTATACTCACAGCATTTGATTAGAAGAGACTCAACTAGATATTTCAAGTTTCAAAGTCAAGCAAGAAAAGATTAAAATTAAAAGACAATTTATAAAAAGATGACTAAAGCTAACCAATTTTCAGCATAATCTTTTCAAGCTGCTAACAATGAAAGTTTTGTGTCACCATAATTCAGGCTTTTGTATTATTCCCAGAGTTTTCCACATTCAAACAAATCAACTACAAAAACACCAGTATTTCAAGCTCCACTTTTCTGTAGTTCCCTTCCAGGGGCAGCGACATGCAGGGCAGGGTACAGGGGGGACAGGGGAGGCAGGAACACAAACTTGGCACCACCTCCAGCACTAAGCAGACTTTAATCCTACACCTCTGCTACAAGGAGGGGGGCAGGAAGACAAGTTTGTTTGATCATACCTAAATGCAAGCTTCATAGTTTAATGTAGTTTAGTAACTGGGCAATGGTTTATTATGGGCTTGGCAGACTTTTTGGTAATACACAGCATTTTTGGTGAAGAAAAAACTATCTGAAACAGACCAGATTGTAAAATCGGGAATAAGGACCATACATTGCTGGAACCAGGCTGTATATATTTTAACTAATGGAAACAGCAACAAGATCTGAGGAAGCACTTGTCTCACACAACAGCACCCACTTCAATGCGACAGTCTGTCTCAGACAAAAATATAGGCCAAAGATATCTTCTGAAGACAAGCGCAGAGGTTCCCAACTGCTATATACCTTCCTAATTGCTGTACGACTCCAGCAATGCCAGCCAAGAGCCAGTTCTTGTCTCCTGCCTAGCTCCTGCGGGCATGGAGAGCTGGTTCCCAGGAGACACTCCCTACCCACAGGTCTCCTGCTTCCTTCGCGCTTTGTGGAAGAAAGACCAGAAGCCCAAACCCCGAGCTCCTGTCTGTCTCTGTGAGCGGCAGAGCTGGGAGCCAGTTCCCAAGCGTGGCTGGTGCCTGGGGTTGAGGAAATCAGCTCAGCTTTGTGCCTGCCTGTATGCAGAACAAGCTGGGAGCCACCTCGCTGGAGCCAGCCTCTGCCTACCAGGCAGGCCTGGGAGCCAACTTCCAACTCACTCCGGCACCATGAGCAAAGGTGGGAGCCAAGTCCTTGGGGCCATGATGTCCTGTCTCCTGTGCAAGTTGAGTTATGGCTTCTGGTTCAGCTCATGCCAGCCAGGTAGAGCAGCTCTGCTGACCCGAGGAAACCCAGCCAGGGTGGAATTCCCACTTTTAGGTAAGGAAGCAGGAAAAAGTGAGAACGCGGTGGGCACGGCTGAGAGCCAGGAAGATGTCAGGAAGTGCCCAAGTGAATGAAGGATAAAGACATAGGAAAAATTGGTCCCAAGGAGGTAAAAGGGGCGGGTGCCCTGCTGCACTGACCCAAAAGCTCCGCAGTTGGTGTTACCCACAAGGACAGCTTGTTCTGAAGCAAGGGGGCTTCACAGAGAGCAGAGATGATACTGCAGACCTCTTCCCATCCCTCAACACCAAGTCAGTAGTTTCATCTTTAAAAACACACCACCCACTGATCCCAGGGAATCAGTGGTGAAAGAGCAAGTTGGATTTAACTTACAAACAGAAAGACCGGCCCCAGTTAACCTCAAATTCTTAAAATTCAGAACTTCAAGTCCTAATGTCCTATGAGAATTTTCTCCAAGCAACGTCAGTGCCCCCAGGACAGCATTGTTCATTCATGTCTTCAAGCTCCATCATAGCCGGCTTAGATCTTGTCTGCCAGCATTCTCCAGGAGCAAAATTCTGCTCTCAAGGCAACAGGAGGGATCAGGGTGAGGTCCTCTCTCTCTATTGAAAGTCTTCTATTTAGAATGCTTCCTACTTACACAGCTCGAGGTACCTTGCCACATGTCATTGGATATCACCTTTATAGAGTTCCTGCTTTACCAAAAGTTCCCATTTACCAAAAGCTATGTATGATTGGACTCCAGATTTCTCTTGGTAAGAGAAAAAAGGTTCTTTCTTACTTCATGCAAGGTAGGAGATAGGAAAATCTTAGCTAATACAAAAGCAGTCTCAAATTCCTTTTGAGGCTCCTCACAATCTTTACTTCAACTTGTTAACATATGAAAGTTACACAGTGTCCTCTGCTTATGGCATTGTGATTTAATTTTAATTCATTATCATACATTAGCTATCTTGAAGGGACAATACATCTTGGTTCCCCAACTCTGTGCCTTGTAAACTCTCCTTAATTGGGGCCCAAAAGAAAAATTCCAACTCAAGAAAATCAAACCTGAAGAAGTGAAAAGAATGTCATTTCAGACTAAATAAAATGTTTAATTATTGGCATTATAAATGGCAAAGGAACCCACAGTAATGGAACTTAAAACCTCATCAACCCAGCTAGGAATATAGTAAGGTCTATATCCAGGGCATTTGCATTTCCCTGTCTATTTTAGAGATTAAAGCCTGCATGCAAACCTCAGAAGTTCATCTAAGTACAAATATCCCTTACGAACAGTCCAAGTAGGAGATGTACACTTAATTTTTGCTATGACTTAGAAAACATGACTTGGAGACTGCGCTTATACTGATTCTTTGATGGCATGAGACACGGTATCCTACTTGCCACTGCCTTTTTACACACACCCTGTACTTCCTTTTCACAACTATGGTTCACAAACTCCTGTATATGCTTAATGGACAGTGTTTTTCCTCTTTCCACGCCTGGTCTCATCACCTGCTCACCCGCAGCACTGACACTGACCCACGTCTCATCTGTAGTCAGACTGCCTGATTCTGATATTAAAGACCGTTCATACTCCATCAACAAATATTGTGAGTTAACCACCAAAAGGTATTCAATTCCATACTAGAACTCACTCCAATTTATTCTTCAGTTCTAATAGTATCATCTCCTAATCACCTATGACCAGTATTAAAATTAAAAAAACTGACAATTTTGAAATATAGTTTTGCCTTAAACCTTCAGCTGAAGTTCCACATCTACCCACAAGTTGCTGAACTAAACACAGTAAAACATAAGCAGCAACATCCTTCAGTAGCCATAAATTATTTTGTTTATTTGTGCAATTTTAAAGGAACTTGTTTCAGTTACAGAATCATTTGTGGTGGAAAGGACATATGGATATCCTTGGACCAGCCTCCTGCCAAAGAAGGTCCAACCAGGTCAGGTTGCTCAGGGCCATGGCCAGCTGAGGTTTGAGTATCTCCAACGATGGAGATTCCACAACCTTCCTGGGAAACTGCGGTTTGATCCTAAACCGGTATTTAATCAAAATATCTGATAAATGGAAGCTTTTAAATCCATATTAAACCACTGTTTAATTGTTTTAGTTTTAAAAATGCAAAATGTTAATGCTCCGGTGCCTGGAGCCATAAGAGTACGAGATCAAAAGCTAGCAAAAGACACAAGCATTTCTGTGTTTGCATTGTTTGAAACAGAGCTGTCGGAAAGCTAAATGAACAACAGGTTGAAGAAGATTTTAAATACTCATTTTTAGAAAACTGCTGTCATTTGTGTCAGTTTCTAAAGAAATTAAAATTTGAAATGAAATTTTAAAATAAATAATAAATAATTGTTTTGTCCCTGTGCTGCCTCTAATTAAAAAGTAGGTCCCTTGACATTGGTTTCTGATCACCGTGCAAAAATGCTGTTCTATTTTCCCAGCAGGTGAACTGCCTGCTGTTTTACAGTGGGGGGTTTTGGACCTTTGAGTCCGGGGACCTTTCTCCTCTACAGTGTCTACGCTTAAATGCTTAGTGTTCAACAAGTATACTGCATTCACATTTCCATCCTGTCATTAGGAATTATCACAGAAATAAAGCATACTACAAGCACTCGACACAACAAGGACCAACAATATTCCCCAAGTGAAAATTATCTATTTAGAAATTTGAAATTTTAAAAGGAAAAAAACTGAAAGTCATTCTCCCACTATATTTTACATTTAAGAAAAGTCACTTGACAGAAAAAGCTAGTAAAATCTTTACAGGGTACACTTGATTAATATCTGATATATTAAATCTGAAATTCTTTCAAACTATTTATTTGTGCAAGTACCTAGTTTTTTCATAGTGTCTGTCATCATTAAGTTGAATAAAGTTAATACTATCTTAATGTACAGCTAGAAAAAAATTCACATCTACAAAAATCCCACTGCCCTTACAAAATATCTGCAACATTTTTGCAGAAAAACTGTCATCATCGTTTCTCTTTTATATAAGTTATATGTTTTATACACTTTGTATGTTATACCTTTCTACAACTAAGTGATTTGTGCATGGTATAGAAAACCTGTATCAAAACCTGGGCCTTGAGAAAAAAATAAGATTACCCTGATGACACTGGTAATAGCAACTTCTGTAAAGAACACAGGCTACCTTCTGCAAAGAGGAAAACAAAAGACAAATTTGAAAATACATGAATTATCGTAAGTTAGCAAGAGTTCCACATGCACCAATAACCTTCACAAACCCTTCTGGCAATAACTGATTCTATATTCATCATACTTAAGGCCCTGAAGAGGAACACATGAGCGCTACAACTACAGCTTGGATTAAGCGAAGCAAAATTAATGCAAAGAGTGTGGAATAGATATTTTAATATAAAGAGAGAAGGTTTTTTAAACCTAAATATGCAAATCACCATCATTCTGCTCAGACAAAAGGTGATACCTTTATAAAACCATGTTTTGTTAACGGTTAAGCACTTCTGTTCATGCATTTGGAAACATTTTCCTTTAAATGGCTGCAACAAAAAGTGCATTTTAATTTCAAAGTCATTTAAAATAAATCCTAGACAGAAAAAAAAGGCAAAGAAGGAAGTCCAGTTGGTCAAATTAAACTACTCATGAGAGTAGTAGTTTCACCATCATGAAACCAACTGCCATGCAAGACCTAACCTAAAGCTCAGTGGAGATGAGAACAGTGATTTCCACAGGCTTAGGTCCTCGCTGACCATTTGAAACAACTCGACATTTTCCATAAGCTTCATGACCCTGAGTGCACCATCGGGTTGTGCAACCACTTTCCCATGGCCCGCACACAAGCACAAGACATCAGAGAACAAAGAGTCGCAGGAGAAAGAGCTGGGAGAAGCCTCATCTCAGGTCCTTGATTCTCCTTGCCTGAGCCATTCTGTAGGGACACGTGCACCTCAGTGACTCCAAGCCCCTGACTTGAATTCCCAGCCTTACCTTGGACCTGCCCTGTCCCTGTGGACTTGTCTGGTCACTGCCACCAGACCTGCTCTTCTGTCCTTGCTCAGGTGGCGTGGGACTGCACCTCTTGTCACTGAGACCGGTGCCCATGCCCCAGCCTCTTGGCACCCTTGCTCAGCTGCAGGCTCACCTGCCTGGTGGAGCAGCCAGTCCTTGCTCCTCCTCATCACAGAAAAAGTACAATACATTTGTTCAAAAGCACATGCATACAGACACATGTGCATATATACATGTCAAAACCACTCAAGCAATGCTATTTTGTATTATCTTGTTCTATTGGAATTGCTGGGGTTTATCCAAGGTTTGGGTTGGCTTTTTCTGGATTGGGTTTTTTGTTTTGTTTAGGTTGCCTTTTAATTTACTGCTGTGAACTTCAAATACACAGCTAGTTAGAGTTTATTTCCATTCTTCTACCATCTGGCACTAAGTCTTCTACAATGATGACTTTTTATTTCGGAAGACATGTCGACATCACATCTGCTCAGCGAAGGTGTGGAATGATGGGTAGTGCAAGTACTTGGCTGGGTTGTTCATTTATCTCCATTCACCCAGAAGAGAAACAACACTCTGGAAGTACAAGCGCTATAATCACTTTCTTCATCTCCCTGCTGCTTTGTCAAGGAAATTAGGTGAAATAGTTTACAGTGGCCATGCTGTAAATTAAAAAAAAACCACACTGGAAGAGCTTGATTACTAAGTATTGCAAAGAAAAGGTACTCATCCTTCCAACTTCCTTCAACAAAGCAATGAGAGCAGGAAGGGCTGTACCAGACACCTTTTTCTACAGGTTAGAAGCCCTGAAATAATACACTAATGTGGTATTTTCATTGCCTCTAAATTCCTCACAAAACATGGAACACGACCTATTCTGCAATTCTGAATTTAAAAATAAATAAATAATTAGGTTCTTTCCTTCTTAAAATATTATAAGTATCTGGTAGAACACTCAAACTGAAGCTGGCAGAGTAGAAACAGAGCACATAATTTGAAGATAATGGGATAGTATTACACATCTCAAGAAGCAAGGGGGTTGATTTGAAAAAAGATAGCAGCTCAGGTCAGTGCAATTTATCTGCGCTCTATCATGTGGTACCACTACTGTTTTAAAACAGATCCATTCACAAGAGTGCAAAAGCCTCCATTAGTGCACCCGACCCGTTTAGACTAAGATCAGTTCCACCTGCACCTGAAAAATGCGGCTGCACATATACATTTGCATCTGAACACCTAAAAAAAAAAAAAAGGAATTAACTTCTTTTGATAATTTTGTGTGTGTGCATGCACGTACAAGTGGTAGCTTATTTTTTTAGGACTAGTTACTCCAAATTCAGAGAAAATCCCCAAAGGCAAAATTAAACTCAAATAATAAAAATGGTAATTTTAACCCATTTAACTATGTTGAGCTACTCCAGCTGTGGACCAGTGATGAATTGTAATGGACAAGCTGGGGTTTCTGTTGCTTAACATAAGCCAGCGTTACTGTTGTGTAACCAAAGCTGCCATATGAAATTCAATGCCCCCGTCTCCATGTGGGTAAGCGAAATCATCATCTGGATTCATTTCTGTTATCCCTATCATGGAGATGTTAAAAACACAGGACTTTCAGACTGACTCAACACCTTTTTTTCACATTGGTAGGGGCTGATTTCGCTGTAGTTGTCCAGGAATACAAATTTACTTCACAATTCACATGATTGTTTCCTACAACAGTTTAATATACTAACTAAAGTATAAAAGCAAATTCCTTGCTTGATGAAATTATCCTAAACTTTACACTTTACTCTCCAATACAGACTTGAGAGCTCTATTTCTTTAACAGCTATTTTGCTTAGATAGATGATATTAAAAAAAACCCTACCACTTTCTTGCAAAGCATTAACATACATTTTCCCCCACTTAAATACTTCAATTTCAAATGCACCACAAAATGTACTCCCACAACAGTACTGTATTAGTATAAAACTATTTTAGTTCAATTAAAATGTCTAACTATCTACCTCCAAACCTACCTAAACTGTAATTTTCACTTTGAGCATTTCCAACATGTTCTCAGTTTTGTTTTCTTTTATCAGCTTATCAAATCAAGTCCTGCATTCTAAATGTTGGAAAAAAATAGTCATTAACTGCTAGGTAACAGCAGATTTTCCAATTTAGAAAACTAAATTACACACACTGCAAAAGTCTGTGTATTTTGCTATCTGAAAATTCACATTAAAATTTGTAATAACAAACGACTTTCCTAGCTCTTCAGGCCTGCTGAAGTTTTTACCTCCTAATCTGTAATTCCAGGACAATTTGAAAAGGGGATGGGGAAAAAATTAAAATAAAAATCAAGCTTAATGTGGTATACTGCTGCTTCCACAGCTTAAATATATCTTGGTGTGGAAGCTTATGGTTCCTTCCCAAATGCTGCCTAGTAATCATGTTGGCCTTTTTTTTCCCCAACAGGATATATACAGCTGTATGAAAGATGGCTAACCCTCAACTTACTGTTAACCAAAGAATGACCTCATATGGTTGAAATTCACTCTCAAATTGGCTTTTTTCCACCTTTTCCACACCTATTTTTTTCTTTTTAAGTAGCATGAGGTAGCAGCAGAAAGCACAATGTTTTAACCATCTGAGCATGTAGTATTTTTGAACTATCCCACTAACTGGAAGTGCTCTCTGTTACCTCTGTCTTTTAAAAATTGGAGCCATTATAGTAAATTGTGCAAATCTACAGTTAGGCTTTCATAAAAAGTGGATTTTTGACCCATTGACCTAGAACAGCTTCTGAGCATGTCTTCTGATCTCTGAAAAGATACCATACCATACCATGCATGCCATGTTGCACTGGTTGTGCAACTATATTCAGTTGTTCAGAAAACACTGCTCACAAGTCATTAAAAAAGTTCCAAAAATCAGGGTGGTTCTTGTTGTGGTACAAACAGATCATTTAAAGAAGTGCAATAAAGCTCCATGTACATCAAAAAAACGGATGTTCACGATGTTTTTTCACCTCCAGGTAACATACTAACACCTGGAGCGTATCAACGGAAAGCAAAAGCTTACGATATTTGTTGGGCTGCCCTCATAAAATGAATTGGTTGACTCAGCACATCCCCAGGCCGAAAAGAGACTGTACTGCGACAGCCCCAGCAGAGTGCCAGCACGCTTGGTGGCAGTCACGGCGGGTAGGAGAAGCAGGAGGCTGGACTCTCTCACTAAAAGTGTCTGCTCCCGTTCAGATCCCCACATCCATTTTGTGGTTGGAAGAAGAGACAAAGGCTGTAGAGCACCTGTTGTACATGGAGGTGAGATCAAGACCAGTATTGCTAACCAAATGTCTTTCAGACGTCTGAAGTTGTCTTTAAAGATGACAACTAAAACATCCCTCCAAAGCCCACAGCAAACCATAAAAGCCAGTACGAATCCTAACAAATAGTTCGGCAATGCATTTCTTTTTAGGAGAGAGGCACTAGCTACTGAATAAAATTCATTTGGTTATAACATCATTGCAAACTTTTCAACAAGGACAGAGTAGTCTTACAGGTTAATTTAACATGAATGAAAACATCACAGAGAACATGCTTGTGCCTTTGTGATTTTTCCCAATCAAAAGTTCCAGGATAAGCTGCAAGTTTTTACCTCTCTGCTGAAAATGTTCTCAACTTTTTTGTCCTCTTACTTTCCCCCTGCTCTGGTTGGTTGTGCTCTTGTCACTTCCAAAAACGATGAATTCAGTTCCTCAAGACATATCCATACACCATCCAGTTCAACTTGTCCCTGATTTTTGACTGATACACCTGAGCACTTCTGTTACCTCTGCTAAACATTCCAAATAACTCTCCAAAAAAGCAGGCTCTTTTTTGACTGAGAGCCATCACTCTCAGCACTTATGACTGGATCCAAGCTTGTCTGCTTCTTTGGTCCTCCTTGGATGTAAGGGAAAATAACATTAATTTATACACAGAATATTACATAATTGGCTTACAGTAAAGTTTTTGAACATTTTTCCAAGATGCAATCCCTTGAGAGTATTTCTGCTTGAGCTGTGCATATCCATAATTTCAGTTTAGTGGCTACAGCTTTACATTCCTGTATTATCTTTCCTGGGCTCCTTAGAGGTGAGCAACAAACTGCCAGAGCCCAAAGACCACAGGCTGGGAAAGCACTGGGCCCCATGAGGGCATAAAACCTAAATTTACCCCTTTTGCCCTGAAGAATAATAAAAAAACCAGATCACCTCCACAGCATAACCTGGCTAAAATAAAATACCACTTCTATTTTCTCCATATAACATAGTTGGGGGTTGATGCACATGACATATGTGGAGAGACTGATGGTATAGTGTTTTCTCAGCCTGGAGAAGGGTGGGCTAAAGGAGGACCTCATTGCTGTCTACAACTACCCAATGGGAGGGTGCAGGGAAGATGGAGATGCACAGTGGAAAGACAAGGGGCAACGGATGCAAGCTGGAATATGGGCAATCCCAACAAGACATCAGGAAATTATTTTTTGCTGTAACAGTGGTCAAACACTGGAAGATGCTTGCTCATAGAGGCTGCAGAGTCTCCATCCTCAGAGATATTTAAAAGCTTGGTTGGATGTTGCCCCCAGAGCAACCTGGTCTTGATGGCCCTGTAAGTGTTTGAACCAGATGGTGCCACAGTCTGTTCCAACTTAAACCACCTAAACTGTTTGATCAGTCTTTGGGTTTTGGTAAAAAACAAGAGAGATGCTCAGCCTTTAGCCTGATGTTGTCAGTATAGGAAACTTTGATTTAGAAAAAAAAAGAAAAAAAAGAAAAAAAAAGAAAAAAGAAAGAAAAAAAAGAAAAAAGAAAAAAAAAGAAAACACAAAACCAACAATAAAGAACAGAACAAAGCACCAAATCTCAGTTCTGGATGATTTAGAAAACTCAGTCGTATTTTCTAGACCAAATGAAACGCAACTGTGTAAAAGGATGGAGCTTCTCCTAGTATTTAAAATGACAGATTCACTTTGTGACTAAACAGGCTTTGTTTTACTTACGACGCCTTCATGAAAGTCTGCCTGGTTACATAACATTTTAGTTAAAAGAAAAAACGAAACAATAAAAACTTGCCAAGTAGACATATGTCTAGAAATTAAATTCTCCAAAAATAGTATCAAGATTTCAAAAATTGTTTTGAAGAAAATAATATACTAACAAATCTACTTTACATCCTCTTTTAATTAAAACTGGCCATTATTTGTGCAAAATCCAGTACAAATAACAAAAAATACCAGAGACTAAACAAATTTTGCATTAGTAATGTTGCCGTTGGGATCTTCATATCTAAGCAACTGTCATTTATAAACCAACAAATGTTTCACTGTGTAGGTGTAAGCTAACACATCACTAGCTACAAATGGTTCCTAACCAATTTGAACCAGCAATGTAAATTTCACTGAGAAATACCGAATATTGCAATTTATCAAGTGATCAAAGCTTACAGCCTCAGCAATTTATTTTGGTAGTTCAAATTTAGCTTTTCCTTGCTCTACGTGGTACCAGGCCGGGCATCACTAAGCTAGGTATTGTACAAGAAAAAAAAAATAAATTCAGATCCCATAAGAAGAGCCAAGTCATACCAAGCAATTACAGGGCAAAGCATAAAATAAATAATCCTCTGTAACAAAAGCAAGAGCTATCTCACACAGTCTGAACCTAATCCTTTGGTCAGGGAAGCAATTCTGAGGCTCCTGTAATAATTCTTTGCATATTGGCAAAGTACCAGAGCATTATCACAGAGGAAAAACTTTGAAGTTCATCACAATAGCTGTATAGCTATTTAAACCTCTGTAAAGAGCTAAGTGCTTTTAGAAAGTTTACAAACAAGTATTCAGGCAATTCAAGTATCAGATAAGCAAACAGGAGTGCTTAGTAAGATGTATCCGTAATTAATGTGCTTATCCAAGAACTGTACTGATATAATTAATAACAGAAGCAGAGATCCACAATAACTGCTGTCTACATGTAAATAAAGTTTTGTTTTGAGACAAAAGCAGAATACATTGCTCGATTCGGCAGCTGTTACACTAAACAAGCAACAATTTTGGGTTTGGGTTCCCCATTCCCTTCGTGTTTTTGCTGGGTTTGGGGGTTGTGTTTTGCTTAGCCTTTTCTTTTTTTTTTTTTTTAAATTAAAGGACTGACTTGTTTTACAGCATACTCATATTTCTCAAAGCAGCACAGCACAGCATCCATTTTAAAACAACTTCAGGTTAAATTAGAGGACCTTTAAAAAACAAAACAAAATCCAAACCAACACCAAACACTATACCATAACTACATTTCATTAAGTCTGAGAGCAAGAATTTCTGTTTGGTGGGAATTCTGCTTTAAAACAAATCAAGATGAAAATCTTCAAAGCCAGGTTCAACACTGGTTGGCAGCAAAGACTCGGGCAATCACATCTCTTTTTGTGCCTTTTCATTCTCTGTGAGTAAAGGCAACATGGACAACACTTATTTTGCCCTTCAGTAGGGCTGTGAGAACTGGTATAAGAAAAGGAAAGTTCCAGTACCTGGATATCACTGCTACGTTATTCACAGCTCAGAACTGTAACCTCCCATCATTTCATTTATCTATCCAAAATTAGAGATGGAGGTTAAGGTGACTTAGTTTTTAAACACTGACATTTTTACCCAACCATCTTGCCTTTTTTTAAACACCACCTAGTAAAGAATTTCAAAGGGCTCTGATTCTTTAATGAGGCATTAAAATACAGTCATACGACAAAAAAGCAACTCTACTAAGTCTCTTAAACCCCTGGACTTACATTATCAGCTTTTATGTGCCTGTCAACACTCAACAGTAAGAAGCAATGGTTTGCTCTTTGCCTCGAATTTAAAAGCCAGCTAAACTTCCTCCCACTTTCCTGCTGAGAGCTTTAACTCCTTGCAAACTGTCAAAGCTTTGACACTTCAGCAGCAGATAAATCTACAACATGATGCAACGGCCAGGTGTAGTCTCGATCAGCCACTGGCCACTAATTTACTAGTGGCCATTTCACTCACCTCAAAAAGCAATAAACTAGAAAGTATTTCCACCCCCCACCCACCCCCACCACATACCGACACTGCTTGTGGATCAGCCCTTTTAAATAGATGCTAGCTCTGTCACAGAACCAGGTACAGTTAACTTGCAACTTGAAAGAAATGAAACATTTAAAATTGTAGAGATGTCAACATATGGCTAAAATGCAAAGGCATTTCCAACCCAGAAGCTAAAGTAAGAGTGCAGCATTTTTCAAGAAAAGCAAGTGGAAAGTATTAAATACTGGTACTTCTTTACCAGAACATTTATCTAAATATCCACCGTCTGGATGTGGCATTTAGTGTAAAAGCTCATTGAGGCAAAGCCAATTATTACTATATTTTACAAAGGTGCCAAGTTAAGTGCATCTGTGGAAGAATAAGATTTGGATGATTTGCTTAGTAGAAAATGCAAAGTTCACAGCTGTGTATCCCTATATTCTCTTTGGTATAAACTAAAATATTTATAACGTTATCTTCACTATACAGAAAAACAATGACTGCATAGAAAAGCCATGCTGCTTCTTTACAACAATAAAATGACATACAGACTTATAATGGGATCCTTGAGATAGTACACTTAACAGCAGTATAGTGAAAAATGATCCTTTCCCTTTTCTTCTGTTCCTTTCACACTGTAATTCCACAGTACACAAAACCCCTATTTAAGTCTCCTAACCTTGATAAGGACTTGATCCCACTCTCATTCAAGTCAATGGAAAAAGATCTCATAATTAACCTCAAAGACACATGACTGAGGCACTGAGCGACAAAGTTACGGTATAGTATTGTAATAATTTATTCCTGAAAATATTAGGGTTTGGTTTTTTTTTTTTTCATCATGGGGGGAAAAGGTTTTTTATTTCTTTAAAGGTCAACTATTTCTGCTGAGAATGCACAACACTGAGACAGATCTCACATCCTCCTCACTCTAGGCATTTGGTAGGGTGGTAGCCACAAGGTACTATACAGAAGTTACACAAGCATTTATGCTTTCAAAAGGGGAGAGGAAGGAATTAAAGAAAGCTATCTGAGGTTCTGCCAATGTTGGCATGTCTCGTCTTTCAAATACTTTAAATACAGCCTGGCATAGGAGTTTCACTCATCACTAGGACTTCAATGGACTTCAAATGCCAAACAAATCCCTTGACTCACTGTGTCAAACCCCAAGGGAAGCATTTGCCAGCAGGAAAAGTACAAACAAGAATGCCAAGAGTTAAAAAGTTAAGTCCGACTGATTCAGCATTCAGATCAAACGACTACAGTTCTTCCTAGATTATTAACGAGCGCTCCAAGCAACTGGGGGCTCTGACGCAGACAAGAACCTGCACATCACAGGCATTCCAGGAACCCTGGTTTGTCTGCACTGGAACAAAACCTCTGCAAAATATGCGTGCCCTCCTGATTTAAAAGCATGCCGTCTCTCGTTGCCTCTCTGTCCATACACATGCACAAGACTGCTAGGCACAAAATACTTCCTTCATCAAGGTTATGATCAGCAGAACTTTTTCCTGAAATTCTTTCACATCTTTTAGCATCCGTAGTAATTTTTAAAAAGCTGTTCTAACAAGTAATATTGCACACAAAAGGCACATCTTTCACAACCTCAACAGACAACCAAAATAATAAAAAACCAAAATAGACACAAGAGAGACAGCAAGTCTTTTCACCAGCCACAACTTCAAAAACAGATTTTTGGAGACGGTAGAAGAAATAATATGATGCTTCGAGCAATGGTAACAGGATCTTGTCAGTTCAAATGGAAAGGGAAGGGCTTTTTTTAACCAAGCATAAAAGATGTGTGAGGATTACTAGCAAAAG
This sequence comes from Rhinoptilus africanus, assembly GCA_013400135.1. Lineage (NCBI taxonomy): Eukaryota > Metazoa > Chordata > Aves > Charadriiformes > Glareolidae > Rhinoptilus > Rhinoptilus africanus. The sequence continues at coordinate 60,470 of VXBO01012364.1, forward strand.
ACAAAGGACATGTGAACCATACGTTTTGGAAAGACAAAGAGTCAACGTCATCCAACTTTCCTTGTACTTAAAACTGTTTAACAACCAATTAATAAAACTTGAGACATACGGATAACCATGTCCAAATGTAGCAGATTAGAAACAGCAATTTTATCCAGTGTAGGTACTTAAGCAAAGAAAATGTCCCACACTTTTTGAAGGGCAAGCTCAATGTCTGAAGTTATTCAAAACTGCTAATTTCTGAATCCTTCCAGACAGAACATCCCTTATCATTAGGCAGGTGGTAGATAGTCCTGCAGATATCAAAAGCTGTCTCTATGGTTCCTAAAAATAAAGAGTCCCCCTAATCAAGTTTTAAACTGGCCTGAGTATTTCCCATGTTGTCAGTGCAAACATCACACCTCCAATGCACAGCTGAATTTTCAGGGGGGAGGGAGGCAGGGAACAGCTAATAATGGATTTATTACTGTAAAATCTCACAGAAGAAAGTTTTAAGCCTTAAAAGGAATTCAGCTTGAAATACAGCCAATTTAAACAAAAAATAATTCAGGGTAATTTCAGGCTCCACGTTCACCCAAGTCTTCTGGCAACTTTCTTGCGGTTTTACAATAATTTCCTACAGTCACCTTCCACTGCTTTTCTGAAGACCTGCACAAGCATGTTGGGGGAGAGAAAAAGAAAAGTGACCAGTTCTCCAGAGAAAACCATGAAGATGACCATGACCTTGACTTCATATTGTGCATGTGTAAATGACTAAAAAACTCATCCAGAAAGTTGCTTGGCACTGGCGTAGTTCCACTGTGTTTCCTACAGTAAGGAAAGGTGAAATAGTTTGGCATAAGCAGGGATTTTTAAATTAAAAGTGTACATTTAAGAACAGTCTTACCAAAAGTAACTTCTCCTTTGCCAGTCTTGTCAAACAGCTGAAAGGCTACTATGAACAATGCGTCTGGAGCACACAGGACTGATTCAAACGCCACAAACTCTTGAAAAGATATCAACCTATGGGATGAAGGAAAAGCAAGAGCTATGAAACCACTTGCTTGCAGAAAACTGAAATGCAATATAGCATAGGTTATACAAAAGAAATAAGATCACAAACATACTGTGTACAAGATCTTATCAACAGGGATTAAAACTTATCCTAAAATGCCCTATCACCAACGCTGTCAGGAGGCTTTTATATCGCTAGATAGAAATGATTTTGTTGAACAGGGAACTATTCCTCTCGGCAAGTCACAACAGAACACAAAGAAAGCAAAGTGCTCAGTGTGGCTACTCACCTCAGCTTTAATGTCTAACTGAACTGCCCTCTGGGGGAGTCTACCTCCCTCCGCTGGCAAGACAGAGAGCCAATAAAGATATGAGTAACTTCCCTCAAGACTCAGTACTTAGGGCTTTTGGAAAGCAAATCCATTCGAGACCTACATGCTGCCACTCACTTCAGAAGGAACCGATCAGAATGTGTTATCTGTTTGCTAGCAACTTCTTAGTCACTCATCACAGCCCTCCAGTCCTGCGTGTTGATTCACAAATTTCGAGCAGTAATCTGCACGTTCTTCCTCAGCCTAAGAGCAGTTTATTCAAATTCATCATTACAGCCAGATTACCAATACACAGGCACAGTATCAGAGCACAGATAAAAGCAGGGGTGCCCTTCCTTAAGGTAGTTAATAAGCCGAAATACGTAATTAGACAACTTGGCATTGTTTCCAGCAGTAGATTTGATACAGCAAAGACCCTGAGCAGTTCTAATTTCTCTGAGTCACGCCCAAGAGTTCAAATTAAGATCACACTCCTATTCTTAAAGAGGCAAAGGCCAACCATTCTTCTGCTTTGCTACTTCTTTAATGTCTAGGTTGCACAGTTTAAAATCGTCTTCAAATGTGTGGCTGCAGGGCCTGCTGGCAGTCTGGGAAGTTTAAGATTGCCCTCTCTCAAGGCTGCTTTACGTCAGGGTAGCAAGCGCGTAGCTTTAATGGGTTCACATGGCAGTAGCTGGGGAACAAAGATTTATTTCTGAGAAGGACAAAATTCAGTGTAACAAATGTCAAGAAACACACACAAAAAATAAATGGTTTGGGTTGGGGTTTTTTTAATTAGAAATGAACTGGATGCTCAGGACTTTGACTCAAAATGACACTGCAGCCAGTTCAGTGAAAACTTCCACTCAGTATGCAATAGCAGCAAAGAACAAAGTGTTTGAATAGGTTGGAAAAGACATTCATTCCATCAAGTTATGACGACCCATGACTATACAGCAATTTCCAGTCACGCTGTCTTAGGGGAATTAATTTCAAGTCACACAGAAGCATGCCTGCTGCACATCAGCAGCAAAACATCCACAGGGTAACAGAAGCTGATTTCTGTGAAGAACATGAAAACATGATGAACAAAAAAAGGACATTTTCAAAAAAGCATGGCACAGAGAGGGTCGAAAAGGTGTTCTACTTTACCTCCCTCAATATATATGCACTAAATAAAAGTAAAAGAAAGCATATGTAGAGCCAGAAATAACCTAACAAATAATTAGCTCTGGGAACTTGCCACCATAGGTCATTATGTAGTGTGAGAAATAAATAAAATGAAACCTCCTCAGGTATACTTTAATATTAAACTCACAATTGATAACGCCAATAAACATATAAGCATGCCTTAAGCTTTACTGGCAAAGAAGCCAATGACTTGCTACACATGCACACGTTAGCAGACGGGCAGGCCATGAAGTTGTTTATTTTAAACTCCTTGGGAGCTCTCAGTGCTCCCCACTGTTAGACACAGAATACACACGTACTCAGGCTATAAATGTAAGAAAACTCCCATCTCTCCTAAGCCAAAAGAAATTTTTAAAAATGCAACATTTCCTTCAATTTTAAACCAATATATCACAACCTACTTAGTTTTGCATTTATGCATATTTATTGTTACTATGTGACTTACAGGTTATAAAAGCTCATTATTATCCATTACTATTGGTTACATACCTGACAACTTCCACAACAGCAAACAGATACAAAGCACTGAATTCTTCTGTCCCAAAGATTATAAAGCCCACACACAGAAAGAACAAAACAGACAGCAGGCGACAAGACTGCACAATAGGATTGTTTAGAATTAAAAACGTAAAATATCTGCCAACACCATTTTGATAAAGCCGCTTTTTGTGTGAAAGAACAACCAGCGTATGTCCTTTCCAACAGATCCCAACGCAGTGATATGAGCTAATAAAAGAAATACAGCACCTATGCCAGCAGAATCCCAGCACCAAGCTAAGAACATATTCTATGTTAATAGGCCTGGATTTGATTAAAACTTGACGTATTAACACTGCTACAAGATTTTATACTGGTAGAAGCGCTCTTTGTCAGTACTTGCAAGTAATAAACCCCTTAATAAGTCAGAGATAGGTGCTTAAAATAAACCCATATCCATTTTAAAAAATAATTATTCGTATTACTAGGAAGATTAAAAGTGTACAAATTGTGTGGTTCTAGCCAGAATGTTAAGGAAGAGACATTAATATCTGCTGTGCCAGCTGAATTCAAATTAACCCAATTTTTACATGTTAATTAAACCAGCTATTTTCTTCTTATTGTATTTTTGCTCCCTAAGTAGACTAGCCTGCTAGTGATTCCCAACAGATCTATTCTAACAACAATGACGTATTCATTTACTTCTATTATGACCATACAATACAGTAACTGAGCAGTAATTTTTCACAGTCAATTACACGTGTGATTCTTAATGCTTAAAGATGCTGAAATAATGTGTACTACATAGCCATATGCTCACTTCTCTGTACTGCACAAGGATAGTTGCCTGGGTAACACATTTTCTCTCCGGTTTAGCATCACCCTTTTGGGTTCAGCATAACCCTTCACTGAATATCATTAGGTGTCATTAAACAGCACATATTAACATGGACTTCAATATACTACTTAAGAGTTAATTTATCTACCTAAACAAGCGCTCATTTATGTGACAAAAGCAGAGAAAAGCCTACTGATTTTAACAGCACAAAGAGAGGAAGCTGAAATCTTTATGAAATTTTACTTTAATCTTGAAGATATCCTACCAACTGGCCAAAGTCTTCCTCCACCTTCACATCCTCGTTATCAGTGCCAATATTGCATGATTTATTTAGGAAGGCTGAGATCTTACTATTTGAAAAACATACACACATAAGAGCTACAATCCAAACACAACAACTGGGTATGGTGTAGCAAACCCACTATTTACTACTCTCTCCTTTCTTCCATGCTGCTTCTTTTGGTGGTCACATCCACAGTATCTGGGCACCACACAGACATGATGCATTCCCACCAGAGAAAGTCCGCATGTAGCCATGCAAAGAAAAAAAGCCATTACCCACTGTAATAATACAGACAAATGCAATGATGAAGAGGCTTCTTCAGAAATCAATGCATATGTTTTTACTGTATCAGCAATTTAAACATGATAACATAATGGGACACAAATTGAAGCTACATCTATTATTTTACACTGCAACCTAGGTAAACTAAGTATAGTGTAAATTGGTGCATTAGAGGATAAATTTATATGCAATAATAATGGAAATGCTGGCATTTCCAAGTGTTATTTTTGAATAGTTTGTCCTTTCTAAAAATAAAGCATACAGTATTTCTCAGTAAAGTGTTAGGTACTACAGTCCAAACAGAGATGTGCAGTAAATACGTATTTTGTTAGACAGATGTTTAAAAGTACAACAAAAGACAATACGTTACAGTAGGTAGGATGGAAAATGCCTGGCCTGTTGCTGACAGGCCTTGAGGAAGCCACTGAATTTTCGGGGAGTTTCTGATCCACCTGAAGACAAACGAAGCAATTTTTTTGAACTAAAATTAGCAGTGAGGAGCTTAATGCCAGGAATGAGTCACGGCTCTTCAGTCTGTTTCATACAAACTACAGCCACGCGATATAACATTTTTTTAAAATCTGCGTTATTACCAATTGACTGCTTTGAAAGGCTTCCCTGGCCATTGGCAAGAAAAGCATTTCCTTTTCTTGAAGTAAACCTTAAAAAGTTGTCTCTGTAAGAGGACAGAAGAAAAGCCTACCTCCAAATAACCCTATGCCCTGACTTAAGATGGAGGCAAAACTTGCTCCCATGGCAACAGATATTCACTGAATGGCAGAGTCTGCCTTAAGAGGTCTTGTACCTTTGTCACACCAACAGCAGCTCCTGTAGACACCCTCAAATCCTTAACCTCTGGCAGTGCAGGAATTGTGCTAGAGCTACACGAGAGATTTTGTCCACAGCAACTCACAGTGAGACCACACATAAGAGCGACTGTTCTTTACGCTTCACACTCAGAACTTCTTCAGCTCTGGGGTAAGCAAGTCTTTGCCCATTCATTTGCTCTGTTCATGAGTCAGAAGCTTTTGTGCTGTCTGACTTTCACCCGTGTGATTTACCCACTTTAGTATTTCTCACTGATTACACTTGGTACCTACACCTAACTTCTCACCAAAATCGAAGGAATTAAAAAGCATTATTAAAAGTGCTAGGAACAACTCTGGTGATTCTGGGCTCAGACCCTTTTAGTGAAGACAGTCATGAAGAACAGATGCTTATCAGAGCAAAACAGGGATACAATAGAATGGATAAATGCTTCTAGAAATATTTCTAGCAGTATTTTCAGAAACACGCTACTTTAAGCCACTAACACTATAACAAAATCTACTTGTCATTGCTCTTGCAAGCTACCTTTTATTTTATACTAGAAACAAAGCTTAAACTATTGAACAGGCTCTCATGATCTTACACACATGTTAGCCTCTAAACACTGACCAAACAGTTAAAAATGAACACTAACAAAAGCAGTTTTGTACTTCACTTTAAAACCAGGAGTTCTGGACTGCCAAGTTGGCAAGAATTCAATAGGAGAAGACCAGTACGTCCTATTGCTATCCCTCGGAGATTTCATTCCAGGAACGAAAAAGCAATTGACCCTTGCTTCAGGCAGTCACTCTGAGAATTACTTTATACACCGCTAGAACAAGGTACAAATGCCTGGCCACGTGGCAAAAAAAAATGCTACAGTGGCAGGTTAGAGAGAGATGGATGCTAACCACTTTCTGAACTTTCTCCATTCTTTCACATATTAATATAGCAGCTAATCAAGAAGATAGGCTGAGTACTAGAAAAGACTCTCCAAAGATATGTTAGGAACATACAGTTCAGTGTCACTGCACATTCTGGACTGCAGAAACAGTCCTTACCCATGGCAGAAAGCAGCAATTAGAAGCCTCAATATGACACCGCAGAACTCCTACAAGATCACGCCAAGTTATGAAATCCCAAGTTGTCAACAAGTTCACATAGGCTACTGTTTTTCATTTTAGTCTTCCTGACACCAGCTTCTGCTTGTGAGGGGGATCCAAATCACAAGGTATGGATTATATTCTCAATCTTCTTATTACAAAATGGATTTGAAGCCGTGCGATTTGGAAAATGCCATTTTTGCAGGCATCAAACCAAGGGAAGAAATCTGAGAAATGTTTAACGTTTTCAGTCAAATGCTATCTGAAGCTACCACTTTCTTGCTGACATCATGCCAGTGTTACCAGTATAGCCTTTTACACAATTCTTTTACCAGGGTAACAATCATCTCATTAACTCGTCTGCAAGGTTTAAGGTGCCCAGCTGCCAGACACATGAGTTTGGCTGAGCAGAAAAGAGAGCACAGAAATGATAGCAAAAGTTCTCAGTTGGGCATGCATCTGTTCCCTAGGAAGCCTGCATTCTCTAGTCATGCTTTATTTATCTCACATTTTACCCTCTGCAACCACCGATATGAGTCATGCTTAAAGTTTTCTGGTTTCTAAAAATGCCACAACTAGAGACTTTAAGTCCATAGCTAATTATTCTAAAGTTTCTCTAAAGATACTTTAAAGGCAGGGTTAGAAAAATGCATTCATAGGGGTGAAGAGACAGCTTGCCTGGGCAAGCACCAAAAGGAAAAGCTAGGATTTCATTAAAGAAGGGGGGAGGAAGATGGAGGGGTAGCTAATCTTGCCTATTGGCAAAGTCAGCCTTTCAAATGCAAACCATGTGGAACCAACTTCACTGCCCTCTTCCCAAGATTGCAAAGTGGCTCCCTAAATACCTTAGTTGCTCCTCCTCTCTCTTAAGGGAAAAAACAGTGGCAAAGCCCTTTAACAGTGCTATGTCAAAACAAAGCAAGGGCACTTTTTTCTACGATCTCTTCCTACACCATCTAAACTTATTTCGGATTTCTATTTGAATGTGTTTATGACAGATCCATAAAGTAAACAGAGACAGAAAGACCCATGGAAGGAAAGAAAAGCAGGAGTTAGGGGAGCCAGCAAACGAACATGAAAGGTTCAATGAATTAAAAATACATAGTAGACAGAAAATGGTTTGCTCAGCTAAACGGAACATGCAGCCAAAAACATTGTTTCTACTCTTTCCACTTAAAAGATACTCTATTCCTTTATGTACCTGCAGGCAAAAAAAAAAAAAAGGAAAAAACCACAGGAAAACAAAATCCCACCACCCTTCAGGAATCACGCTGTTTTGGAAGAACAATTCTGTATTTTTAAAATTAACAACAGAAAAAAAAAGAAAAGAAAACACAAAAAACCACTTACCCATCTTTTGTCTGATCCACCACACCTGCAAGGAGCTGTACAGTGCTTGCATTAGGCAAACCATCTCCAATTATCTTCAGGTACCGTGTGACAAAATCATTAGGAGACATGAAGAATTCGCCATTCTTCTCCACGCTTGCATACTGTTAAATGAATACAATATTTAGTGCCTCAAATACATCGTTCTCCAGGCATTTATTACCACCACCTATAGGTTCTACGTTACAGCAGATGACAGTTCTTCTCTGAAGAACCTACACCCAAACAAGAAAGAGTAAGTGAAGAATACTCAAGATGAAGGCTTGGCTTCCCAGCCAGAACCGTGGCAGATATATCATTTTTATTGTTTATCATATCAACAATTTCTCCATAGTAGTCTAGAAATGTACTGAATGTTTATTTGAAGCAGAACAAGAAGCACGCACACATTTGCAAACACGTATGCGGCATCTCAGGCCTACTGAAACCCTGACAGCAATGGGATACTCCAGTATATCTTTATATTTCTGAAATGACTCCTTTGTGTAACCATTCTGCTTCGGGATGAGAAGGCAGTTTTATACCTGCAAAATGACACTGCAGTGCTAGTAGAGCAAAAGATCCCTCAAAAGTGTCCACCTGGGGGTGCTGCTTTGGAGGAACTCCATCACATCACCTTCAGCCACGGCTGGTCCCCATGTAAAGGAGGACCTACAGATACTACTCCTTGGTTGAACTGCTGAAAGGAGGCCAGAGAATAGCACTTGCAGAAAAATGTAACAGAAAACAAGAACTTCGACAGTTCAGCACACTGCAGAAACAAGAAAAGAGGTCCAACACCTCACCAAACACTGATGGCATATGTTACTCCCACTTTATACCGTAGTTACTGGCGTACTGCTCCAGAAAACAGCTATCGACAGGCACATTTGCTCTCAAGGGAAGCCTCCAGTAACATGTTACGTATCAAGGAAAGGGAATATTAAAATATTTTGAAGATAATACCTAAATACCTAAATAAAGGTGCCCTTTTTACCACCCTTACCCTGATTCCTCAGTAATCCCTCAAAGTTTAAAGCCCTCATTTTCTGTACAAGGGTGAATTTGAAATCAACCTTACAAATGTCTTTTAAGGAAAGAAAAAGGGTAAGGACAATAATTAAGAGGAAAAATCTCAGGCATCATTTGCAGAACTGTGTGTTAGCTTTAAGGGAAACAGGTCTGTCTTGGGATAACAAATGTGCGCTGAGAACAGGAAAGCAACTACTAATTTATTTTTTCGTTTGAAGGCAAGGTAGGAAGGATAAACCGTTGTTGCAGCTCCCCACAGAGCATTATCCACATTAAAGTAATAAATAAATTAGATGCCTATTTTGTAGCGTACTTCCAAGAAACATGTTTTGTTTTACATTGCTACGGCTCTGCTACAGGAAGGAAACTCCCAATCTTCATTTCACAGAGCCACACCGGTGCCTGCAGAGTACCGTTATACCTGCTGTAGGCATAAAACTCTCAGAGGGATGCCAAAGTGTAACAGTAAGTAGATTATTTTCTTCTAGTGCTATATAAATACAGTCTTCAGATACAGCAATATCTTCAAGAAACACGGCTTCACAGAAGCGAGCCCAAACAAAACATAACTTGCTCTGGCATCTATATATTGGTTAGCATTTAAGGATTCCTGTTTCAATAGGCACTGTTTGTAAGGCAAGCTTTCTAGTTGATAGACTGCATGGAATTTTGAATTGTATACTTTTATAAGAACTAGCAGATCAATTGATTTCAATGTAATCATTTGCAGGGAGACAGAATCTTTCAGAATCCCAGCCTCAGAAACTTTTAACACAGCTGCTATTGAGAAACAAATCAAATAAGTCAGACAGCCTATGCTTCTGTATTTCATTTTTTTCATCCAGGCTAACCCCCTGCTAGGGCACTCAATAACAGAAAACAGCACAAGGTTTCAGTGTCCCCCTGTTTCTTGTCATTGTGAGTTACCCAAGTGTATTTGAAATCCAATCACGTACTCTATACTACATATAGAAAATGACCTTGGAAAATGTCAGCTCGATCACTTTGACTAAAATCTAATCTCCTAGGGGTTATGATAGAAGACTTAGTAAAAGTAGAGTTACTCTTGGAAATTATCATAACAAAAAGAGAAAAACATAAATTCTATTGGTTTTGGAGGAGAGACTTTTAAAAAAATGGTTCTTTACAATTGTATTTTTCCCCACTTTGGCAATTATACCCACAGAGAATATGATATTATACAATAGTACTTAATGGCTTTTTGGTAACTTATTTACATACATTTTAGATAGTCAAGTATTAACCAGTTCAACCCCATTTTAAATAAGATTTGCAAACATTTTATTGGAGGCTTGATGTATTAAATATGCTAAAAGTTGACTGTAATCGTTTGTATTTAAACTGATAGCTTCATATTTATTTCTACACAAAGGGTACTATTCCTACCTGGCAATCATATATTTTAATTCTTAATTGAAGCAGAAAGAATGCCTGACAGGTTATTTTATAAATAAAGATGCCACAATGTGCAGAAACAACTGTGCTGGCCTCACCACTTACAATCGTCTGAAGCAACTTAATTAACACTCTGGCCATCACTTATCTGTAGACCATGTAACGACGTACCATGCTCCTTCATCCTTTTTCTTTCTCAGTAGTAAGTGGCACGACAATTTCTGTATTACACTGTACAAAATGGTTAGCTCATATTTCACTACTCCACTTTACTGAGATCCCTTTCTTCAGTGGAAGGGGAAGCAAAGAAGGAAGAAAAAGGAGTTGGAGACGGTATTTAGCGTGCTCAGCCACAACCCGTTCAATCCACTACAACTGAAAGCTGAGGGAGCTGTAATCTTCACAAATGCAAGAGAGGTGAATACCCAGAGGCAGGTAGGAAATCATTTTCACACTATTCTCAGCAAATCAACCAACCAAGCCCCCAACACACACAACTGGGTGCGCCTCAAATTGCAGAAGGGACCAGGTTTCTCTCTACTTATTCCCTTCCTCCATGCTACTGTCTTCTCAGGTCTGCGGTCTACTCCCTGTCTGCCTTTTCTGCTGCCTTGCTCTTCAAGCATTTACCCCTGAAAATCACATTATCCAATTCTTGTTCAAGAGCCTTTTTGCTCTTCTAACAGATACAAGTTCCAGGACTTAATAAGTTAAATCCTGGCTTTCTCAACAGAAAATCTGATTTCAGAGCTATAAATACTGACAGTATATGATAAAACTATAAATACTGGCAATATACATAGTGACACCTACACATATTGTTAATAATAGCTCACAAGGGACAATGAAAAACATGCACGGAGTGTGGGGCATGACGCTGGAGAGAGGGAAGGTGGAGGGAGGAACTTGGAAACGAATGAGCTCTGTTAGGCACTCAACACCTTCATAAAAATAATTCAGATATAACAGCTCCCTGTAGCACTGTGGCACCTACCTCATATATATTCTACAGATCCACCAATTTCTGTACTCATTTTTCATACCAGACTACCAAACTAATATAGATACTGTACTAATAAATCTTAGGAAAGTTAGGAATAGTTATTTAAATTTAGGAAATGGGTCAAAGAAAGTCAATTTCCAGCAAAACACAAAAGCACGCTTCTCTCAAATATACAAGCAAGTACGCGAGTCATTTCCTTACTCGCATACTTCTACAGCAGGCCAACACAAAAGGAATTTTAGTTAAATTACAAATACGGCCACCATTACTTCAGGTGATCTTCCCAACACCTCTACAAATTACAGAAGCAGAGGTAACCTTGAAGGAAGGAAGGAAGCAAGGATGGGAAAAGAAAATCTACCAAATGGTCTAACAGCAAGGTGTCTACACGAACATTTTACCATATCTAGGAACAATATTGAAACTCCCACCACATTCTACGAACAATGCATTTTTTTTCTAAGATAGTAATACTTCTCCTGAGTCAATACAATAATCACTCAGGAATGTATCTGACTTCTTGGTGAGCATTGTTCAATTCTGATAATGGTATTTAAGTCTAACATGGTAATAATACAGTGAATGATTAATGGTTGGAAAAACTATCAAGAGTTGTACGCTGCAATAAAGGAGCAAAAGATATGAAAAATTTAAGCAAAAAGAGTAAAATATTTACTTTACACATACCTTCAAAAATATTGTTTTCAACTCAGCTGGATCAGCTCTCTTGGTTAAAGCCACCTACAAGTAAATACAATTACATTAGAATTCATAATTTATACAAAAGATGTCAAAGTGTCATTTAAAAGGAAGACTTAAACAACAGAACGAGTGATGAAAATAAATGTTCACCTTAGAGAAGTCAGGTACTGCTTTAGCTGGCCATGCTTATTTTACTCACTTCACATTTACACTAATTTATTCAACATTTTTGTTGTAACTGCTTCCCCTCTGCAACCCTGCAATTCTTAAACAAGCAGATATTAACAAGACATTCAAGTAACAAATCTTTTCAACATACCTCTCTGCTGGGATTTGGCATCATACCATCTTTACCATATATATTTTTATACTTCCAATGTCTTTTATCTAAGGATTTCAGAGTACCATACGCAGCCCCCAACTGATAGACGGCAAGAATAAAACACTCAGACTTAGAAACTTGTTCCAGAAAGCAACTCCCTAAAAGACTGAATTCCAATGTAATTATTTGGTTAATTGGTACTTCTACCTCCTACTTCTAACATTTTAAACTATTTAAACTTACAGTGTAGACCTTTTTGATAAGGTAAATTCAGAAATCACAGTATCTAGGCTTTTCTGCAGATCAGACAACTAGCCAGTTCTAACTAAAATCTGAGTTACATTTATGACCACAAACCCAAAGTAATTAAAATATTTTTTTCCCAAAATACTGAACTAAAAAATATTCTATAATCACTATGGAGTAAGCCTATCAGTATTTTCCTTGCTGGCACACCGCACCATCCATTTGCTGCTTTTAAAAGTAAGTGGATTCATCCCCTTAGTCTGTACCTGCTAGAGAGTTTTTCCCTTTCTTTCCTCAGGATACTTTGATAAGATCTTGCTTGCCCAAATTTGATGTAATGAATTGACTTACCAGTTATTGCCCAAATTCATTACATCAATCTATTTCTAATAAAAAAAAAAAATTACTTTGCAAGCAAACCTGGATTTTCAAAACACTTGTGAAAACATCTCTGCAATGTAAAATGAGCAGCCAAAAGGCAAGATCTAAAACCATTAACATGATTTTTGATTAAACATCAGAAACCTTATCAATAAAACACCACTGCCTACTTTCTTGACTCTCCAGAACAATGCTAGACTGTAAAGGTGAATGTAAGTGCAAGTGCACCTCTAGTAGCACACTTGACTGCTGCAGAAAATTGTAGGAGTCTGTGTAAGTCTGTACAACAGCATTATATCCTCACACCTACATTTAATGAAGAACCTTTAGTTTTCCTCACCTTAAATGGGTCATTCAAAAACAAAACAAAAAAAAGACAACCCCTCCCCACAGTATTTTAAAAAAAGTGTATGAATAAGATTTCTTATGAAATTGTAAAAGGTTTTTTTTTTAAAAGGCAAAAACCACACCTGAAGTTATGCTAGGACTCAACTGACAGAGTCCACAGCTCGAGTCCCAATTCTGTGTTTGCACAGAAATCCATGTGGAGGCAGTTGCAAAAAAAAAATTTTAAAAAAATCAAAGTGTAATTGTGAAGCTGTAAATCTAAATATGTGCATTTTGTGAAGTACAAGATGTCCTAAATGTAATCACTGTGTAGTAAGCAGAGATTTAATTTAACCTCATTTGTAAAAATCTAGTACTCTAGAGCAATTGGGAACTTAGTGTAAAGAAAAAAACCCAACATTTCTATACTGCTGCAATCCAGAATCTTGCCATCATATAGGCAAATAAAGGACACTTCAAACACCGATAGCCATTAAAAATAAAACAGTATCACACTTCATCTACTTTACAGTTTAAATTTTTCTACTATCCCAGAAATCTAAGCCTAAAGAAACCAGGGATGAAGAGAACAAAGGAAAAGGGTACATGCTGTCAGTTGAACTTACACTCATTTTCCTTTGGTTTCACTGACATTAACAATCTTGAGAAACTCGGGAGACAAAATGTGCTCACAGCCCAGCTGCCATTTTTCAGCCTCCTTTTGATTATGAGGGGATTTTGGTGGTTTGGTTTTTTTACAGCAAGTTTCTTTCAAACCAGGCACTGAAAGACAGGCTGAAGCTGGTCAGGTCAATGAATGCGCGGAGGCACTGCAGACCAGCAGCTCAAGCAGCAGCTGGGGACCACGGCTTCCCTCATTTCCCAGTCTACTTCCACATTCTTCCATTTCCCGGGAAACAGAAGAGGAAAGGGGTGGTTAAGACCACGTTAATTGGTTCGTCCATGCGTCATCCACCAGTCTCCATTTTGAAAGGTCTATTTGATCCCAATTAAGGAGAAGAGCCTGTATTACGTTATGCTACAGCTTCAGGAGGGCCGATGTTAATGCAGCCATACGAGCGCTAAGAGAAGTATTTAATTCAGCCTTTCATCCATCCTCAGCTGTGGCCAAAGCTGAAGCTGCACACACAGACACAAGAACTAATCCTGATGACAGGCATTACTAGCAGATTCCCCTTCTGGAAAAGGTCAAAATTTATCGCTGAAAATTGTTCACAGTTATGTTAGCTGTTGAAGGTGGGCTATGTAACCTGATGCCAACAAGGCTGCAAGCCAACAGGTAGCATGCCTCATGAAAAGTGACCCACAGACACAAGCTGCTTCAGTCAACTTAGGTGATACTTACTGATTCATATATATAAAGTGGGCTTTGGTGATGTGTTTTGTTGCTGGAAAGATTTCTCCATTTTACTTTACCTCCTCTCCAAAAAGACAAAAACCAGCCTGAGATAAAACCTGCTATGAGCTGGTAGGCATGACATCTCTCTAGTTGCATGAGGAGGCATTTGATAAAGCAGATCTGAGGGAAAAAAGAGCAGTTTGTTACTGCTCTTTACAAAGAGATGCTTTGTAACAGACAGTAACACTTCAAAAAAACCCAGTAACTTTTATTAAGTAAGGTTCAGTGAAGAAAGCTCTCCAACAAACAACTTTTTTTTTAAAAAAAAGGCAACAACAGGGAGTACAGAAACTAAAGTGTAGGATTATAACAAAGTCAAGACATGCTACAGAAAAGACCAGGATATTGTACAGAAAAAGTCAGCAGGGATTTTCATTCCTAAGGTAGATACTCAAAAGATTTAGCCAACGTACTATGTGTATAATGTGTAAAATTATAAAGTATATGAAGAACCAGCCAGCACAGGCAGTATAAGAACTGAGTTTAAAAATGCCAAATCCTTCCCATTCACAAAGGGTGCACAGAGAAAGGGAAAGCTCTGTAAGGGAGTGACAGTAACACACAGGTTGATTTGCACCCTGGAGCTGTTCATATCCTTAGACTCCCTCGCACCTTGATCTTAATTTCAGCCCATTTTCTCCAGCGAAGCTCTTTTCTCCTTGTTGACTTATGCTCAATTTACACTGACCCACGTTTTGTCTCACTTCTACCCTCAACAACAAATGCAAACAGACTCTTCCTGGAAAAATATAACTGTACAACAATGCAAGAAAACAGAATCCACTGGGAATCAAAGAAAATCATATTACATTTCAAATCAACTCCATTAATGTATTTGTCATGCACAAGGCAGAAGGAACAGGTTGTCAGATGGTATGGTATATGATATCAAAAGATACAAAAGGACTAATAAAGTAGTGAGTGTGCTACACCCAGTAAAGAAGAGCAACAACCTGGGTGGGCAAGAGAAAAAAAGGGCAGTAGGAAAATCAGAACTAATGCCAATATAGTATTAATCTAATGGCAAATACCAAACATCCAACCATGTCACATTTATGATAAAGATCACTTTAGTAGCCACCATTTGGATAGAGTAGAAAGGTGATGGGGATCCAGGAATATTTGGGAATTGCTACAATATTCCAGAAAGTTTATGGGAACAACAGCAAGTCCTAACCAAAGATAAACACACAACCATCTCTCATATTGTTTCTTCCCCAAGGTTTAACTTATTCAAGTTAAGAGCTCAAGCGCGAAGGAGAAAGTTGATGGAGGTAAAGGTGTCCCCCTCTACCCCATCCCCTGTAAAAACTCCTGACACCGAGCAGGTAAGATGCCGGAGAGCAGCCTTCTCAGCAGAGAACCGGAGCTGTGGCACGGCTGCCTCACTGCCGGGCACTGGTGAGGTCAGTCTCTTTAATTCTAGAGAACACCATCTACAGGCACATACAAGATCTTTGATGAAAGGCCTAACAAGGGATTACAAGCTCTAGTAGCTTCACGTTGAAATTAAGAGTACTTTTTTAAAAGTTCTTCCATTCTTAAACATGACTAAAGAACGTAATGTATTTGGCACCACTAAAAGACCTCAAATCAAGATTGAAACCTCATGGCTTCTAAAGATGTTCTTTAGTTTCATCACAAGTTATTGAGTCCACCTGTAAGACTCAAACACACGTGGCCCAGTTTACGTAAGAGGTCAGATTAGATCATCATATGCTTCCCTCTGGATAGGAGTATACATATACACTCAAAGTGTGCGACTCCAAAGGAGATCAAACCAGGGTTTGACCTTACATTCTTGTTTAAATGAGTGACTGGAATATGGTAAACCCATTAAAGCAGAGTTACTGGCCAAGTTTGAATTCAGACCAGAAACTGATTAATACTACATTGCTAAAGCAACACTCCAGTTTGCATTTTAATACAACTGACTTGCTTACTTAGATGAGAATCACCCACCCTTCCTCCATCTTTACACAAATACTACCGAAAACATCCACAATCATTCTTCTGATCTAGCAACTCCCCTTGGTCACTTGCCACCATTACACACAGCATCATAAGTTAAAACAGTGCTCTGCATCAACATCTGTCCAGGGCTCTGTCTCCTGTTTCAGTTGCCCCCATAACCATCTTTCATCAGCCCAGCATTCACCTCAGTAAATGCACTGCCACTCCTGCGTGACAGTATCCATGTGAAAGAGTTTGACTGTGATCTGCAATGGAAAGTGAACTACGCAGAACACAGCATCATAGAATCTACTAGGTTGGAAGGGACCTTTCACATCAGTAGTCCAACCATCGTGGGGAAGTTTGCAAGCAAGATATGGACCAAGTCACCAAGCTGGGAACCAGACAACTGCAAGGGGAGCTGGCACAAATGCAGACCAAAAAGACCTTCTTGCCAGACCTCCCTAATGGTAAGCAGAGTACTTCTAGGAAGAAATAATCATGTGGCATTTGGCATATCTACCCAAAGGCTTAGGGTAAGAAGCACTGTAAGAGAAGCTGGTAACTACTAAGCAGATACATTCAGT
Organism: Rhinoptilus africanus; assembly: GCA_013400135.1. Lineage (NCBI taxonomy): Eukaryota > Metazoa > Chordata > Aves > Charadriiformes > Glareolidae > Rhinoptilus > Rhinoptilus africanus. The sequence continues at coordinate 77,512 of VXBO01012364.1, forward strand.
CTGATCAGTCTGAGCACAGACAGCCTTGAGACAAAAAAATTTATTTTCTAAAAACTGTTCCCATCCCCAGACTCCAACATTACATTTTGCAAAAGTGTAACCCTAGACTAAGTAGCAGTTACTGCATTCCCTTGTCTAATAACACCTAGTGAAGCTAAGAAAAAGAGATGTTATTAACACTAATCAACAAAGTCTTCTCAGATCCTACAGGCTAATTCAGTATGCGGAGCTGCAGAATAAACACTGCTGAAACAAGACAGTTGTCCCAAGTCTGCTCCACACAATGGTGAAGCAGAACAAAATTTGCTAGCTAACAGGGATAGCAAATCTCAAGCAAAACTATTCACATCCATCTTCACTCTTCACACACAACTATAGATCTCCGGGCAATTCCCAGTCCAGCTTCTGCACCACGGTAAGTGGAAGCCTCACCTCCCCCAAGTGCATCAAAGCTAACAGACCTACTTTATTGGGCAATTACCCGCTAGCTTTGATCCTACTATCAAAGTTCCAAAGCAAATGCAGCTGGTCTGTTCATAAGATCGTTGTCACACAAGGAGATTCCCAATAAACCATAGTATATTTGCACACAAGCTGATTGGGGACCAACACACAATTATCAATTGTAATTGATACACGCAGGAAGATGTTTGTCCAGTTTGTCCAATGCTTCCAAGTAGGTACAGAAACCAACATGGCAGCTGTGTATATCTTAAGGAAAACTGCTACGAGAATTTCCAGGAATAGCTAATAAATGCTCTGTAAAAAGCAGACAATGTACAATTTTCCTAGTTAAAGATCTGGAAAATAGAAGGACCATAAAACTAGCCCAATACTAAGGTAAAAATAGCTAGGTATTTTCATTGGTCAGAAAAAAGTTTTAACAAAAGGAAAAAGCATCAGACTGTGACCAATACTATCCAATCCAAAATTTAAGCACACAGCGGAAGATGCAGTTAGGAGCAAACTGGGCTATTAGTTTGTAGTCAGTCTCTGGACTGGGACAAGGATGCAATCGCTGTCATTCCTGCAACAAAACATGATGCACCACACTACTGCAAAAAACTGAATCTGAAAACCAACTCTGTGAAACACAGAAATTTCACTTTTCATGTTGCTATCAGAAAACGCTCAGCACTCCAATGGCTTTCTCTATCTACCTGCCAAAGTGCATCATTCCATCTTCTTCCTCAAAGTAGTATTCCCTATTGTTTCATAGCTCCTCTACAACACATTTCTACTCAGATGATCTTCAGGTCTGTGATCCAAAGGTACACAAACAAGCTACTTTGCTACGGCCATTATGGATTATTAACATATCCCAATGTATCTCAGCAAACTAGAGCTCACGACTCACCTGAAGAAATGAAATAATTATACATAAGATATCTTAGGGGTTCTTCAATAAAAAAGTTTATTTCCAAATTTTTCACAAGAACAATCCACCATTGTAAAAATCTCCCCAGTGAAGTAGTGTATTCCCCATCATTGGACGCTTTCAAGATTCAACTGGACATGGCGCTGGGCCATCTTGTCTAGACGGTGCTTTTGCCAAGAAAGGTTGGACCAGTTGATCCTTGAGGTCCCTTCCAACCTGGTGTTCTATGATTCAAATGAGCTACTAATCAGATTGGTCAAATGACATTTCCATTAACTCACGCTCACCAGAGACGGATGGGGTGATAGCTGCTAACACTGTTACTTTGCTCTCCCTTTTGCTTCCTTACACCTTTCAGAAATGGAGGCATATCTAAGCATTAGGAATGTCAATCTGCCGAAACATGGTGGCTACCTCAGCCCAGTTCATAGATTTTCCCTTTTGATGCCCCCAGGTCTTGTTCTTTTACAACAGCACTACCCTACAACCAGTGCACTGGCCATAAGCTCAAGACATCAACTGCCTCATGTTCATCTTCCAAAAGCAGTCATCCCAGTGCTAGCAATTCATCCTCTAGAGCTAAACTTCAGCTAAACTATTATCTGGCAGGATAATAGTCATCTCACCCAAAGGACCAATGGATAGGAAAATTCCACAGTGTAACAGCAAGATCAAAAGTAGTTCCTGGAGGAAGCAGAAGATTAGACACCTGTTATCACTCAAAAATTGTCAGGGAGAAGTGGCAGACTATTAGCATGAATTTTACCTGTCAGCCAACGTTATTAGCATAAAAATATGTATTTGGAGCAGGATTAAGCAAAGGGTAAGACACAATTAAGACAGAAGGCCATTTAACACCATGGTTCTCACAAGGTGGCACCTTCAGGAAGCATTGTCTCACAGCTATGCAGAGCACCAGTGAGCTCTGGAAGAGCCATCACTGAATGCAACACACAAGCTACTAATGCGCTTCTCCAAGGTCCCCATCAGCTCACAGCTCAACAGAGAAAAACTCCTGGTTTCACCCGGCTCCTAGCTCCAGTCCCCAACACCCAAATGCTCACTCTGTCCCTGGCTTGGCACAAAGCAACTTTTACAGCCTAAATGATCAGGTACTTCTACCAAGATGAGTCACAATCAAAAGATTCAAAATAATAGATATGCTGCACCATCAGGGAACTTCTTGAGTCCTGCACTGTGCCTGATGCCATACAGTGCACACAGTGACCTAAAAAGAAGTGTCCCGTGCTTTATCTGACACTTTCATAAATTACAGAACCAAGACAGCAAACAATGGCAGGAATAGACACCCTGACCACTGTTAAAAAAGGCTTCTCCATAATTTTCGCTCCCAGATATCAACACAATTGAAACTGTACTGTGACACAAGGCCCTGGTGAGCGAGCAGAAAGCAAACCTGGAGCAGTGCCATATAGGGGCATTTTAACAAAATGATTAGCTCTTAGATAACTATGAATTCTGTGATAAGGAAAAAAAAATTAATATGGATATGCAATCAGTGCCCATAAACTTGTGTAAAGGTCTGTCTCAAGCTGTTGCTAGAGTAACTGTTGTTATTTGTGACTTCATGCTTGTGAATGACCAAGTAAAAGAAATGTGCTAGAGAAAAGTTCCTATACATTACACATCTTGACTAATAATTGTGTGACAGGGATTATGTAGCAATAACTGACAGGTAAATGTATTTTGTTTCGGTGTTTCGTTTTCTTCTTTGAACACAGAAGTTGACTTTTCAAGATCCTATTTATAATCAAATCCATCTATTCAACTCTATTCAAAATGCTACACCTCAGCAGCTCAGAGAACTGGGAAGGGTGTGGGAGTGGGTATGAATCCATATGTGTGCATGGATCCAATTCTACAACCTTAAAAAGAACAAAAGACAACTGCACAATGGAAACAGCATCACACACACAAAGCAAACTTATTAAAGGCTATAAATGATGAGACTCAAAGAAAATCTTCAAGTCCTGCAGTCAGGAGCCCTTCCTCAGAGCTAACAAAAATAACAGCAGCATTCCAACACATATTTGGGCAAATAATAACACTGTGATACTTGAAACAATAAGAAAAAAACCCCAAACCTGCCTAGGTTCTTTTTTTTCTTTTCTTTTTTGTCTCTACAGCACTCAGCACGGTAATGTATTGGGTCTTGGGGAGCATGCCCATGATCTGTGACAGCTGAAAAGAGTCACAGTAACCACCTACCCTTTCCCAGATAAACTAACTAGTCAACTTCTGACTGCAGAAAACCCAGACTTTCAAATAACAAAAGGTATGAAAAGATCTTTACCCGTCATCTCAAAGATCTTGACCTGTCATCTAAAAATACATATGCCAAAACATGAGTTTGCCAACACACTCTCTTTTGCCTGCAAGGAATGGTGTCACCGTTTGTCCAACTTCCATCATATGGGTTTCAGTTTTAAATTATTAGATCATCCCCTGGAAGACAGGGCAATTACAAAGTAGAGACAGTTTAACATTTTATTGTACAATTCTTATCTTCAGTATTAATGATGAACAAATGCTCAGTGCAGATTACAGTTGCCACAGGCCACTGTGGATATGGGACCTTCATTCTTGCTAAGGACCAGAAAGTTGACACTGTCAAAGAGGGTACTTTCATGTGGGAATATCAAATAATCCAGTGAAGACCTGAATCATTTATGTCAGGCAGTGACTGTTATACTAAAGGTTTATCTGCCAGTGACTTGCTGCACCTCAGTCAAAATTGTTAAAGAGTTCACAATAACTCTCTATAATTTGCAGAAGTTGTAAGATACCTGACAACAATAATTAAAAACTCCTCATCTCCTTAAGAAACTGCAGAAACATTTCCAGCATTTTAATACATTTTAATTAGAAACCATTCTGATTTTAGCTTGAATAATTTTGGCTTCTTATCTGTGAGCCTATTCTATTACATATATTTGCATAAAGCAATAACTGTTCCATTAAAACACTAAATTTACTTCTGCTGCATAGCTCTCAGAATATTTTTATAAGATTGTTTGGTTGCAGTGGAAACGATGATGTCCTCAAACCACGACACCAACTAAGCATTCTGATTTAAAGATAGGTATTCAAAAAAAAATCCTAAAATTACTTTCAAGCAGGCATGTTCACCAGAGAGGAAAAGAGAATTAAATCATTTTTATTTGCCAAGAAAGGGATTTCCAATTTCTCTGAGGGCACTACAGTTAAACTAAAGTCTAAAAACAACAGATTAAGCAAACACAGAGCTGTGTTTAAGATACTAGAGAAAATCTAGCACTATTCTTTAAATGTCTAATTATCCAGGAGTCCTTTCATTTTGTTCCCTGGACACTTGGGTAGATGTCAGCACTCTGACATCACCCCATGAATTCAGAGCACTACATCTAACATCCCACAGTACGCTACTGGTATCAGCTGACAAGATATTTCCCTTTTTGTCATCAACTGTTGAAAACATAGTAAAATTCCAAAACCTTCTTTCTGACCAGTTCATCCACTCCTTGGAAATGGAAAAAATTAATGCTTTACCTCATGAAAACACTGGGTGATCAATGAGTGGTTACTCCTCACAGCTTTCGTAACCTGTGCCAGCCCAGGAAGCCTTCAAATAGCGAACAGAAAAACCAGGAGACCTCATACTAGTTTTCATTATATATCCCTTTGTTTAATCCAACTGTGGGTCACACATAACACAAAGTACCCCCAGGCTTTCAAAGCCACAAAAGAATTGTAAACACATATTCTTTATAAAACTTTCTAAAAACACTGGAGGAAAATAGTGTATTTGACAGAGTCTGTTGTGAACGCTCCACTAAGCTCCTTCGATGATTTTCAAAAGTTCAGTGTCCTCTTTCCCTCCTTCCCTCTCCACGCATCCACAAGGGAAAAAGCTGGTTTACCATCCTTAACTTGTCAATGGCACACAGAATAAGGAACTATTAAGCCCTATTTTAATTATATCGTATTTGGGTTGAATGATTACACGCTTGAGAATTAAGTATTCTGGTTTGGGCTAGTCTCATAACTGAGATACTGAATTTACAGGTTATACCAAAAGCAAAGTGCAAGAGGTTTACAGTCACTATTATTTTCTTTACCGTGAGAAGAAAAGAGAAGCCTAAAACTTTTGTAGTACAATGTTCACAACGCAGAAAAGACTGAACTCACTGCTTCACACCAGTCAGTCTTGAAAGAAAAGATGCAGACCAAGAAACTGATTTGGGCGTGTGAGCAGAGTAAAAGCAATTGCAGAAAGTTTGTTGTTGCCATGTTTTTCTTCCTTTTGAACAGCATCAACATGGGACTAATTCACGATCTTTACAAAGTAGTTTCCAGTTAGACTGACACACAATGGCAAGCAGCGTTAGACAGGTGAAGTGACAGGAAGGAGGAAGGCTGACTTGATGTCAGTGACAAAAACTATTTTAATGGAAATGTGAAATTATTCAAAAATTTCTTCCCCTAAACACGTGAAGATTTCTCTAGTCAGATTCAGACTGCACAATGGGCTGAGAGCAGGAATCAGCCAGACACCGTATTTTTACATACCACGCTTTTTCTAATGGCTTTTCATACTCAGTGCCTCACTTAAAGGTTTCTTCTGCCAAAGATCTGTTAAATCACTGATGTTCCATCAAACAGTAGTTGTCAAACATGATAAAGACCTACAATAATAAAATACGTGACCAAGAGGTTTTAGTAGCCAAGGATCCAGGGAAGATAATAATAGCTAATAGCCTGCTGTTTGTTCAGTAATATTAAGTTTCAGACCTCTCTTCTTCTATCCTAAAATCAGACTTAAGTATCAGGTCATGCAATGGATGGATGTGACAGGGAAGTCACGTAGCAAAGGACTGATGATAATGTTCGACTGCTACTGCAGAACATACCTTTCAGTTAAGTCCTTTAAGTAGGGAGCCTCCTGCCCTGCTGATGATACAGGACAACATCGCAGTCTCTCTCCCACACCGTAACATCACACACCAGACCAGAGACTCAACTAAGAACCTGTAATTGGGTACCTGGCGTAAAAGAACTGCAGAAACACCACAGAGCAACACCACAAACATGCAAAAGTAGGAAGAAGCATTAAGGCAGGAGATCTCCTTTCTCCATGTGTACACAGGTTTGAACACAGACCTCCAAACCATGTGTGCACAGACATGGAATCTTTATGTCATGATCCTGCTGATGGCCTTTTATGTTTTGGAGATGTTACCTGCATTTTGATTAACACCTATCAGTCTTTGATGAAAGATGTAGTCAGATGCTGCTCAAGCTACTCCAACACTGAATAATTTGCTCTAATTTATTCCTCAAAAACTACTCTAATTTACTGCTTTGCTTAGATGAAGCAGGTACATTTGCTGACTTCCCAGAACTAAATATCCATTGACTGAGGCAAAACCACAAACCCCCAAATAAGTGATGATTCTATTGGTTGAGAGAGTTCAGGGAAGTTGGGACAAGAAACAGCAACTTAAATATGAAGAAAATTAAAATTTCTTCCTCCTACTGGCTAGATGATTGGCATTTGGCTCAGGATCATCCCTGTGAAAGCATCCTCCCCTGTTGACTAAGTGCACTTTTAGGCAGTATGCAAACACTATTAGGAAGAAGGCAGAGAAACGTGTGCCCTTCTATGACTCCATATTCTGAAATCTACAGACATTTTTCCCAGTACACAATGCCAGAAAGAAAAACAAAGAACAGAGAGTGCTAATTGTTGTTCTCTCCTCATGTCCTTGCAAAGTCAGCACTAAAAAAAGACTTCAACCCATCAAGGAGCCTTCTTTGAACCTCCTATTTTCTGATAAGTTTAAATTTATCCTCTTAGCTAGAAATGAAGCTCAGCTCCAGGAAAGAACATTTTAAAATCCTCAGTGAATAAAGATCAAGTAGTATTCACCTACAGAACTTGAAATATGTGAAAAGATAAACAGAAAATTGTGTATGAAGCTGGGAAAATCTGTGGTCAACGGCATTTTACACAACAATTTGAACTCCAGTAAATCAATTTCAATTATGAAGGAAATACCAACAAATGGAGAGAGAGAAAGAATAAACTCTATTGAAGAAGTAATGAATGGAATTCAAATACATCAAATCACTGTTCTTGACCTTTTTATAAAGTTTTCAGTTTAAGAAAAAATTGTTCAACTATATCAGAAATATTCTGACTCTGATCCCCTGTGCTTCCCTCCCTGTGCAGTTCCACAACGGCTCAGAAATGTTATGTTTTAAAGTTGTTCAACAGCTGTTTAGCTGAACAACCAAGGTTTTAATACTCCATAACACTAATCACATAATGGCATCTGAAGGAAGAAGGAACAAAAGTCTGTTTCTACCTGTTTATAAGGTTGGCTAATAACTATGGTCATCTAGCTACACAACACCTTCTTCCATATTCTAGCTCTGGAATTAGGGTTGCTCTTTGCAATTCTTCAATTGCCCTAATCATCAAGGACATAAAAATCATGGTTGTAAAAAGCACATGTATTACTCTTCTGATGGGTCCCCATAATTTCAAAAATAGTCTTTAAAAGCCGAGAAATGTTTATACTGATGAAAACATTATTAAAAACAAGACTTCCAGAGTTTGAAGGTCTTTTATCTTCACACGCTATTGATTTATGGTGGGACCTGAAGGTTGGAAAAAAATTAAAGACTACATGTAAATACTCTTCAAGTAAAACTAGTTTCTTAATATTTTTGTTTAGAACAGAAAACACAAGCAAGTTCCAGTTATATAATTTGTGAGTAAATCTCAATATAACCTAATGATAGCTCTACAGGTAACTACAACCCTAGGATTATCATTGCTTACCAAAACTTAGACCTTAGTAGGTCAATTTAATTCTGTATTCTGGCAACTTTTAGAAAATAAGACATGCTAGGTCAAAAAGCATTTAATGTGCTTTTAAAAGGTCAGTTTCTGAAAGACTTGTCTTCAATTTAGAACATATCATTAACCAATTGGCTCCCTGATCAGTCTGTTTTGCTGTCAGACATTCCTGACCCGGATACTTGAAAGAGATGCTAGAGCAGTACCTGCTTTATCTGCTTTCTGTGAAGCACTGCACTTCACAAAAACAGTGATCCTACATATCTGAATAAAGACATGTCTCTGAGTTTCTTTCTACGTTACATCAAATTTAATTAATCTAGCAGTATGCAATAAAATGAAGTATTAACATCTTTTTTCACTATTTGAATCTATTTTTGATCAAAGAGAAAGAAGTACTAATAATTCAAACAGCACCAATATGGTTGGGAAGTCTGCACCTGTCATAAGGAGAGCTTGTGGAGAAAGAATTAACAGTTTCAAGAATGGTTTATCCATCCTATTCATTGCAATCACAGCCACCTAAAATATTAACAGTAAGAGTGCCAAAAATGCGGAAACACTAAGGAGACAAGACAGGCTCACAGGAAAATCCACCACATCTACTGAAATCAAGAGGATATTTGGATAGTAGTTGATGGAGAGTTTGGGTGACAACCAAAATTCTCGCCTTCTCAGCTTCCATAGTAAACACTGTGGTGTAACTATACCCTGCCTAAAACTAAATGAAGCTCTAACTGATGGCAAGTCTCAGATCCTCCAAAATGCCTACATTTAAATTCAGTAAACTCAAGCAATGGTGCTTGAGAAGGAATACAAACTGTCAGGCATAAGAAAGGCTGCTGTGGGGACAAAAGACTGTCTATTCCACAGACAAGAGATGTGGAGATTAAAGAAAAATGTGTCACTTAAGAATGGAAACATTTTAGAATAACTAAAGCAATCACAAGTTGTAGTAGTACTTTTTAATACAATAAACTCACACTGGGTAAGTTTTCCAAATATGGTATCTGGGTTAAAAACCAAAACACAATGATGACTCCCATAAAAGGTCCCAGGAGCCTGTTCCCAGAGGGATACAAACCTCCCTCCAGCTCTGGTCCAAAGCCTTTGAGATTGGGTCTCCTGCTGAAGGGATGAACAAAGCACCAACATTATTTATGCTGACATGTACTGGCTGGTAGGGAACAAGACTGAGGTGATGTGGAGGTCGTAGTCATAAAGGTAACAGTAACCTAAAACACAAATATATGAAACTTCTTTGTAGCTAGGTTTTTCATTTTGACCTTTATACATTTTAATATGGATAATTAATAAAATGCCATAGTGCTTAACAATGCATATGTCTATCAATAATGCAAAAACTACCAAGCTAAGAAAAAAATCATGAGGATTATTGTATCGCATCCAAGGTTCCATCATCTTCCACAAGAAGGTCACTCCCCTTTATTCTCACACATTTCTAAAGGGAGAAAAAAGCCTCAGAGAGCTATGGTTTCACCAGCTGTCTGACTCCTACAGGCTAAGACTGCCATCAGCTTCTATGTGCGGTGTTGAGCTACAGTTGATCAGCCCTATTAGAAAACCATGTAGAGACCAGTTAGACTAATTAAGGCAAATACAAGTATAAACTTGTAAAACAAGAGGCAGGTATTCCTTCTACAGCAGTCAGCTCACATTTGAATACATAAATAAGCCAATCAAGTCATATATTTTAAAAAACAAAAACATCACAACACGAAACCATTTGCAAGGGCAGTCTAACTTTTTATTTCTGCTTCTATGGAAAATTCACATCAAAGTTTTCCTTTTAAAAATATTCCTATCAGCCAGGGCTACATAGAGAAAATGGGACAAAAGATTTTCAAAGTGGTTAATATAAATGTTTAAGAAGAAAATGGTGTCAAAGTTTTCTTGGTGTTTCAGTTCCATTTTTTACTTCTCCTCTCCTCAACATTTAAACTGACTATTGCCCACTGTCATTTAAATAACTGGTGGGTACATTAGTTCATTAGTCATTTGGTACATGGACTAATTAGTTCTATGACAATCTCACAATTTTGCCTATGCAAAACTTACAGTTACATCCCTGTGGCCACATTCTTGCACCATGCCTCCTATATTTAGGGAAGAAGCCCTAGCACCTCTATGGTTACCCCATCCTGAGCCAAGCAGGAAGGGCTGTCAACAAACGAACCACCTGATCCACAAAATCCAGCACAGACCTAATTTTGGTAAAAAACAATTCCTTATCATTTCTTCGCCGAGCAGTGGAAAATGCAAAAAATACCTGTAAATGCAAGGCAGTAAATAGTCCTATGGTTGTCCTACAAGACAACCCTTCATGAGTTTCCAGCTGAAGGTATTTCTGTGCTCAGTGCTACATTACAGCATGCCATCCACATAACTCTTCTTGCTGCTTTGCTGTGAACCATATTAGGGAACTGATCTGATTGAAAGCAAACAAAACCAATTCATATAGATATATAATTATATATAAAAGCTATGCTACTTTTTGCCAGGTCTGTTACCCACTCTAATTCACCCATTATATTACCCTAGTACTGCTACTGAATGTTTAGAATTAGCCAAGTTGAATCACAGATTCATGGCTACCGCTGGCTTTTAAAGACGCAGTGAGCTGGCGGTTCAGGACACCAGCAGGTACGACCCCACACCAACCCAACCAACAGAACAGCTACGTGAGTTCAGTCCTGGCATCAAAGCAAGGAGACAATCAGTCCAGTATTAGGAAGGCAAAACAGGCAAAACACCAGTCCCAGAAGCCTGGTCCAGCCTAGCCTTCAACTCCAAAAATGAACCAGTAACCTCTCAAAACTATGGAAGTAGTGATGATACTAAGAGGATTTAAAAATTATGTTTAAAAGGTTTGGCCATCTAGGCACAAGTCTGCCAATCTCAGTGCACTCTTTCCAAATAAACCATGTGTTTGTGTATTTGCAAACTCCACTTTGCTCGGCCTCTGAGGGTCAGATCCATTAGCACGCTCCACTACCTCAGTCACAGCATGATGCAAAACCCAATCCATCTACAAGCAGAAAGGCACATGCGGTTTAAGATTTTTAGGATTCCTGAAGTTCCACCAAGGTGCACATCCAGAACTGCCGCATCCCCAGCTGATCCCATACAGACATTTCAGACACACTGACCAGCCCTCCCGGCTCCAGCCCAGCAACCATGCGTGCAACCCATCTAACGTGCGTTGGCAGAGCTGGATTAAGCATCAAGCACAGCAACCCTCCGAAACCGTGGCAGGCGGAGGTATCATTCATGCAAAATGCACTCTGCTGGCAACAGAGAATCCAAACCTTCCCCCTACTTAGCTGGCTGCCCTAACTGCTAGCCACTGCATTGGGTTCTGGCCCACTCCCCTGTCCCCCAGCATCCCTGCCTGAAATAGAGATGCTGTTTGAAGATCCTCCTGGGAGACCCTTATCTTTTTATTTCCCAGTGGCTGACTTAGATACTCCCTAGTCAGCACGCTGGCTGTTGCGATGCCTGTTCCTGGACACCTCAGATAGGCTTCCTAAATCTACTTCCAAAGCCAAGTGGATAAAATTTCAGCATGGAGATGTTGATCTAGAGAACACCAAAAAGTCATCTGAGCCTAAATTCCAGGCTCCAGTTTTCACATGGCCAAGAGTAAGCCAGTGAGTAAGGCAGATCTTCAAGGAGAACCCAGGAGTGAGCTTACTGGTGGGCGGAGGAACAGTTCTTGCAGGTTACCCAGGCATGCAAGACATCAGAAGCACAGGAATTCAGCAGCTGAGGTTAAGAACTTCACAGGTATCCAACAAGAGGAATTTGATCAGGCTTCCTACAAACTCTGTCTTCTGTTTCTTCTCTAATTGTATACAGTTTGGTGTACATGTGTGCGCTTCTCCACTCTCTCTCAAATGTTTCCTTTTTTCCGTCTTTAGAGAAAAAGAAAAATGCCAACAACCCACTCCTTATGAGCAATTTCATCCTTTAACGCACTGGGTTTTGTGCAGGCCAAGTAACATTTTTGGTAAAGAATATAATTGCAATTGCACATTTAGGAGGTGTTGTAAATAGCATGAAATTATTTTAAAATGTTACGAAAAATGCATTTGCAGTGTTCCTTTAAGTGTTTTAACAAAGCTTCAGTTGAAATTGCTTTATTCCAAAGCAATTGAAGATAGCGTATTTTTATAAGGACCTCTTTATCTCCCTGCAAATGACTGAGATACAGATACTTTCCAGAAAGAGAATGCACCGGAAAATATGCAACCTTACATTTTACTAGCCCTAGTCATCTAGCACCATAAAACATCAGCTGCTCTGTTTCTGAAGATTGGGTTGTAGGTGAAGCAAACCAGCACGATCAGCAGAGTCACAGTAGTGCCCAGAGGCCTTATCCAAGTCTAGGTTTGGCATCATACAAACATACAGGCTCTATTCAGTACCATCAAGCCATTCTATAGCCAAAGCAGCAGCAATTCCACAGATCAAAAGCAAAAATGAAGCTAAAATTAGGCAGCAAATTCATGCCATCTTCCAGGAAATACAGTATCACATACCTCCTTGTCAAACTCCTTGGACAACATAGATAAATAAAATAGATATTGGCCTAAACAAGCTGATCAGAAGACACATTGTTATCATTCAGGGCTGTAAGCTTCTCTACATTACAGGATCAGGAGGAATGTCTTTAACGTATCATTTGAAGCACGCTTGGAAGAGCTTCTCTAACCTCCTGGGACAAAGCTGCATAGAAAGAGGAATTTGTTTCCCGATGTGGTAAGATCCCGATAACTCTAAATACTTTTCAGTGGATATCACAACAGATGAAATGCACATAAGGATGTACACATAACTGTTGGCTCCAGTAACACTCTCCCACAACTATATATGAAGGGAGGTCACCCTGCAACTCCTCTTACAGGGACACCATAATGGAAAAGAGCAAGTTTCAGAAACTTATTAATACCACTGGCAGTTGCAACATGCAATCCCATCAGTACCTCCTTAACATATTAAAGACACATCAGCTTCTTCCACCACCTCCTGTTGCCCCCACCTTGCTCCAATAAAGAAAGCTGGGGGTGGGGGTGAAGGGGAATAGCAGCACAAAGGAACGGATAAACTCAATTGAGACAAAATCCCAATGTAATAAAGCTCCTTTTCAGGGTTACTTGGCGTTCACTGCAGAAGAAAGCTTTATGGAGTTTTTCCACATGAGACTGGCTCCACGAGTGCCTTCCCTGGAATTATGCTTGCCAGTGGGCCCCATAACTCACTGTGCACCTCGTGGGATTAGGGCTCAAGCAGTCCTAAGGGCAAATGCCACAAGCAAAGACTTGTGTGGTAAAAGAAACCAAATGAAACTAAACACATAAACAATGGCAGGGAAGGGAAGTAAATGATTTGCTTTCTCCTCTCTTTCAGCTGCAGTCATCATGCATGCTACTTTGTACTTAGAAAAGGTTTGAAGTTATCAGCACTCCTACAAATTCTGTGTCCCTTTATCAGGTAAATTCTGGTCTCGTAAGAAGTCACGATGCAGTAATAAGTCATAAGAAGCATAAATACACATTTTTTTTCTGAAGGGGAAAGCGGAAAGAAGAGTCTCATTATATAAAATATGTTTAAGAATTGACACGCTTAGAAGCAGTTCCAAAATATAACTACACATTCAGCAAGCACTGCTGGACCTGTACCGACCAGGAATAGGACTTTCCACGTGGATCTTACATGGTGCTACCACATCCAAAAAAAATTACCATGGTGCCATTAAGCGTCATGACACTGTTGAGACTACAGTACACAAACTCAGGGATACTTAAGTGAAAAGAGATACCTCTTTCCTTACTCATTAACCACTTTCCCCGCACAGTTTTGATCTGGCTGAGTGACTGGAGCCTGTCCATAAGGGACTCCACTCCTTTCATGGACACAGTCACCTATCATGATGCTAGGACCCCTCACTTGTTCCTTTCTGAGGGCCCATCGAATCCACATGCAGTGCAATGCAATTCTTATCTTCCATTTTGCTGGAGGAAGGGAAGAATGGCAACATCGAGGGCAAGAACAGTGAATTCAGCCTGTTCCCAGGCACATCCCACCCTACTGGTAGCACAGGAGAAGGACTGAACAAAAGGCATGATGGAGCTGTATGATGCGCCATAGGACACACTGGGTATACATGAAAGCAAATTAATCTACACGGGATGGTTGCACCAGCATCTAATAGTTTTGGCATCGTTTGGAATCACGTTCATTTACAATTGCATTGCCACGGTGTTTCTATTTCAACTATTGCTTGTCCAGACCTCATTAATTCACATCACCCAGCGCAGGCATTGGATCATTTCCGCACACAAAAAGGCTCACAGAGCCAGGGCCAGCAGCATCAACCCCTCACAGAAGTCCCATGAATTCAGTCAAGGTGATGGATTTTGCAAGACTGGGGTATTCAGTGGGAAATGTCCGATCAGATTAACACCAAAACATACAAGGAGCCTGTGATGAGGACTAACCATTTTTGATATGACAGGGTTTAGGACTTTAAAGGTAAATATGGTAGTAAATGGAAAGAACATGTAACTCCACTGATAGAGCTTCCATAGTAAACAGTTCCAGAAAAACACAAGCAGAAAGAGAATAAAAAATTGTTAAATATACCAAAACTGCATAACAAATTTTCTTTACCTTGTACTAGAAACATTCTAAAGACTCTCATGTTAAGTCAGTAACAAATCTCTTTGTGTTACCTTATTAATATATTTCTGATAGTAAGGCACTTGTTTTTCAGAAGACTTAATGCATGCACATAAAATTAGGCATGCAAGTAGTCCCGCCAGGTACTGATGTAAGGTTCATGCCTTTACTTGAACAGGTTTTTTGGCATGTGATATTTTTGTTCACTTTGTTCATAAAACAATAATTTTAAATAACATACATTCTAAGGAATGGTGGAAACCAGTACGCGCCCAGTGAATAAAAGTTCACACATGCATTAAGAAACCATTACATTAGAAAAAGACAGATATACAACAGTGTTTAGAAATCACATCCTATATCACTACTGTGCAGGTCAATACAAATATCAAAATTTATTCATATGCTATCCATAGCAAAGCTGAAGGTAGAAGGGTACAATAGGGTACAAGGGCTTCCATGCTAAGCCCACAGTTTTTACACAGTTTCTAAGCATTACTTTATCGACTGGAATTATTAAATTTTGGAATTTGCTTAATGCAACTTTTAACTGTTTTGAGCATAGCTTAGTGGTTATGAAATACAAAGTTTAAAAATATTATATCTACTAGCTCCCATCATAATACCAGTTTCTGACCTTATGTTGAACAGACAAAGTAGCACTGTGGCAAAGGCAAAATCAGACATGGGAAAAGGTCTCATCGAGAAATACCTTAGAACTTCCCACTGAAAATAAGTTTACATTTTACCAAGCAGTAGGACTTTAAAAAGCTAGCAAGTCACACGTTGCACATGCAATACAATACAATACAATACAACAGCTATGCCCAGAATGGTGTAGCAGCATCTGGACCAAGGGCAGCCTACATTCACTCAACAGGCACAGTTAATTTTCCTGTAAAATACACACTGGGTGAATGGTAAGCTAATGGCATGAGCCAGACTACGTAACTTCTCTTTAGAAGTATCTGGCTAAGGGGCATAAAAAAATATTGCATTGTTAAACACTCAAAATGAAGAAATAAAGCATGACACACCAGATAAAATCTCGTTATTGCTCTGCACATGCGTTACCATAAAGACTTTCCAAATAGCCTGTTTTCTGTGCAATTCAGAAAAATAATCCAGTAGCTATGATGAAAATGTAGTTATCAATGGGGTAAAAATCTACTGGAACATCTCACCTACAGTTTTTATTGGCAATTTGTGCAAATAAAATTTACAGAGTGATTTTCACAAAGCACTTTCAGAAAACGTTTTCAAAGATTCTGAAGAGACACTGATGTGCAAGATACATTGTTTAAAACATTGTATAAATTGTAAGGCATCAAGTAACATATAGTGAAGAAAATTAAATGGCACTGTAATGGACATTAAAGATTCCATGCATAAAAGTTTTGCCCATTTCTTGATACTTGAGTGCTTAACTATGCAGCCTTAACAGTGTCCTATTTGGGTTTTCCTTTTGACAGACTGAATTCCTAGAGCCTGCTTAAAATGTCAACATTTGAAATCTTGCAAGCGAAGAACAATTACATTCAATCCCAAAGACTCATATGCCTAAAAGGGTGTAATTAAAAAATTAAATGAAGCGGTCATGCAGGATACTGGCAAGGAAAAGGTACTGAAGGGATTTTAGAAAAATCATTCAACTCACCAGTCCATTGTTTGGCTGAGGTGAAAAAGGCAAACATTACTGAGATGCATCAGTGAGGAAGTTAGAACACAAATCAAGGCCCGTGCCTGCAAGCACATGTGAATAACTTCAGGCCCAGAAGCTCTTTAGGTGGCAAAGTCATTCATATGTGTGCTTGCAGAACCTGAGCTCAGACATTACCGTTAAAGTACAAAACACTACTTATATTTTACCACTGACTTCAATAAAAATAGAAATTCATCTGTGTTTAATGGCAACTATTTCACCTCAGGAAGATAAAAACCCTTCAAGTCTCACAAGGTAACTTCATAATTAATCCTTTCTAGCTGCTACCAGCTCTATTTTATTTTTTTTTTTAATGTAAGTCTCAAAACACATTCAAGCTTGCAGAGGCTACCTGAGGGCTGTAAACCCTGCAACACACAGTGGTGTATCTGTCTTGCAATGCACCAAGGATGCTTATGACACTAGTGACAAGCCATTATTCTTTTTATCAGGTATCTCTCTGCCAAGCTTGACATCATTGGAAACATACTACATTCAGTTCAGTTACTCCTTAAGTGTTGAGCCTTTTCAACGTATGCTTGTAAAGATTTTGGTGATTTGAACTGTGTAATAAGCCAAGCCAAAAGAAAAAGGACCCCATGCAAACATGTAGCATGGAGCACACATGTATGCCAGATCAGAGAAACACTAACAACATATGCAACATTTTTAAAGTGTATTTGAGCAGCATAGATTCAGGGGCATTGCAGATTACAAACTGCTGCTTGGAGAGGAAAGGTAAGTAGATGGTTCATAACTTCAGTGAACGGAAGAATTTTAAGTCTTTTAATACCAAGAGTTTGGTAAGATAACAACTGATGTGCTGTGCGTATGGACCAGTGGGCAATCAAAGAAAAAAAAAAAGCTAGGCAGGACAGCTAAAATTTATAAATAATAAACATAAGATTTAGGGATGACTGTTTCATATACCCCAGCAGGGGAATCATATGTTGCCCCATCCATTAAAACAGTATTCATTTCAGATAACCAAGTTCTTAGTGAGGAAGGTGTTGGCAGGAGCAGCTCTGTCATACACTAACTTAAATAAAGGAACTCACAACTCCAGCCAGACGGAGCACATGTGCTGCTTTGTGTTGTTTGGGGAAGTTTTGTTTTCTTGATAGTCAGTTTCATCACTGACTTCAAAAAAAGCAGGATGTGGCCCATTTTTTTCTTTTAAGTCTCAGTATCCAAGAAAAGAAACTTAATGAAAACCTACTAGTAAGTTTTGAAACACCATTACTACACATAAATTCATCTGCTGTTAGAAGTGGAATACCTATTTTTATATGGCCTTGATCCAGCTAACGGCTAATTTATTTTTTTTTCTGGGATGGAAGCGTGTTATTAAACAATTGATAAAAGCATTTCTATCCATTTATCCTTCTGAAAAGCCTGACTAACAGGTATCAATCTGACAGGAGAGCAGAGAGATGTGAAACCGGTTGGAAATTACAATCAAAAGCGAAAACAGAAAGTAAAAAAAAACAGGTATGTGGAGAAAATGGGAGGAAAAGCAAAAAAAGTGTCTGTCACGCTCAGGCCTACAAGCGGGTCAGGGCCAACACCAGTGTCCGCTCTGGGCATGGCGAGCCGAAGGTCCTGGCCTGCCAGCTGCTGTCCCACAGCGGTCTCTCATCCAAAAATAAGTGTACATTTGACACGTATGTATGGTTTTACGCATCTATACGTTGTGTGTGTGTGTGGCAGGGTGCTGAATGAGGCACGGCTGGGCCTAA
>VXBO01012364.1:96270-207093 GCA_013400135.1 Rhinoptilus africanus
CCTGAGTCGTGCTGTTGACCCGGGGAGATGCCTCCAGCGCGGCCCGAGGACGCGGGGCCCAGCGGCAGAAGGATGCCCAGCACCTTCACTGCAACCATACCGCTGTGGTGCCTTGCTGCAAACCCTGCGCTCTTGCCCAGAGCTGCTGTCATCCCCTCAAACGAGGGGTGTTTCATCCAGCAGCTGTACCCCAAGGCATCGTTCTGGCATGTCCCAAGAACGAGGCGTGCTTTCGACCACATTTTGTTGATGCCGGTTTAGTTCCTAAGTCGGCATGAACCTGACACGTACGCAGCCCCGCTCCAGCCCACGGCTGTACCCAGGATGACCACAAGTATGGCACACTCGGCCTCACAGACAGTTTGCAGACTGTCTACAGACAGCCTGTCTGGGCATGTTTGGCAGCGTA
Organism: Rhinoptilus africanus; assembly: GCA_013400135.1. Classification (NCBI taxonomy): domain Eukaryota; kingdom Metazoa; phylum Chordata; class Aves; order Charadriiformes; family Glareolidae; genus Rhinoptilus; species Rhinoptilus africanus. The sequence continues at coordinate 96,680 of VXBO01012364.1, forward strand.
CCATTTTTGGCACGCAGACCCGCGGCTGCCACCAGGGCCATCGCCAGCCCTGCCGATGCCCGCTCTGGCTGGCCTCGCTCGGGGCTTCTGCCTCCTGGGGCGGGGGGGTGGATTTTAGGCTGGCCTGAGGTTGGTGGTGCAGACAGGGAACTTGTGACACGCATCTAGCTAAAGGTTACTTGTAAGAGTAGCTCAGGGGTGAGGTTTTGTATTTGTAATCGGGTATCAACTTCAGTGTGGCTTTGAGATGCATCTTCTAGCACTTTCCCTATAGTGAGTTTCGTAAAGATACTAAAAAGGCAGAGGATCTCAAAGCCAGATGTATTACCATATAAACCAGAATAATGAACTAATTAATTGTCTTAGAGGGAGACAGTAGATAAATTAAAGGATTCATAAATACATCTGCCCTTTCCCACTATACATCTTTGCAGGATGTCTCTTTTTCATGTTTGTTTTCAGTCCAATGAACTAGTGACTTTCTGATTTTCAGCAAGTTATACATGGCCTCCTCTGTGTCCCTCGGAAGTTTCTTCCATCACCTGTGTGGCCTGGCAGCAGTGTATCTACTTCCTTCCCTTCTCAGCAGCCTTCCAGTCTCTGCCTCTTGTAAAATCCTCACACTTGCTGGATTCTCTTCCTTTTGTACCTGTCCTGCATCCATGTGCCTGTTGCATGCGCTCGGCTCATCTGAGAGACAGAACGTCCTTTCTCCTCTTGCTGCACCTCCGTGACCCAGAAAACAGCAGTTAGAGCAAAGCAGACTTGGTGCCTTCATCCAGCCACAGCTTTTCAAATGAACACAAAAACAGATTATGTAGTGCCTATCTGCAAACTAGGTAAGTAAACACTGTCACCTTGTCATAAATGAATAGATAATAGCAGTCCATTTATAAACAACAAAAACCAATCTCAGATTATTTTCATAATACCACTAAGAAGAGAAAAATTACAGAGAGAAAATAGCATAACAATTGTCTTGGAATACAAATACAACATTCTGTGAATATACAGCAGCCAGGATATTTAGATGTGAGGCTGAAAGTCTGTCCTATTGAGCTTTATTTTTGTGAAAACAGGCTTGAATGGGGTTTTTTTTCCCCATATTAAGACTGCTAAGAAAATTACTACAGTTCTCACGTTATACTGCCACGTGGTCTTGAGCCAACTGCCAAGGAAAAACACAAGCAATAACCTGCCTATGTTTCAAGTAGACTGGTGGTGAGATTCAGAGAGGTAAATGAAAAAGCATGACCCTAGGAAGCCTCGCTCAACTGCTCCCTAAGCGCGACAGCACCTGAGCTCTTCTAGCACTTAATTTCACAGCCATCAAGACCTCCAGGTGCCTCAAGTCCTGAGCGTGCCTTCAGAAGTCTTGAGCGTGCCTAGGTCCTGATGAGGCTGGAAGGCCATTGCCCAGCTTACATGAGAACATGAGTGCAATCAGCATAGAGGGTTTGGGCTGGCAGGTCTCTGACCATGTCCAATGCATACATATAGGCCCAAGCTCCTTATCTTCATAGAATAGGCAGTGAAGGCTAATGTTCACTTTTAAAATGGCATGCAATATGACTGTAGTAGATTAAAGCGCATTCTTTGGCTACATAAGCAACTTGTTTTCAAAGTCTGCTGTTGACTGAGGTTAGATTCAGGCCCATGTGTCGTATTCCTTTCAGTATGTTTTAACCACAGAGCCAGAGACTACTCTGGGGGAGAGAGGAGGAATATTTCTCATTCTTTCTAGTGAAGCTGTGTCACTGTGTGGAGGAGAATCCAAGATTAGCTGGACGGGGAGAACCATGACTGTCATGTATGATAAAATGTAATGGGATGAGGTTAAAATGGTGAGTCAGTTTTCATTACAAAACATACAAGCACTTCTCAGAGAAGTTAGGAGATTGTGTCTCCTCAACCAATAGCTTTTTTTGTGTCTTACATATAACACCCACAAGACAGAGCACACAATCGTTCCAGGGCTCCCCTCTGCAATGAGAAACGACCTAGAGTTACGCTCCTACTTGTGCCCTCTTCTGATACAGGGCATCTTTAGTTTGTTTATACATATGGGGGACTGGTTTTGCAGGAAGAGCTGTAGCTTGTTTCCAAAATAAGCCACAAAGTAGTGTCTGGACACTGTCCTTGAGGTGAAAAATTAGGTTTTGATTCTTTTCATGTGGAATAGAGAATGAGAGATGATTCACTACTTGGTGTTTTAACTATTAGGGTATTGTATAACAGGGCAAGCGTATCTCAGTAGGCCCAAATATCTTTGCTGGGCTTATTAAAGATTACCCTGAGGAGACTGACAGCCTGGGGCTGGTAGGATTTTTTAGTCTTGATAAAGGACTGATAAAGGATCAGCATTTTCCTATTGAGTAGAGTAAGACAGAGCTCACTGTGCTGGCTATTTTGAATCTTATTCTGATGTTCATTCCTCTTTCCGGGATGTCTCTTACAATGTTCTGGATTTTGCACTGGCAACCAGATGCCTAAAATGCAGGCATCACAGTATGTAGCTTAAAGACAAGAAAATATCTTCTTGGATCTGGAAAGCTCTTAGTGCATCTGGAGAGATCTGGAAAGGACTGGATCTGGAAAGATCTGGGTGCACCGAGCACCTTGGTGAAAGGCTGAGGTAAAGCAAAGACTGACCCAAGGTCCTCAAGATATATGACACTATCTGAATTATTGAGCTGTTTTCCTCCGTATACCTTCTGTCTGCCCCACAACGTAGTAATTGTCTTCCAGGCAGCTTCTTTTGTGTTCTGTTATACATACAGAGCGCACTGTATATTAGCTTACCACAAAACTTGCACCAAGTATGTCTTCACGGAAGTATATCTTATAGTAGAAATAAGCAAGTGGCCTCATTCTTAGTGGAAAGAGCTGAATGTTCAAAAGAAAGGATCACGAGGTTTTCCTGAGCAGATTTTGTTTAAATAGTTCTTAAGACTCCTTATTGACTCCTCTCCCACAATGTTGGTTCAAGGAAAGGCATGTAGTAGTATCCCCCTTCCTTAGGTCAAGGGTTTGGTTGGGGCTTTTCATTGTTTCTGTGGGTTTGTGTTTTGGGTTTTTTTCTAAATAAAGGATGTCTGGCTGATGTGAGTTAGCACTTCAGTTTTAGTGAATCTTAGCCAAGAATTTGTGCTCGCACAGTGGGCCTAACACTGAGAATTTCTCTAATAAAATAAAGTATGACTCAGTCTGAATGAATCATTCACAATTCTTCTTTATCTGTTTGAAGAATATTCACAGCAGATCATGATTTCCTCAAACATTTTTGCTGTTTTTCTCATTATTTTATAATGCTGTCTGACAATTGTCAATGTTTCTTTTTTGCTGTTGTATTTTTTAACATATCACACATATTTGTAATGTAAACCCTATTGTTTATCTGTGATTGCTGAGGTCAGCCAAACATGATCTTGTTTCCTGTTCCTTAGAACATAAGATTTTCAAATAATTTCACATGCAAGTCTAAGATTCATCGTCTATCAGTGTTTCTGCCAGTGAAAAACCAAACCACTTGTTTAAATAGTTCAAGGAAAAGTAAGCATAAAAGCAGCACGTGTAATTATGGATTAATTTAAAAATCCGTGCAAACGGTAGTATATTTTCATGGCTTTCCCATCTCAAAATACGACACTATCCCCCACTGTCTATGTTGCATCTACCAGGAAAGAGTGGAATTCCCAAAGTTGGAAGGAGACAGCTATGATTCTTTCCTACAGCTGATGATGGCATTTACACAGACGTTACTGTTAAAATGGAACAGTCGGAAATGCTTTACCAGGGCTAAGTTTTAGAAATGTATCTGAAATAATTCAGGAAACATTGATGCTGATTATGAATAGAGGGCTAATTCTTCTGTTGGTGTAAATCAGCAAAGCTGCTAGATATGTGCTGATTTACTTTGGTAAAGCCCAGAAAATAGAGGGGATATATGACAAACAAAAGATGCTATATTTATTTCATAAGTGAAAAATACTTCATAACTCAGGCACACCATTGGCATGAATAAGTTATGAAAAATCTTCACAGCCAAAAGAACATAATCATCCTTCATGTATAACAGATTTGTTTATTCTGTAAAAATTCATTTCAGTTGATTAATTATCAGTATCTGCTGATGGTGGAGGTAACAAGCCATCTCTGATGAGAGAATCATTTTAGGACATGCTCAGAATATTTTATCACCTAGCACAAGTTGTGTATGCTTAGAATATTTATCATACTGTGTACTAATAGTAGCACATTTTTAAAGCTAAGTACTGAATGTAAATTATATTACAGATATAGGAGTTGTCTATATTTTTCTTAGTTGTTTTTTTTGTTTTGTTTTGTTTTGTTTTTTAATAAGGGGGATATAAAAAAATATTAAAACACAATAATAGTCGTGTTTGCATGTCAAGTGCTGAACTGTGCTGCTGGATTAAATCATTGTTATTCTGAACCAGTAAAAAATTTGCATAAGTGCAAATGCCAGCTCCTAACAATACCATCAGAATTGTTTCTGCTTACACCAAACCCAATCTGTACTAGCCACACTGTATGCTCACTGGCCATTATTCATAGATGGAAGTTAAGAAGATGTAGGTTTATCTTCTTTTTCTTGCAATTTTATTTATTAAGTAAACAAAATTACAACAGCAAGTTAAAAATGACAAAAGAGGGATTAGATCTTCTCAATTCTGAAGCATTGATAAAGAGGAAAAAATTATAATAAATCTGTCAATCATTGCAAAATAAAAAGCAAAAGTAGATCATTTTCAACGCAGTATATTAATTTGTTATTTATAAAGTTAAGCTAGTCACCAAAATACATAAAATGTAAAGCATTATCCATAACAAGACTGACTGAAATCTGTTAACAAATCCATTTGACAAAATGTTGGTCGTATTTGAATAGACACAGTGCTTTAACCAGACTTTACTCACAGAAGAGATTAGGCATCGTTTAATAGAACATGTGTATGTCTATAAAGTGTACGTGTGAATGTCTGCACACACTGAACGTACACTGTGTGCAAGAGGACAGATGGGATTTGGTTAGCCAAGGCTTTGCAGAAAGTAATGGGATGTCTGCAAAGTTTTGTACAAAGCACTGAGTTTCTCTTAGCTTCAACAAACTTACATGTTTGAAAATATAAACATTTGGTCATCCTGAAACTCACTATTTTCTTTCATTCTACGGCCAAAACCCATCATTTTTTATTTTCTGTGGAGATACAACATTTATTAATTATTAGTACACGTTTCCAGAGGACCCACTGTGAGCTAGCCTTTTTCCATAGCTGAAGAAAGATGGTCTAGCTCAAAGTCCATCAAAGCCAGCTGGAGCTTTTCCATTAGTTTCAGTGCTTTGACTCTAAGAGTCTCACCCTCCTAGGTATTTACAGCTCTCTGCCAGCTTTTGGTATTTGTTTGGTTAAAACGAGCTGGATAAAGATAAAAGTTCAAAAGGTTTTGAATGAATTACGAGACTGGAAGCATCGATAGCAAGTGTGTTTACCTAGGGAAGATGATAACTTCTTATTATTTGGAGCACTTGTTTTTAATTTCATTCCCAAGAAGAGCAGGTCACATTGCTTGCTTGGTCAAAAGTCAGCTGTTAGCAAGTTTCATCCAAGCCTGAGAAGAAAGTAGCAGTCCCAGAGGTGCTAAATTCCCCCAGATTTTCTGAAAAACAGCAGCCTGATAAAGAATAAAGTCTTCTTATTGCTTCCACTGAAGATCAGAATACACTGTAAATTCATCTCTTAATAGAGTCCAAAGAATCCCTATCCAAAAAGAGATTAGGAAAGCCTAATCACAGGGGAAGACATCAGCCCAGCTACTGATCTCTTTGAACTCCAGAACAATCCATGGGAAATCAGACTTTCTGGGTTGTTCTGCTCACATAGCCATGTGTTTGGTAGATTGTTTCTCTCTTATCTTTTTGTTTTCTTTGTTGCTATTTTCAGTTTGGTTGGACCGAGCCTTGAAGAGGTGGGAAGGAGCCATCTGTATCTAGACTTTCATGTTTCAGGAGCAGCCGTGATATTTCAGGATGAGTTGTGTGATCGTCAGTGACTCAGTAAAAACGTTTCACGCAGCTCTTGTGTAGCAGAGCATTTCCAGCCAGATGTCCACAGTTTACATATCAAAAAGAGATTTTAGGGGCTTTCGGCTAAGTTCCTGAAAGTTGAACTGCAACAGATGTTTTGATTGTTTAGTCCAGTATTTCTGCGGGTAACAAGATTTAAACAATAAATACAGAAAATCCCCTGCTATGCTCACTGGAATCAATAGGAAAATTCCCATCTGAGGACATGATTTATGCTCTATTAGGTTTTGTGGGTGGATAGTGATGTATGAGGCAGAAAAGAATCCAGCTCTTTTCTCCCTTTCCACTGCTTCTACTACAGTAACACGGCTAATCAGATGTGAGTCAGCAAAGTGTCCTTTTCCAGGGAGAGAGAGGAAAACTTGCAAAATGGAAAAATATGTTCATCTCTACCGTGGTGGAGAGAACCACTTTGTCATGTACTGCTTTGCTTGTTTATATTAACATGGAGTGACTAAAAGTGCACATTGTTGATACGTTCATTGCCTGGTGAGGGAATCCATTAACTTAGCCTTCTGTAGGAGAATCAGGGAAGTAGTCATAAAATGCAATCCAGTCCTCTGTACTTCCCTCCTCTTCTGGTATTTCCCTGTCAGTGCAGAGCATGTGCAATCACCGTGAGGCTCATTACTAGATTCAGCCAGATAACGCAAATAGGTAGGCTATATTGATTGAGAGAATACGTGCAACTTTTGCTACTGAGACTTGAAACCAATAGCTTTCTTGACTCCTCAGCCACAATTCAGACCCTAAGATGATAACTAGCACTGGAAACTGCAGGTCAGTTGTTCTTCCATAAAGGACTGGTATTTTCTTTGAGTATGGATCCACTCACTTCCATTTTGCCTCTTTGAGACTGGGTTTGATGAGGTTCACAAAGAAGCTGAACCTGAAGAACATTTGGAACTTCAGAAGAGTATTGTTGTCTGCTTAATAGTATGGCTTGTTGGGGGAATTGTACCTTTAAGGGACTCCTGAAGGATCCTGCTAGTATTGTTCTGTTGTTCAGAAACTCATATAGAATAGCACTTAGCAGCTGGAAATCTTACAGTGAATGAGACACATCTGTCAGACTTCTTGACTCTGGGCAGTTGCAAAATGCTACGCTTGTCTCCCACTCTGCCAGGCTTGTGTGGACTCCCAAAGAGTTCCCAGGTATATAGTGGAGATTCCTGTCTTGGTTTATTTGCCCTTAAAAACTAAGCAAACTAACAGCCTTCTCTCTATTCCCTTGTTGTACTTGATAATCAAGTTGGAGAATATCCTACGAAGGCTGGGCATGAGGAGAAATCACCCTCAGCTCGAGAACATGCTCTCCTTTTCATTCTGAAAGGCCTGAGTTTTCTGACCTGCAGTGCCTGTTGCAGAGCCTGTTGTGCAGTGCTTTTTGGACAAGAACAGAGGAGATGAGGTCTGATTAGGTTTTGTGGGATTGTCTGTTTCACTTTGTATTGGCACATTTTACATGAAGCTTAATGAATCAGATCTTTTGAGAGTCTTATTAGTCTGAGTCAGAGCATTGTATCTGGAGGAAATAAAATATTCCATGGGTGATTATGTAGAAACAAGCTGAGCCTGAGCATCTAAGGTACCACTCTATATTTCAGGTAGGAACTTTAGATACTTGTGTCAAGTATGACAATAGCTGAGCTTTCAGTTTCCTTTCAGACAGGTCTTCTATACTCCTGCTGCTAAAATGAAAGATACTCACTTTGGTGCCACAAATTTGAAATGCTTATGTAAATCATTAACATGAACCATTTACTCTGACCACAGCTACATGGTCTAAAGTTGATATTTGGGATCTGTTAATCATTACTCCTCAGCTACTTACTGCATATCAGAAGGTAATTCCAAACCCTCTTGCCAGCTTTTCAGAGGTCAGTACCTCTGACTCTTTTTGTGTAACTAACCTGCATCCAGCTTCTGCTAGAGGGTCTCAAATGCTTAGTCAGGTCTTTTTCGTAATCTGGCTAGTGCTACCTGAAGAGATAGCCTAAATTCTCTGCATCAGATCCATGAAAAGATGGTGAAATGGTTAGGAATGTGATCCCAAAGCTGTGTTTTTTCTTGACTAGAGTCTGGCAGCACCAGAGCCCCACAAAAGCCTCCCTGGGCAGCTATGCAGGTGCCCAGATGATGTCTCCACTCATGCCCTCACCTTGCCTGTTCCTGTTAGAGTTGAGCAGCTTAGTTTACAGCTCAGCCAAGGTTTTAAGGGCCAGGAACTGGCATTGCCTTAGAGGGCTTGATCCAGCAAGGACTTCAGATACTGAACAGGTTTTCACACAGTGTGGCTTGCAGTGGGTACATGACAGCCAGTGGAAGCTTCAGAAATACCCACAGAAGAAAACTGTGGTGCCACCCCCCCACCCCCCCTCCCCCTTGCTTTGTGGCTGGTGGTTTTAATTATTCCTATCACATTTTGCTCTGGTGCAGAAAATATCTTGGTCTTTCCCCAGTAGCTGCTCCTCATGAAGCTCCTTATCTGGGCAATCACCTTTTTCTCCTTGGTCCTCATTTCATTCTTTCTGCCACTGAGCAGCCTTCCCTACTCTGACTCATTTCTAATCCTGGCATCGGCAACCTCATCCCACCTCAGTTGGCCTGGTTTCCTTCTTAGCCCACTGCTTGAAGCCCTTTGCCACTCCCTTTACATTTTTTCAGGGGCTCCTCTTCCTCAGCCTCAGTTTTCTTACCTCAAACTCTGCTGCAGTTTCCCCACGCATCCATTTTAACTTGTTTCTTTTGTGCCCTAAGTGAGCCATTTTGTCCTCTTTTGTTCACTAGAAACAGAAAAGAAATTTCTTAATTTTAGTTTGGATCTAAAGTACTGCATTAGCCAACAATAGCAAAGAGTACTCAGTCATTCCATGGAAACATGGAGACCATACATCCTTCAGCTGCTGGCTTAATGTAGAACAAATATTTGAAGAATTTAGGTACCAACCCTGAGGAAACCATTACTGAGAATCTGCAGATTTCAAATTTTCCAAAGTTTTAATCTTGTCCAAATTAAATCATTTCACTGGCTTGAGGTAATAAAAAAGCACATCCCTAATACGAACATAAACTGTCTATTAGCTTTCATCCTTCTGTGCCAAAGTACGGTGGATGCCACAGCTAACTTTCTGAAAACTTTTCTAGCATTGAGAAAACATTCTTTTCATCTTGTTTTTCAAAATGACTGCATCAGTTTTGCTAAAACTTTCAAAAAAATGTCACTGAAAGCCCGCCAGCTACTGTGGAATATTCTGGCCAGGAGTGATGGGTTAATATGTAAGCAATTGAAAATAAGATCTTATAATGGAAAATGCTGAAAAATTGTATGGTGGATAAATTATTTGTATAATCCTTTTTTTTTTTTTCTTTATTGCATTCTTTTCCTTTTTTTAAGATATAGAAGGTAAGTAGGTAAAATTAGAAACAGTACAACACCAGGAAAAAAAATTTCTTATTGTATCAAAATGCTAGATGAGAGATTCCGCTTACTATGAGGAAAAGAACAGGTTACAAAAAATAGTTCAGAGAAAAACCAATAATTTTGGGCAGAATTAAAATGCTTTGTATGTTCAGTCTTCTAGAAAAGTAAATGACTGCCCAGAATGGGCTGTACAGACAGTCTTCACATCCCTTGAAATAATCATTGATCAGACACTCTAAAGCCTCAGAGGTGCGTTGGTCCTTGGAGAGTAACAGGAAAATAGAACGGAGTAAGAATATTTGCTTTGGAAAGATAGAAACAAAGTTTCTGAAGCAAAATGTGTGTTGACGCAGTTGTAGAAGTAATCATGTAATAGTATAAAGCATTCCAACCCCAAATGGGATTTGTACAAATCACTGATTTCTTTGTTGCCTTTTGTTTCAGCTGGTATCCAATTTTATTACTGCTCTTTAACTTAGAACTAATTGTAGATGTAGGGGGCAAACAGATTACGAATTTGTATTTCCAAACGCAAAAGAAATATTAATTCTACACTATAAAAATGTTTCCTTGAGCAGAACTTCTGATGTAAAAGTTCAGATCCTAGATTTTAAAACAAGATTGTGTAGATTACAGATATTGTTTCAACACTCGTGGTTTAACAGTGTTCTGTAGAGATACACTGTTTCTTAATGGTTTTCTCATAGAATTCATAGAATCATAGAATCCCTGAGGTTGGAAGGGACCTTTAAGATCATCAAGTCCAACCATTAACCTACCCTGACAGAAACCCCTTCTAAACCATGTCCCTAAGCACCTCACCTACCCTTTTCTTAAACACCTCCAGGAATGGTGAAACTACCACCTCCCTGGGCAGCCTATTCCAATGTTTAATAACCCTTTCAGTGAAAAAGTGTTTCCTGATATCCAATCTAAACCTGCCCTGACATAACTTGAACCCGTTTCCTCTTGTCCTAAAAGCATAACTACTTTCATGGAGGAGAGTGGTGCCACTCCTGAATTTAGAAGTTAGGGTTAATAAAGATCACAGACCTCACCTTTAGTTTTGCACAGTCATTTCGCTGAACCAGTCAAGGGAAATAGATTGCATTGACAATATGCGCCACTCGTTTTTAGTGGGAACTGAAGTTTCAACGTACTGCAGAGCATTCTTACAGCTCTGCAGAGTGGAAATCACATATACGTGGCTGTTTTCACCTGATGCCTGGGGGAGATTCTGAGTTTGGGCTGCAGCAGTCATGCTGGATTAGCTGGAAATTGAGGGAAAAAGGTTTTTAACAGATCCACAGGAAAAAAAAAAAACAAAGGCTGAAGGCTACTGCTGTTGAAGAACATATTTAGCCAAGAATAAATCAAAGGCTGAACTGAGAGATTTAATTGGTTAATTATAGATTAATTAATTACAATATGTGTAATGTTCACTATTCCATAAGAAACAAAACAAAACAGTGCTCTAATTTTAACCTGAAGTCTTTGTCATTAACTATAAACCCCAGTTCTCATTAGCGCAAAGCAAATACAAACAGTATTCTTCCATTACAGAGATGTGTTAGTTGTTCTGAGCAATTCAGTTTATCTTCAGTGTGTCCCATTTTGCAAAAGACCGTTTTTTGAGCTGAAGGATGTTCCTGAAAACTTGTCTTTTTCTTCTGAATATATTTCTGCAATCCTTCCTGCACCACCGTGACATTTCTAAGCTGCAGATCTCCAGTGTTGTTTTCCAAGGGAAGCTATTTCCAAGGCCCAAGCGAGCTAACTGTGCACATCAGGCCACAGAGCAGGAAAAGGAGAATGAGCATCCGAAGGAAAACAACCACAACTATGAACAACAATTGCAATGAATGAACCGGGGGAGGCTGAGGTTTTGTGACTCTCTCAAACTAGCCTTTAGAAAGCAAAAGTAGATTCAGGTCACAAACATGTTTACTTGCTGGGACAGTTTTGTGATGTGTATTTTCCTTAAGGCCCCAGGCAGGCAATTTCTGCCAAGGGGAGTATGACAGCATAAGCAATGCCTTAGAATTCAGATTACTATTAAGGATACTCACAGTAAGATTTTGTTAAGGAAGCTAATCACATTCTCCAGAGCAGATCTAGTGGCCTTGATTCATGTGAGTTAAAATCCTTCTGAATTTAACAGGATTATTTGCTGGAGTGGAGTAGACTAAAGAAAAATGGGCCATTGATCCAAACACTGTGTACAGTTTACAGCTTTATATTTGCCCGCATTGTATGTTCTGGCATTTATCGTAGTTGACCACTGGCTATGAGAATGCAGTCACAGGAGGATCCTCTTCTTCTTCACTCATGTCATGCCATAGTCATAACTGATTCAGGGACCAACTTACAGAAGTGCGTCTCTTCAGCTGAATAATCATGACCTCCAGCAGCTTTCTGATGACTTGCTCTGAGCTTTGGAGAGACAGATCCACATTCATATATAAGATCACATCTGCTTGTCTGAAGACTCTCTGTTGTAAGTCCTAGAGAGTGGAAGTAGGAGTAGTATTTAAACCATTTTCATTACAAGGATAGGCCCATCCTATTCAGTTTCTTAGTGATTTCTCTAGCCCAGCTGGAATCAGTTCAGGTGATAAAGTTTTCAACACTTTCCTTAGAAACTGCTAAGAAATTCTGCTATGAGGAGAACTTTCATAATACTACATCTACATTTTTTTTGGTTATGTCTGCATTATGTCTGCATATGTCTGTGCTGACGACACAAAGCTGGGNTGAAACTTGGCATCTGTAGGGATTACTTTTTGAGGTAGAACAAACAGGAGGGAGAGGATATGTGCATGGAGGGAAGGGTGAGGAAATTCCTTCCAAAGTTTATGAGCTTTACTCTTTTGGGTCTATGGGAAAAAGCAGTGATGGTGAGCAGGAGGGATGTATTTTAAATGCTTGGTCCGTTTTCTTCCTCTCTCCACACAGGCTAGTGGATAACACTTTGTGAGATGGTTAAAAGAAACTGTTGCAAAAGGGTACCTGTTCCTTTTAGCCCATTCCATCTCACCTACATTCCTTAGACTGCTTTCAGCATCCTTCTGAAAACATCAAAGTCCACTAGGGAGAAAACAGACCGCAGGAGCAAACAATATGGTAGGTTACTAAGAATGAAAGCAAGTAACACTCCTCATAATATAATTGGAATAATATCAGAAATGGTGACATTTCTTATACAGTTGCATTTGTGGATATCTAACCGTGGATATCATAGTCTATTTCTATCACATTAATATCAAAACGCTGATCAAGCGAAAGTAAGAAAAAGTCAAGGTGTTAGAGGACAGAAAGGAGAAAAATCTGAGGGGGTGCTGAAAACAATTGAAGGTGTTTGCTTCATGAAGGAGATAGTAGTTATGTTGTAAGAAAAGGATTGTTCCAGGAAAAAAAAAAAAGAGCTTGATAGTCTCTGTTCTCTCAAAAATGTGAGAGCAGACTGTCTTTCAAAGAAATTCAAAGGCAATAAATCTAAAACTGCAGAAAAAGATGTCCTTTTCCACTGCACATAATTACATTTTAGAACACACCACTACAAAATGCTACTGCATTAAGGTACTCAGTAAAAGTCCGAAAGGATTATTATTTTTTGTTATGAATACTGAGGATCCCATCCTGCTGCATTTACTGGAATAAAACTGTGTTGAGCCCACAATTTGTGTTTGAATTTTAGAAAATGCCGATGGAGCCAAGAGAAGATAACTTCTCTCCTGTGACTTTTTCTTTCTGGGCTTTTTTTTTTTGACTTGAAACTGTGTTCTGTGGGTAATCTTTATTATGATTTGAAAGAATGACTACTTTTGAGTAATAAGAATGCTGTATCGCCTGAGATGGAAAGACTCTATTGCTGTGCATACATCCTGAAATAAGTTCTCTTTTTATATTGCTTCATCATTTTTTCCCCTCTTTTGTATGCTTTGTTCATCAGATAGTTATCTCTTTAGATTTGGGGTTGATTACAAAAATTTGTATTACTTCAAAACAGCTTTTAACTTTATGATCTCTTTGGTTCTGCTTTTTCCTAAAGCCCATGGGTTTCTAGCCTTTGAATCCTCCAGTCTAGATCTTTAGTTGTTCTTTGTTATTGGTGTTACCATTCATTCATTTTGTATTAGTAGCAGTGACTCCGGTAGAGATCAGGCCTTCCCTGTGTTAGGTGTAATATAACCAAACAGTAGGACTTTTAAATGTTTTTATTTATATAGAGGGGAAAATTAGAAATTTAGTTTATAAATTATCAATTTTGCCTACTCTAAAAAAAATTAACCACCTGCTTGTTGCTTTCTTTGTCTTTGAAAATCCTTCTGAAATACCTTCCGTGGAGTGTTTGGGCCCTTTGGTCACAGTTTTTGTTCTATTTGGGTTGGGTTTGGGCCATGCTGATGAGACAGAGTTGTTGCATCGCTAGCATCAGCATTGGAAAATAAGATTGCATTCCTTCTGGCACCTGAGTTGGCTTGTTCGGAACAAGCAGGGATCTCTCTGCCTGGTAATAGATTACACTGTGTAAGAATAACCTTTATACTGGTATAAAAGGTGTTTCTTTCTATGGAATTATCAGTAGGTATTTATTAGCCATGTTCAGTAATGAGGAACTGTTGTGATATGCCCATTTTAGGCACACGTGGTTTGGCCTGTTGCCTCCCTGGCCTCAAGAAGCCTCAGCTTCTGTTTTTCTCTATTTACAAGGTGCATTCAGTTTTCAAAGGTGCTCAGCTTCATGAAATGTCAGTCTGGTTTCTCAGCACAGTCCAGCTAGCCTTCCACACATAAGGTCTTGAAGGCAATGAAATATCGTCTCCAGCAGGGCCAGAAGAACCCACATACACAGTCCTCTGAGGTCTGCGGAGGTCATTCAGGATCAGATCTCTATATAGGAGTGACAGAGCTTTTTATAAACTTCAGAAGGAAGAATTAAGGTTTCCACAAAAGCCCAGAAGCCACTTTCACTGTAAACTAACAAAAAGTATATTATACAGCTGACATTTTAATGGGCTTACTATTTTGGACATGAGGATGAAAATGATGCAGTTCTTCCATTTTCCCTTTTTCTAGCCTTGCATTGGTTACAGTGTGGTAACCAGTAGACCAGAGCCTTTTCTGTGTAAAGTGGTGAACGTTCAAAGACCTACCACATGAAGTCCCAGTCCTGCAATCAGACACGCGGGGAGAGCTTCCCATGTGTCCAGAGGCCCATTACAGCCAACGGAAACATCAAAGATGATTTTTGAAGGTATAAGCTCAGAAACTGAGACAGATTTACTTTGATATTTTCTTTCCGTCAAAATGCAGACATATTTTATATTTCTTTTTTCCATTAATCTTTTTAATTGTTAGTATTGTTAATTATCTAAAATGTACAAAAACTTCTAAAATATGACATAAGAGAAGCCATATAAAAATGTGTTTTAATTCCTAATATAGAGGATTATAATTATGTGATTCTATGATTTTTTTTTCCTTCCCTGATGTTTTCCAGAATGTGCTATAAAAATAAAAACTTACCACTGTCTCCTGGCATGTGGTAACATGGTACTGGCTTTCTTTATTTTTCTTTTCCGGCCAATTCAAAGTCACTATTTTGAAAAATCAAAGTCTTTTTATTTATCTTCCTCTGGATCACTTTGTCCAGAGTAAGTGTCCAATATCAACAAAGAAGAGACGTAGTAACTTAGCGTGTCCCTTTGTTCCCCCTGTGAAAAACGGCGGCGCTATACATCTTTGCTCCCACTGGCCGCATGACTGTCCGAGAGCAGCATACCAGCATTTTTGGAGTCACTTTCTCAAGCGCGGTTCGTATTTATACAGACTAATTTATGTGTAACAGAGGACTCTTACAGCAAAGGAAGTAGAGCTCCTGACTAAACCAGCATCTCCTCTCCTACGGAAAGCTGGAAATAGGACTTAGTGG
Organism: Rhinoptilus africanus; assembly: GCA_013400135.1. NCBI lineage: Eukaryota > Metazoa > Chordata > Aves > Charadriiformes > Glareolidae > Rhinoptilus > Rhinoptilus africanus. Next base: position 112,148 of record VXBO01012364.1, read on the forward strand.
AGGCCCTTTTTATCAGTGGTAGCTTATAGAAAACAACATAAACCTAAACCTAACTGCTTGGTTTTTATTGATATCTTCCTGATGGTAAGGGGTGGAAAATCATGCCATTTCAGAAATAGGTCTTTTCAGGCACTTAAAAAATGTACATATGTTATGATAAATAACTTCATGAAAGGAAGGAAAAATAAAGTCAGTGAAAAATGGGGTGGAATAGATGTTATACCTTGCAATATACATTACAGTAAGCTCTTATGTGTGTGACCCCTTATGAGATGAGACCTTCTTCATCATCTCGAATGCCTAAGAGGTCTCGTCTTAGTGGGTGTTCTCATTACTGAGATACCCTGAGCACAGAGTTTTAGCTGGGACAGTGCAACGCCGTACACATGTCCATTCTCAAAAATAGATGCCTGCCCCAAAGAGCTTCCAGTTTCAAGATGTCTTAATTTGCTGTCATGGAGAGGGCTTGAAATTCAAACACTTGATTAAGTCATTAGCAATTATACATTAAGAGGTTTTGTAGTAATTGTAACATACAAATAAGCCTTTAGGCTCTAAGCATATGTTGTTTTTATTTTACTGTAACTAATTTACCATTATATTTCCTTGTGACAGATTGCTTTCTTCCCTGAGAGACACAGCCATCACTAGTATTTCCACTACACTAATATTCTAAGGGCCAATTATTGATACCGACATCACAACCATTTTGAAAAAAGTACCATTCATGAGTCCATGCCATTCATTTTCCTAGAATGAGTTAATTTTTTTTACCATTAACATGTCAATTACTTGAGTCTCCATTGATTACCCAGTTCCTGTGGATACTGCTGTCTGCCATCGCTGCTGAACACTGATTATTATTCAAGAGCCTGTCAAACCATAGAATATTTTTGTAAAACCAAACCGGTTCACTGCAGACACACAAGACCTAGGAATTCAAATGGCCAACCCCAGTCTCCAAGAACTAAACAAACCACACCGCTGAGCTCAGATACGGAAAACCCTGCAAACCAAACAACCAACTCAGTATACACAGCAAGACGAAAAGTCTCCCAGATCCAGAGCCAGGACAGCCAGCTGAGAGCAGCTATTGCTAAACAGGAGAGTGTGCAGGCAGGAGCTGCTCAAGCTAGCGAATAATAGGGAAAATTATTTACGATAAAATGGGGCTTAGCATTGCAGGGACATCGTCAGGATCACTTGCTCTGTGGAATATTGCACATTGTCAAGATGCTGCTTCTTTTGGCCTCAGTGCTGGTGGAGCAGGAGCTCTGCAGAGAGCGTGCAGAGAGGTTCTTGTGAGGACAGCAAGAAGTCCCAGGTGGAGGTATCCCCCAGGTATAGGCCAGTGCGGTCAGGAAAAGCCCCGCTTCTCTTGGCTGTAGCACCAGCACCTCACAGTAACAGTAAAATTTACAGCTTCCTCAAGTACCTGGCCTGGAGCTGGGCTGCAGGATCAGCTCACAGTATTTTCTGGTATTGATGGTCACCTGGGGCTAGAAAACCTGGGGAGCAAAGGAAGAACAAAATGGTTAGCATGTGTGAGTGATTGCAGAGGAGGCCAAAGGGGGAGGGCGAGAACTGCCTGTTACCCTGAAAAACCTCGGAAGGGAATAGTTGCAAGGATTAAAAATTAATGTGATTATTTTAACAAATGACGTTTTTGGGAAGAATGACAGGAGTAACTTCCAAGCAGAAATGTCTATAAGACTGTGAAACAATTTTGAAGTAAAATGGTTCTTGAAGATCCCTTGTTAAGAATTATTTTAAACTTGTTTGGACAAGACACATGTAAACAGGGAAGAAATAATCTATAAAATAATGAAAATAGTTTCTTACCTAGTAAAACAGCTGCCCAGAAGACAAAACAATAAAACAACCCTATGTCAGATTGAAAAGAAATATTCCAGTTTTGGGATCTTGTTTGTGCCAGAGGTCAATATCTCTTTACATTGGTAACATTTAGATTCCCATTCCTTGTGCAGATTCTGAAGGCCAGCAAGTCACTGTCAGACATTTTGCAAAACGCAGTAAGTTCCTAAAAACCACAGTGTGCATCTTTTCTTGGGACCGGCACATAACTTTGCACAAATAACTGTCCCACTAGCACAGCAAACATACTCCTGTCAGTTGTTGAATGACTCTCAAGGAACCAATCTCTTTTGAGATGTGGTACTTCTTTGCTCTACTTTTTTTACAGATTTGATTTAACAGCTTAAGAAAAAAGGCAATCCTCTTGCCCAGATTCCTTTAGAATTTCAGAGAAGGACTAGAATATTAAGGTAATGGTTTCATGGGAATTCCGGCATTCTCTTTGTGTAATTTTAATTCCTAACACTTCCTGGGGCTGTTATGCACTTTAAATTATTTTTCATGTAACATGAATTTTAACTGGGTAGAATTCAGCCAAAACTAATCTGGAGTGGGTTTCCAATAGTGCCTAGGAGCTACAGGTTTTTTAATGTACTTACCTACTGTAACATCTTCATTAGCAGGGAAGCTCCTTCAAGCCCCTTTCTCAGATGAATAACTGAGGTCCAGAAACAAGTAACATTAGGCCTGGGAATATCTGAGTATCATAACCTTGTTAATTGAAAGTCACTAATATTATCACTTACAAACCCAGAATGAGAAGAAAACAAGCTCCTGGCTCCTATAGTCAAATCATTAGGCCTTTTCTTAGGCATTTATTTTCCATATACACTGCTAAAGGACGGTTGTGTGCTTCGTAATGGGAGTCTTCATGCCTTTTGCGGTACCTTATGCCTCTAAAGCATTTTAAAAAAAGATAAAAATTCAGGCCCATATGTTCCTTAGGTGCCTCCGAGGTTAAGCTGTAGTTGAGCAGGAATTGGCAGGATTGCAGTCTCAGTCACAGGTACTTAAAACCTCCCTAAGTTCCATTTTAATCACATAAGCCCTTTTCTAGATCTAGGCTTAATGTCCAAATCCCTCTTGGAAATTTTATCCTAAGAGAATGTCCTGAGGTCATGCAGAAAACCTATGAGAGAAGGAACTGAAATTAGGTAATGTCCTTAGATAATGCTTTGCTTCTCTGAATAGCCTTTCAAAAAATGTTGCTTTGTCTTGTAATATGCTCGTGGTGATTTATGGTGCTCTAAAATATATCAGAAAATCATTAGAAAGCTACCTATTTTCAGAGAAGGTAAAAGATGCCTTTCAAAAAAGGGTAAATATTTACATCCAAAGGCTTTTTTATATTTTTTTTTTCCTGTAGGGAAGACAGGAAAATGCACAATTCCAGATCATTTAGGGCACATATGCTTTACATGAAAATCACACTTAGAAGGTTGGATGGCATCAGAAGTGGTGGATTTAGGATGTCTCAGCGTGAGATATTCACTGTGGCTGTCACGGAGCAGTGTGGCAACTGTGAATGAAAGGGAAGGTGAGAGGACTATCTGGAGCTGGACAGAAATATTTAAAAAGTTGATGGCTTCCACGGTGAACACAGCAAAGAGAGTATAAAGCAACATTGTTCCGCTTGCCCTGAATAGGAGGCATGGCTGAGCACAGAGAATGAGCAAAGGCACTTGCCATAATTACAAAATATATTAGATGTGGTTTATGTCTCCTTTCAACTAAGTTAGTGTAGCATTCTTAATACTGTATGGTAAGAATACATGAGTTATGTAGTCCTTCACTGAGGACAATATAGAGATGGCACTTTGTAGTTTTATGGGTAAGCGAGCTGAAAAGAAAACCCTGGGACTTTGCTGATGTAAATTGCTCCTGCCTTAGTGAGGTCAACGACACTATGTGATGACACTGATGACAATTACAGTGCTTGAAGATTTTCCTTCTCTTTCTAAATAATCTGTGTTTATGAAAACAGACAGCACCATAAATCTGACAGTAGTTATCCCATTACCTATCCCACTTAACAGTAAGAAATTAGAATCAATTCATTTCAATGCTGTATCTTGGTAAAGTTGGTTAGTCCTCTACTTAAATGTGAAATTGTTTCTAAAACTTACAATTTGATGTTGTAAGCTCAACTAATGTGGAAAATGCATTACTGTATTTAGGTTTTGCTAAACCTTCATTAGATTCAGATAAAAGCTGATGCCAAGTAATAACATTATATAAGTGGGAGGGGAGCTGGGGGGAAGGAAGTCGCAATAGTTTGGTTTAAACAAAAAGGGGAATTAATTGATTTTCATTTTCTTTATTGAATGAAGCTTCTTAAAATTACTTTTAAATGTAGCCTGGGGATTTTATACCTTTAATCTTTCTTACTCACATCCTTTTCTTTCCAGATCTGTGTATGAAGCCATAAACACTCTTTTATTAGAGAGGGGGGAAAAAGTAAAAAAAGGTGCAGTTAAAGAAGCCTTTGCATGCTTGTTTGCTCTCAGATCTCTGAAAAGTAGCTTTTAAAATAAAGCAGAAAAGATGGCTGTCTGACATGCCGGGAAGATTTATCATTCTTCAAATACATTTTAATGAATGTGAAGGGTTTTAAACTCTCTCTCTGACTCTACAGCTTGCTATTCCCTTTGAACGTAGTTTAATTTCTATAAGCATATAGAAGCTGCTGAGACTGTGAGACTGCTAAAACAATTACAAACACACCCTGACTTGTGATACTACAGGGGGGGAAAAAATCTAATTTTATAAGGAAATCTGTTCCAGTATCTAAATTTTGTCTTTATTAGTTGCTTATTGGATGAGATCACAGGTCAATAGACACAGGGACCAAAGCAAAGGCTCCCCGCTCCACGCTTCACCTGATAGACTATTTGAAACTTCAAAAAGTCGCATGCTGAACACATCAAAGATATTTTTTTTTTAATACAGTAAAGGTATATAATAGAGCTTTTGTGTTTTCTCCCAAAAGTTAATAAGCATCCTGAACTTTCAACATAAACAAAATCCTGACATTAATTCAGTTGGGCAAATTGAGCAAATCCAGTGTTGTGACATGAAACAATCTCTTGTTCTCATCAGATGGAAATGAATATCCCGGTATTTTAGGTGTGGGAGTCTGAAAATGTCAGAGCATTTTATGCACATGGAAAGTTATAGGGAAGAAATATCATCAATAAAGAAATTCAGTGGATTGATTTCTTAATACACTTGGGTTTATTGTTTCACCTTGCTTTCAGATAGGCAGCAGTTCCTACGTTGTGCAGGCCGGCATCCCGAACAGTGCATGCTTCCACCTGCAAAGTCAGACTGGGCAGTTAGGAATGGTGGAGAGTATCTTATTGCACTGCCTCAGGTTCGGTGGTGGCACTTTATTATCCAGCTGACACGACATGTCATCATGACACGATGTGTACATGGCTTGAGGGAGCAAATATGAAGAGATTTCCCCGAGAGACCGAGGAAGTGCCACAGCTCCGCATCCGCCACTCCCCCACTCCTCCTCCCGACGACTATGGGCCTGGGTAGTTGGAAGCTTGAAGGCTGCTGAAAGACAGTGTTCACGTGGACAGCTTGCGGTGAAAAAGGGACAGTGTGAAATTATTCAGACTACTGATATACAAGAGCAGAAGTGCCTCTGCTTCAGCCTTGGCTAGATTTTTAGTTTGAGGGGGAAAGGTTAACAAAATACTTCATGCGGAAGTTCACAGATACTCTGAACCTGACTTACTCCTGGCAATGCCAGAGGGCCTTACAATTATCTACTTGCTGTACAGTGCATTAGTGCAAAAACGAACCATCTCAGTACTGGACTTAGCACCCAACAGCCCTAAGTGTAGGACCAAGCCAGGTGTCTAAGACCACAGTAACACAAATACATAGTAGTACCAAAATAGGCATCAGGTTACTCAGTGTGTTGGGTCCTTCTGGATGAGAGTAACTATAGGAGCAATCAGAGAGAGGGAATCTACCATTCAACCTAAATGGTAATAATCCTTTCACATTTTGGGTCAAGGTCTGTGCAAGCTATTGGCAAGAATAATTGAAAAATTTGTCAAAGTAAGGAGGTAAACAAAAAAAAAAATTAAAAAAGAAAAGCAGGGAAGGAATGAGTCATCCACTGACTGATGTTCCATAAATATTTCTCTGTGTCTCTCCTTCCTGCAAGGTGGTACAAAGGACACTCTTTAAAATTAAGTCACTCTTTCTCCTCACCCTGGCTGTGTCTTTCTTGTCCCCCATGAATTCACAAGAACGCTTGTGAAACCATAAACTGGGTGGTGGCTGGTGCGGTTCGAGGTAGACATCTCTTCTGAATAGTTGGGTTTAACCTAAGTAATTCCCAGGCCTTCCTAAAAAAGGCAAGAGTTGCAAAGAGGATTTGCAGCTCCAAGAAGACAAAAAGGCAGAACTTCTCCTTTTGCCTGAAAGTTCTAGGGAAACTAGGAGCCTGTTACTAAAGTTACCCTGATGCCAAAAATTTAACAAGATTAGCAATGCAAAGAAATGAGGACTGTACATTTACATGAACAATATATTTCTGTAAAATTTTAATGGCGTGAAAACACTTTTTAATTAAGTAGCAAGAACTTCATAATTGCTGACACTTTACATGCTATCAGACGAGCCATCCTTAACAAGCAAAATTGAGAAGTGAACTATCCTGTAAATATTTATTGCAAGGGTTTGTACATCTTCTTTTGAAGCAGCTGGTACTGGTCACTACTGTAGAGCAAACCAGTTGATCCCATATGGCCATTCTGCAATTTCCAGCTACAAAGCCCAGCTGCCATAGATGTTGGGATGGCAAATGATATATGGCATGTGCCCATGTGCTAGAAATTCTCCAAGTGTGTATTCAAATGTCACACCTCTGGTGCACTCAGAATTAAGTATGTCTACCAGTGAGCATCTCGGAGAAATTTAACTGCAAATCTGGCAAGAAAAATGGTGATCACACTATCAAAAGCGAGGCTGTGTACCTCCTTTTTCTCCCTGTAAAGGGAAATGTGGTCCCCCCACAAATGCTTGTCAACTCACCTCCCATTTCCAGCCCAAAAGCTCAGTTGTCCTTCACCAGTGTTGAGCTTTAATAAAGCAGATTTCCCTTGCAGCATGTAGAAATGTGCTTTTGTGACCCCAGGAAGAATTCTGTGACACACACAGATGTTTGGGGAGAGTTTGACTGATGTTGTTGGCAGATTTTACAGAAATTTGGGGTTCCTGGCCCCACTGACACAAATATTCACTGCTTCCTGATGGCCTCCATATGTAGATTTCCCCCTGAATTGTTTCATCAAAAAATTCCCAACTATTAAAAGAAACGAGAAAAAGAAGCAAAGAAAAAAGAAAATGCAGTATAGTGATAAAAGGAAATGAAGCACAGCCTTGAGCAGTGAAATGGTTAATTAGGAAATAGTTACAAAAAAAGATCTCTGAAGTTATAGCGAGCTCAAGAATGACTTCTTTCTGAAGGAGGAAATTAAGTTTTGTTAGACCATCACTTTGATTTTACCGATCTAACTAAGGAAGAGGTATCATTATTTTCATAGTAGGGGCTGATCTACTGAATTACACATTGCTGATCTGTCACTCAAAATGACAACACAGACAAGGGATCTTCTTTGATCTCGAGACAGTTGAGGTTTCAGACAGGAGTCCACAGGGAAGACGAAGTTAATTTTTCAGGCCCTGAACCTCAGAACATCCACAGCAAAGGGAAGAGGATATTACGGAGTGTATTTGTAAGTCATCAGTGAAGGCCATTGATTTGCCTCCTAATAGCTATTATGATAAGAATCTGGTAAAGCTTAGAAGCCAATTACCAATTGCATTACTACAATTACAGCACAGTTTAACTTAATTTACAAGCAGTTTAAAAATAAAACAGTTAGTTCTTCACACAGGTTAGGCTGGCCAGATCTTCTGCACATTTATACCAAGATCTCTCCTCTAAGTTCACTGTAGTTATTTGGATTTGCAACGTTTGAGGATGCAGCTCTGTAACAGATCACTGTACAACGTTGCAGACAATACTTGAAAATATAGGGGCTTATTCAAAATTGGAAGTAAACCCTTTTCCAACAGATATTTGGATGATAAAGAGTAAATGAAATTGTTTGGAAGGGAGGCATCAGATTTACCAAGGGAGTCCATTTAAAACAGTTGGTCAATTTAGCCTTGGATCCTGATTCAAAGCATCAGGAGTCACTGTGTAGTTTTCCATTCTGCTGGCATTTGCAAGCAAATATTTATATGAGAGCCACTTGAAGTGTGAATGTATTACTGACAGCACATAAAATAAAATAGAAACCACCTGAACTCTTGACAGTTGGCTTTTTTCAGCTCAGTTTGCCGAATATTTTTAACCTCTGGCATCTGAACTGTCAATTTGATTTTCATAATGTAAATAGCAAACAATGGAGGAAGCGCACAGCCCCGACTTTCCACACAGGATGTGTAAACCTGCTTGTTCCTTGACCACTGACATTTCTGTTTACCTACTAGCACAAATTAGTAACTGTAAGCATGTACAATCACTCGCATTTACCTGTAAGTTTTTACAACTGCAATATCCAAACAGGTTTTCCTTAGCCCAGTGCTTACTCATGGAGACTTTCAGCCACGGTCTGGCTCCCAGAGGTGAGCAGCTGGGGCTCAGTCAACACAAAATCAGTGTTTCTGTTCACCTGGTGTTAAGTGGTGGGACATCAGTGCCTGGAGAAAAGGGACCTCTTCGAAAGGAAGAGGAGCAACTCTGGCTGGGGCAGGGGAGGTGTGGAAGAGGAAGGGGCAGGGGAGGTGCACATGCCGTGCATGGGGCTGTGGCACCCGTCCAGGCTCCCAGCAGCATCCCTGCCCCAGTCCACCTTTTCGCCATGATGTGGGCTGGTGGTCCGGGTAAAGCAAAGGAAGTTCTGCTGAAAGGCCCCTTTTCAGAAACAGGGAGGAGAGGATATCTGTGCCGAAAATCCGTGCAAGAGAAACTGTGAAAAACATTTAAATGGGATAAAAAAGCAGAATAGTAGAATGATGATGCATATTTCTGTGCCCTTATTATTTCCTGTCACTCTTCTACCACAAGACTAGAAGGATATATTTTGAAGCGGTGTTATTAGCCTGTGTTTGAGTAAATGAACAAACATTCTCTTAATTCCAACACGCACATCACTGAGCCATTGCTGCACAAATTCAGTGTGAGAAGTGAAGAAGCTCTGCAATAGCACAGGAGTAAGTAGCCTTTTCATGCAAACTGTGCTCTAGCTATCCCATAGGGTGGAGGACTTTTCAAAAGGACCGATGCTGAGTTCCCTAAGCTCCCACTCATTTTCTGTTGCATTTTTGTATTGTATTTTTAAGACTCTTTGCTTGAAATGAGCATCAGGCTGAGCTCTGCACTTCGCAGCCCTGGTCTTCACCTGATCAGCACCAACATCTCCCACCCATCCCCTTTGTCCCTCAGTGGATATAACCCTCTGCTCTATTTTCTCATGGTCTCTTGTGCTGTCAATAGCTGAACCCAAACCCTTTACCTGGATTGTCAGTCATCCCGTTAAAAGTGATCTAACCGTACTGTGGATGCAGGGATTTCTGGTTTTGGAGGGGTCATCAAACATCCCTCCTGCTGCTCTGAGCCACCCAGAGGGTATGAGCACCCCACATCAGCAGGACTATGAGCCATGGACTTTTTCCACTTCATGTTTCTGCAAAATAAAGAGCCCCTTCACACACGCTGGTGAAAACTCTTAATAGCTGGATGCAAAACCTGTTTTGTTTTTCTCTCAGAGGAGTTCAGTCTTGAATGTACTAAGACAACATTCACATCTCTTCTGAGTTTTAATCAGGATAAAAGGCAGTATTTACAACTTTTCCCTGGAGCCAGTAAAAGGCAGGAAAAAAATAAACAGCCGCTGGTGGGTGATGATGCCTTGATGGATCCAGCAACTGCCTGTGGATGGGGTCAAGCAACCAAAGGGCTTCTTTACCACTGCCCTGTTTTGCTGGAAGCCAAAAGCCATCGTCCAGGTGGGAGGCCGTGGCCCGAGGTGAGCAAGGGCACCCAGGCAGAGTGTGAGGACAAGGTGGAGTGTCCCTGGGAGGGGGTCATGGCTGCACACCCCCGACAGCATCCCCTGCCAGTTCATCCACAGAGTGGCTTTGGCAGCGGGCTCACAGGAAGTTATTTAGGTGCATTTCTGTCCGGGGTAAAGATGTTACCGTGACAAAAAACAAACTTTGCTTTGGTAACGATGTGAGGAGGAAATAGGAAAACACAGGACAAAATAGTAACTGTTGCTTTAGCAGAAGGAAGAAATAGAGCGCAGAGCACTCCACCTTGCATGACAAATGTCCTTTGGCATCCCAAAAAGCAAATTCTCTGCCCTTCCTGGTTTATTGTTCTCTAGTCTGAACAAAAAAGATATTTGTGCCTGTTAAGTTATATGATAGTGCATAACTCACCAATAAGGCTGGGTCTGGTTTGAAAATACTTGTGATGAGATTTTCAAAAGCACTTGGTTTTTGCTAATGCTGTTCCCTCTGATGCCAATGAGATTTGTCATTGCTACGGGAAGGACCCCTTTTACTTCTGTGGGAGGACTGTTAAAGCAGGAGTAAATACACTTGCAAATCCCAGCTGCTCGTTCTCCATGCCCATCAGTTCTTTATTCAACAGTGAAGAAACGTAAATACCTCTTCTGGAACTGCCTAATCATTTTTCCCTGCTCATCTGGTAAATCATTGTGGAAAGTCTACCCAGATTTGTGTTGGTGGGTGAGAGAGACTTCTGTGTTCTTTGCATTCAAGCCAAGAGGCAAGGCTTAGAGCACATGAAATGCTGCATTAAATAAGAAAAAACAGTGTAATACACAGTATCTAAAACTCCTTACATCTTGATTAATCTCTGTAGTGGAGGGTGATGTTTGACCTCCATGGTTACACTCAACGTCTTTCATAATAAAAACAGCTGATTCTGCACAGCCCCCAGATAGGCATAAGCCTGCTATGTGCTATTTTAACCTACTATGGCCAAGGGTGAATGATTCAGTGAGTTATATCCTCAAACAAAATGAGATTTTTATTTGCTGTGAGGTTTAGGATAATCTTTAAAAAATGAAACTCAAAGACCTGGACCGATGGGCTGAGGCCAATGGCATGAGGTTCAACAAGGCCAAGTGCCGGGTCCTGCCCTTGGGTCACAACAACCCCAAGCAGCGCTACAGGCTCGGGGCGGAGTGGCTGGAAAGCTGCCCGGCAGAAAGGGACCTGGGGGTGTTTGTGGCCAGCCGGCTGGATATGAGCCAGCAGTGTGCCCAGGTGGCCAAGAAGGCCAACAGCATCCTGGCCTGTATCAGGAATAGTGTGGTGAGCCGGACTAGGGAAGGGATCATCCCCCTGTACTCGGCACTGGTGAGGCCCCACCTCGAGTACTGCCTTCAGTTTTGGGCCCCTCACTACANGTTGACTCCCAAGGCTGATGCTATTCAAAGTAGTTAAAAATCCATGATAAAATTGAAAGAATTAGGAACATTATTAGCATCTTTTAATGTGACGATTTCTGTGATAACATACTGAAAATGCAAGCTACTACATAGAAGGTATGCTTTTAGTTCTCCCACTGTGCAGTTTTGCATTTCTGAACATTTTTATGTTTGAGCTTAAATTTACTTTTTACAGCTCCTCTTTTTGTAATAGATGACATCAAGCCCGAGTTAAATTACTTTTGGTCTTTATATGCATTTTGGATATATGCTGGGATACTTTGCAGGTATTTGATAAAAGAGACATTTAACAAACGTATTTCACTGGTGTGACCCAGCAGACCCATGTGCTTGCTTCACCTGCCGTGCCTTCTCAGGACTTGCAATGAGATCTAATGAGATGCTTCCTTCGATCCAATGCTGCAGTGCAGTGGGTGAGGTATTTCTGAGTGCTTGTTGTTGACTGTGCTATGATATATCCACGTAGAAGATTAGATGGTACCTTTTCCAGGGAGAGGTCCCAGCCCTGTGGTTCTCCTATTGCTCTACCACCTCATCTGACTGCTCCTGAACTTCAGGGCACGCTACAAGCACATAGGTTTGGTTCAACACTTGTTCGAGTTTGCAGTTCATTGATGAATAATTTTTTCTATCAGTGCTAACAGCACAAAGAGATCTTGTACAGAGACTGATTTCTCTTTGCTTCCTTTTAAAACCCGCAGGCAATCATTAGATGAGCCAGGTTGGATGGAAATCCTGATTTCATGTGCTGCAAGTACTCCGCAGTAGAAGCCTGCTAGCACCATGGTGGCCTGCTGCTTGGGGAAAACCATAATGAGAAGCCCCAGGAAAGAGACAAAACAATAATATTGCACAACGCAGAACTGGCAGAGAGGTTGAGAAGAACAGATGAAAGAAAAAGAGCAGAAGAGTATCTGGTGTGGTGGTGGGTAGCACAGGCCTTCAGCAAGGACCTTGCTCAGGGACACAGGGAGCTGTGGTAGTCCTCAAGCAAGAAGCTGCTAACGCTTGTGAAGGGAAGAGGTACAAGGACAGTGACAGAGCTGAGGGACGTCTTTGTATGCACCCAAAAGTTGCCAAGGCTGATTCAGGCAGGGAACTGGCTGGAGAGGAGGAGGCTGCACTTTTCAAGGACTTGAAGGCAGGTCAAGTGTAATCAAGCCAAGCTTGTAAAAGTGTTCAGCCCTTAGGTGCAATGATGGGGCACTTCTCTGCAGAAATGTTCCTTCTAACAGGTGCAGGTATGTGGCCCCAGGCATGACATGGTGTGCATTCCCAGGCGAAGCACCATTCCCCCCATGAAGGTCCCCCTTTGGTGCAGAACCTCTGCAATTGCATCCATGGCGCCGTCATCTTCTGAGAGCCCCTTGGAGGCTACTTAGTGAGCCTAGAATTTCTGAGTGGAGTTTGAGCCAGTGCTATTCACTTATTCTAGGAGAAGCCTGGAGACTTTTGAATACCACATTTGTTGCTTCCTACAATGGCTGGCAGTGGGGTACAACTGAATAAATGAATAGAATTATATGTGATGAAATACGATATGACTTCTCATCACTGAATTGATCTACTGTCCTTCTGAGTGGTTCTCTATGCATTTTTATAATCCCTGCACAGTGTTTAGATATTACTGTGACAGACACTTTCGAAACATTTCTCTCTAGATCACAGCTGTGAGTCATGGCACCATAGTTCTGCTTAATGAAGTGCCTATTCTTATTCATGAGAGCCTATTGTTGAGATTAGCAGATTTTAAAAAAACTTTGCAGCCGCAATATCTACTGACCAGAATTTTTTCCTCTGAAAAATCTCATGACGCTCAGACATCACCTTGAAAGGATCCTACTTACTTTGGAAAAATCTTATTATCTTCTATCTCTATGTCCAGTTGGTGGGAACTAGGAATTGGCAATAAGGCTTCAAACAAGTCCTGTCTCAAAGATACCTTTTAAGGTCTTACAGGGCAGTGTTGTGGCCCTGGGCTGAGAGGTGGCTGCTGGAGAATCTGTAAGTTAATGCACTCTAGGATGCTGCGGCCAGGCTTCATATTCCAGTAGCAGGCTGAAGAAGACAAGTGGCACCAAGATCCTTTGGATGTCACACATAGCAACTTGCTTAGGGAACAAAGTCTGCCTCCACTTGGAAATACAGTTTTTTGTTGCATTTCTGGCTAATAAGAACAGGAATTAACACTGCGTGCTTTCATCTTGAACAATCGTAGAAGGGCTTGTTCAAACACCAGTGAAATGTAGCCACCCATGCCGCTTAAATACAGCAGAGTTTTGCTCCAGCAGCACTATATGAGAGTCCTTAGGAGAGGAAAAGAAGAGAGGAAAAGAGAAATGACTTCCCATTTTGGGAGCAAAGGGTGAATCATTTGAGGTAGGAAGGGTATCATTAACCAGTTTGGGATATGTCCAGGACTATGTGTATTCAGTAAGTCATTGCACAGAGGCAAACTATGAGCAGGAGGAAAAAAGAGGAAGAAAAAAAGAAACTGCTGGCTGAAATATGGACTCAAATTATTGTTTTCAAAATAATAAACCCGAGATCAACTTGGTACACAGGAGCAGGAAGGATTTGGCATAGAAAAGAGAACAAATACTGACTTGTGGATATAAGGCCAACTCCCAGCTTGCCTTCTGAGAAAAATCTTATGTAAGCTGAGCTCAGCACCTACAGGACTTCCAGCTATTCCAGGGAAAACCAATCTCTCCCTGCACATACAAACCCTTTCTTTACTCAAACATCCAAAAATGCAGTCATCGTGCTGTTCTCAAGAAAATGCCGTGCTGCTACTGTAGTAGCTAGCAAAACTTTATCCCCCATGACACACATCAGCGGCATATACACTGTCTTTGTATTATCATATATTTGAGTCAAATTCATTAAATTGTAGTCATTTAGACTGTGTGTCAGCTATGTCTGTTTAACGAATCCCACAGTCAGACAGTTTTGCACATGGGCAATGGCAGAATGCCACTGCATTCCCACAAAGGGAAAAGCAGCTATTTTTAAAATGTGTGAGATTAAAAGCTCTGCAATGTAATTTTTGTCACCATTTTATTTATAAAGTTTTTAAGTACAATGAGTTCAACTGCAAGAAAGGAATCCATATTGACAGAAAACTGATGAACACATTTAGAACACTTCTAAAATAAATATCTTCATGGATGTATACACAGACATACCCTGACATCTCTGATATAAATGAATAAATATAAGCATAGCTATTTCTCAGATTAAAGGCATCTTTGACAAAGACTCTGGCTGCCTTCAAATTTCTTAGTCACTTGAATTTTTTTCCATGGCAAAGCATTTTTCATGGAGCTAGAGTCTAATAAAGGGTGTTTCTAAACAAAAGGAGTAGCTCTGCAAAGCCTGTAAGGTCACAGCAAACAGGTAACTCGTGCAAGTATTTTGAATAGCCAAAGAGAATTATAACATCTCTGTCATTAAAGAAGTTCAGTTCACAATTTGGAAATCCCTTCACTGAGTTAAAGAGATGGTGTTTTTTCAAGGCCACCATTTCTCTTTCAGAGTTAATATGGCTGCAGTGAAGAATGTAGCTCAAATGCATTCCTGAAATGTCCAGGAACGCAAATAGAGGAGGGTGGATGAGTGGCTGCAGTGTTACCGGGGGCACTGCTGAACCAGCACTAACCCAAGTCGCCAGGGCAGCAACGTGCGCTATTTGGCAGCTCAGGCCTTCTGAAGTGAGCCCAGAGTGGGGCAGCATCGGATGTTGAGGTCTATCCATTAATGATAATTATCGTCTGTAGAAGATAACAAGCAAGTGAAATCTTAATATGCATTGAGAGATGGACTCTGGCTGCCTATGAGTACAAATACCGAGGGTTCTCATCTTGGCCTGCCTCCAAGCTACAGCTGGCAGCGCAGCCTATATGTGTTTTCGTTTTCACGTGCATCACTAAATACAGGCTTAAGCAGTGCTGCAGTGTCATTTCCAAGGTAGGGCACCCACTGAAGATGAATGCTCTGTGTCTCTCTTTGTCCTACTGCTGCCATCTAGGGCAGGATTCAGGTGCCTAAGCCAGTGCCAGGGAGATGCCAAAAGGTAGTCAAGGCATCTGCTTAGGACTAGGAAAATCATATTGCAAATCTGCAGGAGGTTCCTACTAGTAATGTTTTGTTTCTACTGGGCCAGAGTGGCTCTTTGCAACAGGGGAAAGAGAGAACTTGGGACAGAAACCTAATTTTGGAGAGAGCTTACAGGTAGTTTGCTCCTACACCTTGTAGTTCCACTATCTGACTCCCTTCTGCTCTGCAGGACCCTGCAGCCAGTATATGCTGGTGCGTTCCTCGGTGTCCCCTGTCTCATCTGTGGCCCACAGTACAAGGCCTCAATCCCTTCTTTCTGGTTCAGCCAAGGGGCCTGGCCAGGGATGAGCAGATTCCAGTCTTACCCAGGAGCATCATCAGCTATTTGGGAAGAAGATGGAGGACATTTCTGAGATACATGGAGTGATGTGAACCCTTCTTCAGATGAGACATATGTCATCTTGCAGCAGGTAGTTATCACTGGAAACCAAAACTGAAGTTTTTTCAGACATAAAAACTGTTGGTGCACTGGGATGCCAGGGTGGGGTTGATGCCCTGTGGTGGAGAAAGCCACCTTTCTAGTGGAAGCAGGGATGGTAGGACGTATGTGTGGTCAATCCAGCAGACCAGAGGGCTGGGTTCCTTGCCTGTACCACAGAAACTGAAGAAACATGCTGTGTCTGGGAGCAAAGACTTAGTGTAAAGGCATGGAGGCGTAGGCTCAGATGGGCTGCCACAGGAGGTGCGTGCTGGTGGGTGGAGGTGGCTGCAGGCAGGGAGGCTCGCAGCCGTGGGATCAGGGAACGCCTGGAGGCATCCTGGGCCTGGTGTGCATGCAAGGATGCAAAGGAGCATTGCTTGTTGTGGATAATCTCTACCTCCTGTACCTCTGTTTATGTGGGGCTGCTTTTATGATCTCTGCTAAGGCTGAGGAGATATGTAGGCAGGGAGATAGGTAGTCCTTAACTGTGCTCTAGAGGTTCAGAACAGCAGGGCTGCAGACACAAGTCTCCTTCCCTCATAATCAGTGCTGCAACCAGCTCTCAGCTGCATGGAGGTCAGAGACAAGGCTCCTGTGTAATCTTAGTCTAACGAGGTGCTGATTAGCCCATGCTAGCTGGGAAAGCCTGCAAGTTTGGATGGAAGGGGTAAATTCCCTGAATAACCTCTAAGAGAAAACAACTGACAGTAAAGTGCAGCAGCTGTTCCCAGAGCAATGAGAATAGAGATGCTAACAGGTATCTGTCACGGACAAATTCAGAATTATAAATAGTGAGCAGAGAGAATGCTCATGTGAGAAATAACTTGGAGATGCAAATGAAATATGGACTTACTGTAATATTTCTGCAGAAGCAAAATTTAAAAAAAAATACAAAATTTATCATTCATAGAATACTAGAACACTTACAAATTACAGGAATAAAATTATCCTCTTGGCATAGTAATGGATATGAATTTCTATAGCAGTATATCTTATTTTGAAACAGCAGCCCCCCAGCCCACTGTCTACAGCAGTGCTGTGATCTATGTGTGGTGCACTTGATGACACAAAAGGCCTTTTCTCTTTGTGGGAAATGCTGGGAATACTGGTGTTATGTATTCCACCAGAGTCGTGCCTAACTGAGATGTCCATTGACGGCAGGCATATTGACACGCAGAAACTGCTTCCCCAGGCATGTGTGCTCCAATGTGCTGCAAAAGGGGGCACTGAAATGCCATCACGTTGTACAGCGTGCAGTTCAGTGAGCATTCCCGATGGGCGCGGGGTGAGTCAGTGCGCCTGTGAAATGTGGTTATCTCCGATACCACCTGATCTCTAACCCAGAACCCCCTCATTCCCTAAAACTACAACGCGAGAAACTCACGGGTGGTTAACAAAAGGATTGCTGTGCACTAAAAATAGAAAAATATCCCATGGGGCTGACAGTCCGTGCTGCCTACCAGCTTCAACAACTGGTGATGCCGGATGGAAGTATGGGAATCCATGTATGAGAAGGTACCAGCTTTGCAGGGAACTGTACCTTTGGGAAGAGGTCCTTTGGGGAGAGGTCAGCGTGCATTAGCTTGATCAGATAAGAGTCTTGCTGCTGAATGAAGCCTTTGACAGCCTGCTTGGGCTGGAGTAATAGTGAAGAAATTCCAGAAAAGATTTTTTATTAAAAGCAAAGTCTCATCTCATTCAAAGCCAGGGATCCACAAGAAGAAAGATGTGACCCAGAAGACAGTATAAACCGCCACCGTGCAAGATCATAGCAGTGTTCTGAATTATTTAACACTGAAGCTGCCACCGGGTTTAAGCACTGTATGAAAGTGCAGCAAATAATGGATCCAGTCTCAAAGACATTACTGTTGTTTGTATTGTGTCTTAATGCGTGCACAGTGGTTACCAGACAAATAAAACTGATACCGTTTCAGCCTGAAGGAGTTTTTTTATTAGACATAGCGCACGGCATTAAATCAGTAGGGGGCTGGGAGAGATAAGGGTTTCACCAGACTCTCTGAGTAGCGGTAGCTTTATTCCCCCTGTCTAGTACAATCAGCTGAGCGCTCCAAAATAATAATCTGGGAAATTTGTAAGGCTTCAGGACATCTGTCCTCGTAACTTCCATTTCGGAGGATGCTTTCTGAAGAGGTGGGAACTCAGGAAATTATTTGTCTCAACTGGAGGAAAAAGTAAAATTAGCAATTGCTGACCTGCCAGCCGATAAAATAGCCATTAACTACAAAGCTGACAGGTCAAACTACCATGGAAAATTTTAAAATGAAGAAGAACTACGACTTCGGGAAAAAAGATCCAAAATGTAAGGATTTCTTTTTCTTGAATTCCCATTAAGTAAAATCCCATTGCAACCATTTTCCAATACATAAAACAGTCTCCAACAAATTTTCCTAAAAAACACTTCCCTTAATGTTCTTTATCACCTAAAATCTAGAAGTTTTCTTTACAGATAAAATCTGTAAGAGTTCTTTACGGGTGTAAGGGTATGTTATTGTCTAGGTTTGGAGAAGAAAATGTGTTTTATTTTAAAAGAAAAGCAAAATTTCATAAATGGATTTAATGTTCTGGACTTTAAAGAGTATCAGCAGAAATGGGGCTTTTGTAAGAAAAAAAGTCTGCTAGAAAAACCAAAACAGAGGATGGTTTTCTAAGAGAGTGATTTGCTAAAAATACGTGTCAAATAAGTATTTTTAAAAACATACTTAGATGCTTCCTATTTCTCTTCAGAATTTTACTCTAGTAGCATAATTTTTCCTGAGAAGGCTTAACAGTCACACGCAGGTTTCATCTATTCATATTGCTAGCTCTACCAGAATACAAATATATTAAAATGGCTGTAAGGTTAAGAATATACACCAGTAACCTAAGGGTAAATAAAGAAAGTGCAGCTATATCAACATTATCTGAACCTCAAGGATCATGCACACAGAAGTTTACTAAATAAAATCACCCTTAAAAATAAATCTGAGCAACTCAAGGTTAAAAAAGTGCTCAGGGAAATGTCTAAAGAAGCTGAACAGTCCTTACAGACACCCCATGCAATCAGCATACTATTAAAATATTTTAGTAGTGATCGTTCCTGCTTCAGTCTCTTCGATTTTTAAAGATACCATCCTTCAAAAAAAATGACTCACCTTCCAGATGCCCTTACTTTGCTGTAAGCATTATTTTCCTTTCCTAATTAGAAATACAGATTTATAAACAAGTAACAAATCTCATCCTTATTTATTCCTCAAATATAACCATTGCATGAAGTTGATTTGTGAAGCCCTTCACTACAAAAACGCTGATTAACTTTTACTACAAAATAACCTCTTTGAAATCTAATAATGTCTTAATAGTTTTGCAGGGAAGTAACAGAAGCTCAATTGTTTTAGGAGAAAAACCCACCCACAGTGTCTTATTTTTAGTGAACCTATTTTTAGTATTCTAAAATTAGTGTTAGAATAACAAAGTAGTAAACCAAGGTCCTAGACTACTTCATTATCTTAGTTATTAGCCTGACAGCCTAAGTGACTCGATTAAACATCAATGACAGAAGAGCTGAAGAGTTTAAAGGTCAATAAATATGGTGATAGGAATCCTTCTATGTAGCCTTTTGCTACAGACTTCTGGGGCTTAAATGTTGACAAGCTAATTACTCTTCTTCCCTAATTAAGTGAGCCTTCCTTGATCAGCTGGTCAGTGAACAGCTGATCACAATTGCTCGTTTTGAAGTTCGTAGAGGTCTAACCCCACCTAAATTAAACTAGTAAACAGCAGAAATGAAAGCCAGATCCCAACTAGTTGACATTCTTAATCGAACCCTTGTTGAAGGAAATTCTGTTCCCAAGTTGTAAAAGCAATTATGTCATTGAGCCAAATTCTAGTTCGCATTCACGTGGGAATGAGCCACCTCACCCATCTCCATCCAGGTGGATGAGTCTTGAGAGTATGAAGACTTAATATGGAGAGTATCAAAAGAAACAGACTGTAACTTTCTCTGTTGCCTTCTTCCATCTCTCTTAATCTCTCTGTTTTCCCCATCGAGTGATCTTCTACAATTACCCTGAAAGATATAATCTAAATCCTCCATGAAATCAGAGGGCTGCAGGTAGGAGAGGGCAGATAAAGGTGGTTCCACCATCTCCATGGTCAATGCATAACATATTAATTGGCCAGGTTAGGAAACACTGATCCTTACAGCATCCTACTTTGGCTGTGATGTACCAAAGAAATGACTAGGGTGGAGAAATCTCCCAGTCCTCTCATCCCTTTCCTGTCAGGGAAGGATTTGAATAAAATCCTAAAAGCTTTCATGGGAAGCGTGAAGCCCCTTCAGTTCCCCACTAGCCTATTATTAACACTGTTTGTCTCCTATTCCTGCCATTAATGACCTTGCAACTACCGGTATCAAAAAGCAGTGTATTCTTTCATATAGATGTATGTCCTGTGGTGGCTTTTCAATAGCTCCGCTGGCCATTTCTGCTAGCTGCCCCTCTTTTATATAAAGGGAATTTGAAATGATATTTACATACAAATACAGATAAGAAGTAGAAAATGCAGCAGTCATAGAAAGAAAATGAGCCACATGTAATGGAAAAAGAATTTTACATCCATTTCTCTAAGCTGTAAGGCTACATGAGGATTGGTAAGCACAGGGGAAATAGAAAAGCAAAGAATATGCTGTGTGAAGAGTGGGACAGGACATTTAGGCATTGATAGAAAAAAAGGGATCCTGGGGATGCAAGGACAAAGCAGTGTAGGGGATAAGACATAAAATAGAGCAAAAAACCAGACAAGAAGACCCTGGAAGGAAAGAGAGAGTGAAACTTTCCCCCCAGTCTCAACCAGAATTATTCCTTCCTCTTTGTAGTTTCTCTTCAAATGTTTCCTGTTCTTTTTCTGACCCTGGCCGCTTTGTGGACTGCTTTCACCATGCCTGTATGTGGTGGCTTGGGTGGAAGAGCTTCCAGATGAGTATTACTAGGGAGAATCAGACTAGAAAATGGCATATATGCTTGATAAGAAGAGTCCTGCATAAACAGACTAGCCCAAATACAAGAAAAATCAGGGTATGGGGAAAGTGGGAAAAGGCTGGAAGACTCAACTGGGACCACTGAAAAATTATTTCCTAATGGGAAGAGCTGCATGCTAGGGTTTGATGGCATTGTCATCAGATGTTTGTTGGTAAACTGCACTTCATCATCACAAATTCTCCCTTCTGTTGGTTAAAACATGTATCTGCATGCTGTAAAATTAATATATAGTTGGGGACAAGTGGGTTTTACACATTTTTCAACTAACTTAGTAACTGAAATGGAAAATTTGTCTCCCTGTTGTCACATGGATTTATTCCCCAATCTATGCAGCAATAACCTAGTGCTTGGAGGTGTGGGTGGGTGGCTGTAAGCAGCTACTTAAATATTATAGGCTCAATCTCTATCCTGTGAAAGGGACCCAGAAACCTGATGACATGGCTGAGTGCTCACAGATGGCAATATTTCTCCACTCACAACGAGTGAGTCCAAAACGAGAAGAAAGCAAAATTTTCCTGGGATATGGGAGAGCAAACACAGAAAAACAGCAATATGGCAGTAAACTGGAGGAATACTTCTGATCTCTCTGTCCTTGCCTCCTGGCTGTGGGTGGCTGATGATGCTCCCCCTCCACAGCTGGACTGCAGCTCCTTGTCTGGACTTGGTTGTTAGTCAGTTCACATTGACTCTGTCTGTACTAATAAATTAAATAGTACTGAAGAACGTTTCCAGGCCTGAGAAATCAATCATTCATCCTTTTAAATTGTCTGGGGGGACAGACAGTTTAATAGCACGGACACAGGCCATCCCATGCCATCCAGCCTCAGCTCCAGAACAGCCCTGGGCACATTGACTAGAGGTCCCCAGCCACTGCCCCTTGCCCCCTGTGGACATGCTGAAACCAAAGCAGTCCTGGTGTGGAGCCTGGGGAGAGAGGTTGTCCCAGCCCTTCCTGCTGAACTGTGTCTCCTGCTGCATTTGGAGTTATTTGAACAATCAGGGTGGTGTCCTATTTACCCTAATTGGGACATTAAGGGTCAAAACTGGTGCCAGGAGGTCCCAGGGAGCCCCCAGCTCCCCAGCAACAGGTACCAAGCTCCGCAGTCTATTCATGTTTCAGAGCACTTGCAGTCCCACTCACACACACATATTTACTGCTGCACAAACGTGAAATTCTTTTTGCACATGGAGAGTCTCTGCAAGATGCTCCTGGCATTTACCCACCCAGGAATAAGGAGCCGTGGCTGCCCCGTGGCCAGCTGCACTCCACCGCCTTCTGCTGCACTTTCCACTCTGCTTCGTCTCCAATCCTCGGGCAAAACTTGTTAGGAAACTGAAATAAACCTCCAGTAGACAAAGAAAATTGTAATTTCTCACGTAAAATGTGAGAAAGGTCACGGGCTGGTGGAATTAGTGGTTTGCTAAGGAATATTTGGTCAGCGTCCTCTTCAGTTCTCATACAAGGAAAATTCTGGTTGACTGTTCTAAATCACAATGAAACTTTCGTCAACCAACCTACCTGAGCAGATGCAAATACGTTAATAGGAAGCCATCTCTGAACGTAAAGGTCATTCCACTCATCTTTTGCAGTGTTCAGAGATCCATAAATGCAAATCTACCTTATCAGGAAGAATTTTTGCCTGATGTTTAACTGCTCCATAGACAGGGATGTAAGGCAGTGACCTTCACTATCAGAACTGCCTCTTCCTTGTGTGTAGCACGGTACAGCTGTGTTCAGATTAGGACCCTGTTCCCTCTTGCATGGGCTGGACCAGTGTATCACATCTTCTCAGGTGCAGGACTCGAGTCAGCAAGCTGCCAGCAGCGTAATTTTAGTGCTGTTTATTTGTTTGGCTCAAAGAACAGCAGCTGTTTTATTTCTTTCTTCTCCTTGGCCGTTCAAGCACTGCTGAGCTGCTATGGCTGTGATTCCCGTTAAGTGCATTATCATAACTTCCACAGCACAGGGGAGCAATTATTCTAGCCAAAGTTGCATCTCCTTCCACTTGGATATATGTTTAAATACATGGCCAGAGGGGACCACCCCCAGCAAAAAGATGGTCCTAATCTGAATATCGGATGCCTAAACCTCATCCCAAGACACTTCATAAAGTGTTTCGGTTTAACTGAAAATTGAGATGGGAACAGCAGTGTTGGTAGCAGCTTAGCTCCCGTTGATACTGTAATTACTTTTACTGATCGTTTTAGTCACCTGTGGTCTGCACTCAAGGATGGAAGCACTATTCCCCTGGCAAAGACAGGAAAGGTAGAGAAGGTGTCAGAATCATGTCCAGAAAGAAGATGGATGAGGAAAACCTAGGCTGTTTCAACTAAACCCATCAAGCCTCTAGCCTTGACAGAACTTGGCCAGATTTTCCTGCTGCATGTTTATGATAAACATAGTGAGTAAAACTATTCACTGCTAATAACTCCTACTGGCTTTGCAAAGAGCAAAGAATAATTTTTGCTGCCACAGCCACTCAGCGGTGCAAAATGCAAGTCTTTAAGGGTTAAAGAAAAATAAAATTAAGAAGGGACGTCCATACACAGTTTTTTCCAGAAATAATATCACATGCAGAATCACAGACCAAATTTAAAAAGAATCAGGTCCACTGCAAAAGAGTAGTGCGCCAATGTTTTTCTCTATAGTGTTTTGGAATTGGTATTTTGTAAGCAACAAACTCTATTATTGTTTTGACAGCATAAGGACATTTAAACGATAGGCACTGTTGCACTATTCAAAATTGTAAATTAACGCTTATTTTATGGTTTGAATGGGAATTGCCAGCCAAAGTCTGGTTGAGGTCTCGCTGAGAATCAGTTAATCAGACTCCATGTTTTGCCTGCTGAAAGGGTACGAAAACTTTCAAGCAAAATGTTGCTTCATGTTCTCAAACCTGGATGTGAAAAAAAATCATCCAATTTAACTGTACATAATTAAACAAAAACTCAGTCCGTTTTCTTCAAGAGCTGTTGCAAAGGAGTATACGCAGCTGTACTAATAGTGACTAAAATTTTATTTGACAACCAATAGGGTAATTGGTAAATTAAAACTTGTTTGTTTTGCTGTCTGATTTATTTGAGTGACATCAGGATTTTCACTCTAACCTAAACTTTTTTTATAATACGTTGTTCTTTCAAGTATATTCCTCTGGAACACAGCTCTGCTTCCTCCTGCTGCAGAAGACCAGCAAATGTAAATCAGATCTCAGTGGGTTTTTTTCATTCCTCAAACAAATCTTGTATTTGTCAGTTTGCTTAACACTAAAGACTTCAATGCAAAACCTGACTACAATATGTCAAGGGAAAGTCTACTTACGGAGGAAGTAAAGTTACATAATCTAATTTTCAATTACGTTTCATTTAGGGCATATTCTCATCATCACCCACCATTACATACAAAGATTCTTGACAAGGAACTCCTTGAGGAAAACATGTCATGTTTAAGGATATATAGCACACATGTTTTGCAAAGGGCCAGAAACCTTGTTTAAAAAACCCTAACAGCTCAGTGCTTTAATTATCCTGGGAGGAGCTTCTGCAAATCCATGACCTGCATATAGCTCCCTTTAGGGAAAGTCTGGTGATTACTGCTTGGGTGCAACCTCCTAATAAGTGTGCCATGCTTTCACACCACGTGTTAATGGCAATTTCAGGGTGGACATTCACAAGTCAAATGTCCTCTTAAGAGATGGACGTATTATATTCAAGATTAATGAAGCTAAAGGACACATCAGACAACCCAAGTTTCTGATATTTTTTAAATGTTATGTGTTAAATTAGTCTCTGATGTGGTACAGGGAGTTATTGCTAGGATGAACTTGACACGGTTTAATTTTGCTATACACAAAGGCACCCTTGCATGTGTGGTGACGAAAAACTGTTCTAAATGGATGGCTGTAAGAGCCATCACCTTGTTATTCAAAACAAACTCAGCTCCCTTAAAGGAGGTGTAATCTCAGAAAATTCCTGCCCAAAGCCGGAGACAAACTTTCCTGCTGGACAGGACAGGTTGTTATCATAGCCAGTCACATTTTCTGCAGAGAAGGACGCTTGAGGAAGGAGGATGGGTTGGTGATAGCTTTCAAGGACCTCCATCTGGACTCTGCCAAGGCACAGCAAGAATGAGCCCTGCTGGATGGGGCTGAGGGGGGGACTAAGCAGCGACTCTGTCCTGTGAGAGAAGGCAGCAAGGGAAGCGCGGGGACTGACGGCTTCAAAGCCAAGCTGAAACGTGTATAAATTAAGCAAAATTTAAAGCACTTTGGGCTAAATTAGTCTCTGGTGGAACATCACTGGTGTTTGTGGAGTTACGCCCTAGATGAATTGGATTCTCTGGCATGAGAAATGAACGCTGCCTGACTCTAAATAGAGCGTGAGCTGTTTGCAGTGGAGCCAGCCTTGTTTCCTCCTGGAAAAAATTTTCCTTGCAACCTTTGTACCTGGTGATTTTGCGTCCTTATAAATGGGCTGACTGAATGAGACAAAAAGTAGTGGGGTACCATGCTGCGTATGTATGACAGGCAGACTAATTTAAAGTCCTAACTTATGAGCTGGGTTTTTCCAAGGCCATAGATTTTCATTAGCTATTTGCTGTGTTAATAAGAGACAACCACAGCAACAAGTGGTACAAATGTTAGCTTTGAAATACAGAGCACCTCTTAAACCAACAGAACCAGCAATAAATGGTGTGTGTATATTTGCTCATTTGGCAAAGGTAGAAGTTAAAATTATGTCTTACGGCCAGTTGACATATACCGGACCAAATTCATCCCTAGGGCAACTCCACCAGCTTCAGAGGAGCTACTTGGGGAACAAATTTGCAATTTTTCTCTTAATGCCACTTCATTCCAAACATAATTATTTTTTCATGAGCTATTCAACGTGGTCCAGCTGATATGACACAGAAATGGGACTGCAAAGACCTGTATGTTGTTTCTGGTTCTTCCTTTGTGCCTCTGTTGCAATTACTATTTCTAATGTGTAGCCATTTTCTCTGTACACTTTTGGAGGAGCAGGAACTCTTTCTTATCATGTGTTTTATACTGCACAAGAAAGCATGTTTTTGCTTAATTAAAGACTAATCATATAGAAAGTTGCAAGACATTAACAATTCCTGTTCTTTGAGAAGCTAACAAGATAACCTGAGGAACAGTCAGCAGAATTAGTCCAATCTGCTCTCCAGGGTTGGGTTTTGCTGAGGTTGAAGTAGCTGGCCCTTCTCCACATCTATTGCCACATGGCATCAGAGGATACTGATGAAACCAGTATGTAATTCCACAATTTTATTCTGGTCTTGCTTCCTTGCTTTAAAAAGTTGGACACATCTTGTCAGGCATGGCAAAGTCCCATCTGGCTAAATCCTCCCTCATTCATTTTTCCTTTTGGCTCAGACAGAAAATGTACACATATAAATCTGAATACACAAATATAACCTTACTGTAAAGCCCCAGGAGGGTATTCATTTATGCACTACCTCTTTCTTTGATCGTACTCTGCTGGGAGCCAGTATAATACAGCTGCTTACGAGCAAGGAGCAATTTGGTGAGCTGAGGCTCTGTTAGAAGATGGCTACTGAGACCCGAGCTGTTGCAGGAGAGGTCTCTCTGCATCTCTGCAGATGCAGTGAGATCCATGGATCTCACCATCAGCTGGACTGGTAAAAGGTTGTGGGAGCTGGATGGTTGTTCTTATTCACCTGTCCTGCAGAACACGTCAAGGAGGTGTGCCGGTGACCCATCCAGAAGCATAGACTGGCCAGGGAAATCGTCTCCATCTGCTGCGGATCTCACCTGAAACTGAGAAATCTGGTGCCTATTGATGTAATCAGAGTGAGAATGAAATTTCAACCAAGAAACACCCTCCTTTTCTGGGAAGAGCTGCAGCACCACCCTTTCCCTGTAGGCACTTCCTCCTGCCATTGTCTATTGGGATACAAAATGTCTAGTTGAGCTGCTCATGCATGAAGGTGGGTCATTCCTTTGTGCCCCGTGTTCTGTGCCCTCTGCCACTGTCACAGCTCTACCTTCTGCTTGCACTGCAATGTTGTTTCTCAGTTGAGGTCCTTGGATTGTGATTGGCGAAGACCATTGAATAAATACACTAAATTTAATGAAACAGCTCTGCAAGAAGTTTGAAGGGTTTAAAATTAAAAAATTTGCTATCAAAATTGTGTAATATATTCAATTTCCATTACAATTTAATGCATAAAAGCACAGCAAAAAA
Organism: Rhinoptilus africanus; assembly: GCA_013400135.1. Taxonomy (NCBI): domain Eukaryota; kingdom Metazoa; phylum Chordata; class Aves; order Charadriiformes; family Glareolidae; genus Rhinoptilus; species Rhinoptilus africanus. The sequence goes on from VXBO01012364.1 coordinate 139,342, forward strand.
AAAAATTATCAATGTTTCTATTATATATTCAGTAAATGTGATCCGCGTGTTTCTTCTTTAGCCCTAGGGTCATACCACTCAGTCCGGCACGATGTGAATCCACTTGGTTTTTTTCCCGAGTAATTTTTCTGGCTTCGTGTCTTCAGAATTTACATCAGGTGACTGATTTTCTGCCTATTTTCCACCCCTGTGTGACTGCAGAGTTCAAGTGCTTCTCTCCAAGTTCTGCAGCTCTCAGGGGACTTCCTCAGCCATGTTTAAGCTTATTTGCCCCAGCCAAACTGCCTGAAAGGTGGGGGACAGGGGCAGCACGTCAGTTCAGACTGATACACTTGTCTTTTAAAACATCTTAGCTCTGGTGGTAATAAGGAGAGGGAATATATGGCTTGGAGCTCTCTGCCGGCCATACTTTATGTGAGTTCTCCCTTCAAAAAATATTGCATTCCTTTTTAAAACTAATTCCAAAAAAACCACATCAATGGATGCAGTTTCTGAGGTGCTGGTAGCTGAATTTTTGTATTAGTCATGTGGATATGCTACCGGCAAACGAGGCTTTTGCATAACCTGCTGCAAATATATGACAGACAGCTTGTCAGGAAATGCTCGGGATAGGCAATGATTTGGGACTAATTTCATGGATATTTTCCAGTTTCTGTTTTATCCCCCCAATCCTCCTTTCTCTTTCTCTGAACAAGAGGGCTCCTGAAATTTCCTGCTTAACATCTTTCACTTTGAATAAAGAATACGCTAAACATCCCCCCTGCAGCTGGTCCTGCTGAAATTGCTCCTCTGGAGGGACCGGCAGATGATGTTGCCGGGTTTGAGAAGGTCCAGGCGGGAGGGTTTAGCCCCCAGCACAGCCCACACTGAAGCCTGCAACCTGAGACTGCTGCTCCCCACCTTCCACTCGCACACGCGTGTGCACACACACACACACACACATGCGGAGGCTTTAAATGAACCCAGATGGCTGGCACACAGGGAGTAGGCATCCTGGAAAAGTGCCCCGGGGCACTCTGGTTGCTGTCATCTTGTTCTACAAACCAAGTGCCTTCAAGATGTCTGTGTTGTTTCTTAATCGGAGATCACTCCTGTTTGGGCTCTTAGCCCCTTCCTGTTGGGAAATGTCACTGAGGCATCAGAGAGATACACAAAGATTGACTTGACTGAAATCAACCATTCCCTTAACTCAGAGGTTGTAGATTATTATCCTTAATAAAGACCATATTGTAATAAAATCCAAATCAGATTCCAATTGAGAGACTGTACTTTCCCCTCTCCGGTGCGTGTCCTGTTGTCTGAATGAGTGATTTGAGTCTTGTGCAAAAGAAATTAATTGGCTTCGAGTAATATAAAATGTTGATGAAAAGTGTGAATGTAATGAATGCTGATAACCAGATTCAATTCTTTTTTCTTCTTCTTTCTTTTTTTTTTCTTCTCAGTTCAATCACACTGAACACATGTTTCCCTTCTTTATTTCTCTATAAAAATATGCAAACAATTACCTGGCTTTGGAGACATAATTACAAAGAGGTTCATCTCTAAAAGGTTATTATTGATTTATAGAGTTCTTTAGTTTAATGGAAGACAGACAGGAATAAAAAGAAACTTTCTGATTTCCCCACAAATAATAGATGAGCTGCAAGGGAAATGTAAGATTTAGAAGTAATTTCTACAAGATACACAAGCTGCGTGGTTCAGAGGGATGTTTCTTGTACGTGCCCAGAGTCATTCAGAAACCGTAACACGGCAAGGCTGGTGCAGGCGTCTTCTCCTCTGAGTAATTCTGCATGAAGCATTTTGACAGGCCCTGATAGCCAGTATCTGCAGATCCCACTAAAGATAAAGCATATGGGATAATTTGTAATGCCAGACCTAGTACTGGATTTTAAAGGTGAAGTGCATGAGCGGAAGTGTGTCCAAGAGGAAAATCAGTCAACTTGTGATTAGTAACTACCAGGCAGAGGCTTTGGGGTGTTTTTCTTTGTTTTTTTTAATAGGTCTAAATTTATAAATAAGTGTGTGTAGGAGGCTAGAGTCTGGTTTTGGTACCCTGGCCTTCCTCCGGCTCACCTTGGACTCTCAGGGAACCAGCTTGGTGGAGTGGATGTGAAGAGGACCATGCTCTCACCAAAGACACCACCTCCAGCAGTCTAGGGCTTTGGTCTCCTCTTCATGGGATTTTTTAGTGTGAGTTGTATCTGCTTTAGAAATCCGGTGCCCCCTGGGGCAAGGGCTGCCACTTTGCCCAGCACGCACCCGTAACCAGCACGCTACGGTGGGGCACTGGTGGCATCTCCCAGAGCTTTGGTGGTGGGACCTCAGCAATGCCTCAGCCCTTCGACCTGCTCTCTGTCTGTGGGTACTACAGCCATACCTATCAGCAGAGTTAATTCCCTCTTTTCCGTAAGTATCCAGACAGATCAAAGTCTGATTTATCTTATTTACTTGCCTGCAGGAACCTGAATTTGCTCTTAACCCCACACCCTCCAACAAATGTTATATTTATGGTGCTGCAAAATTATTCACCAGTGACCATTAATGCTATATATCATTGGTCCATTTGGATTTAAAGAGATCAACATGTTTGATTACCATTCATGCACTATCCTCAGTGCTTTCCCCATCCCAGCACGCACCCCGGCTCCCAGGTATGCACCCAGACAAGGCCTCAGGGCTTTTGGGAAGAGGGTGGGAGCTTTCCCGAACCCCAAGAGCCCTGTGGAGAGCACGCTTTGGCTGCCTCTGCTTTATAATTAGCATTGCCTGAATCTGATAAAACAGCTTGTAAACAAACACAGTCTGAGGCAATTTTGAAAGAGAAACAGATTAAATCAATAGTGCTTCGTGTGGGCTGTGGCTGTAATTGCTCTTGATGGCCGATGGGCTTGCATGGTTGTTGTTGTTTTTCTCTCTATAACATGGAAATTCTCGGAATAATGGTCTTTTGTTCGGCAGCACAGCCAAGGGAGTCAACAGCTCCCATCTAGTGGCTCTGGGCAGCCCGGGTATGGCCATGCAAGTGCTGCTGGAGCCACTAAAAGTTACAGGGTGCCCACAACCTCTGCAGCTGCAGCCCAAAGCAAAGGGGCCAGGGTTAGATGGACACACTCTATTTGGTTTTATTAATTTGATTTTATTGTGGGTTGTCCTTTGGGAATGTTTTCTATGAGCCTGAATGACTGTCCTAGATGAACACCTTCCAGCTCTCTGTACAAGCGAAGGCACAAAGACCTTTCATGCTGCCCTATTCGACAAGCACACATGTTTAAGCTCCCTCGGTTTAATCCCCTACCTAGATATCATTTCTTATATCACTCTCAGCAAAACACATTTTCCTTACTGCTTTATGCCTTTTGACAACAGTAAGCAACTGCTGCTGCTGAATATTGTCATAATTTAACTTTGGGTCTTGGAATGTAGAAATAAGAAGCGCGGGATTATGTTTCATTTTATATACAATCTTATAATGGACCATAATATCCTCTTGGAGATTGTGCCATATGAGAAAAATAAGACAAGCAACAACTTTTCTTGGAGAATTCTCTTCCCTTATGTGTCTATACTGAATTACTGCTTCGCACCTGATTGCACTTATTTAGTCATGATTCTCAAAGGTATCGGGCTTCCAGATCCTTTTCAGAAATGTAGAAGCCAATTGAAATCATGGACCATGAACAATATTTAAATACTTTTAAAAAAGCAAGGATCTGACCCATTGTCAATAAAATAATTGCTTTTGTTTCCTACAGTTCAGAAGATTCAGTTGTAAGAAGTACCAAAAAAATGGAAATATAAAAAAATTGTCTTCAGTAGTTCCCAAGCTCTTTTTTGGGCCAGGTGCACCTTCAGAAGTGGCAAAAATATCAGTTATAGCAACAAACAGCTGCAGTGGCGACAGGTACCATCTGTTTAAAGCCACTGGCAAGCCACTGATGGTGTCCATACCTCAGTACCACGGTACGCACAGTGAGGTATGGGAACCTGAGACCTGCCTGAGCGTCACCTAAATTCTGTATCTCCAGCTCGGGCCAGGCAAACCAGCCCTGTGTCCCTGTCCCCTCAGCATCCCCGCTTTGGCATGCAAAGCCTCCGCAGACAGAGCTTGCACATCATGGTCCGTGAGCTCAGCCACATACTGCTGTCAGTAATAAAAGCCCCGTTTGTTACCATCGTGTAAAACAGGGAAAATATGGCTGTTTGAGTAAATGCCTACAGGATCCCCCAGAGGGAAAAGTTACAGACCTCCGAGTGGCCCACAGAGTCCTATTCTCTCCAACTGGAGCTGAGCTGCGTTTCTTTTGATTGTACAGCCTTAATAGCAATCATTGATCAGCACAGCTAACGTTATTTAATTTTATCCAGGGTTCATTTTCAGATGTGATTGCAGTTACTGTTTTGCAGCTTATTCATTTTGCATCTCGTAATAGTAGAGGAAAGCGACACAAAGGATGTAAGTGGTGACACTGTGCAGTTGATGCAATAAAGCAAATTAACAACAACTAATAGCTGGCAGATAGCGGCAGATTAGTTGATTAAACAGACGGCAGAAAGCTTGGCATTTGCCATCCAGAAACTCTGTATATTGCTCTCATCTGTTCTCTAGGAAATGCTTCAGGAAAACAAGAGTACTTTTTATTGCTTCAGTCTGCTAAAAAAGCAAACATGAGGAGAAGGTGACTTGTTTGCCTCCAGAGAACTGAAGAGCTGATGTTTAGGAGGAGGACGGGAGAAAAGGCCAGATTCCCTTGCTGATATTTCTGTCACTACGCGGAGTACCTGCAGGATCAGCCCCAAGAGTTGGAAGGGGCAGCTTCTCCCTGGTCCTTCCTCTAGCGACTGGGTGCCTCTAAAACTGCAGAAGGAATAATACAGCTGAAAAGAATGACTCAACTATTTAACTCCTTCCTTAAATGGAAACAGTTCAAATGCTTCCTTCATTTATCTGTCCCAGTGGCGTATGAGAAAAATGGCTTGTGGGCTCTGCCTGGTGCCACAGAGATGAGAGGACGCACATGGCTCGCTGCTCCTCTCTAAGGATCTCTTTGTTCTTCCCAGTCCCCAGGGCACATGTTCCATGCGAGGCAATGACAGTTTTTGTTATCGCACAGACATATCGGTTTCAGTGACAATCACTCCCTTTTCAAAAAAACATTATTTCTCATGATTGTCTCTCTCTTGGAAAATGTGGCCTTTAAAGCCAAAGTGGGGAGAAAGAAGAATGAAGGGGAGACAACGAATGTCCTGGCGACACAGAAGTTAAATGGTGTGTTATGGGACAATCAGTCAATCGTCTCAAAGGGGTATAAATCAACATACGTGCACGCAGAAAGGAAACACTAAGCCTTGCATTGCGAAAGAAAGAGGGACAGTTTTGTCTGCCTGTGCAGGTTTAGCAGATATTGCGGAGGAAACAGCCCGTGCGAGAGGAATAAAGGGAGGGAGGAGGGAGAGGGAGGCGAGGGGCTCGTTAATAACAACATGTTTTTTCCTTCCTTCCTAACTCGGTGGCACATGTGACCTCATGAAGCCAATAAGTTATGTGCATCTGATGTGAAAGTTCCCCCCAAAACTGCTCCTTTAGCAAAGACCACTGGGTAAACCATGTCACGAGTAATTTCTGCAAATGCCTTGATTTAAGGCAGGCGCAGGACCTGAAATTCACACCAGCTCTTTGTGTGTTGGAGTCACGCAGATACCAGGCTTGGTGAGAAGAAACTGCATACTTCCTATTTTATTTCACCACCACTCGACCTGCTTTTCTTCAGACTTAAAATCATTTGCCAGGTCAAAATAAACTCTTCAGAATCCCAATGTGAAAAATGTACCTAACAATTCAATCCTTGTAAATTGGGAATTGGAAGAGAAAGTGCAGTGGAGTCTAATTAAATTATATAATAAGCAGCTTAACTTGTGGTTTCACTTTGGTTTCTGTTATTCTTATTATCATAAGCATTGTAGCTGGCAAGGAGCTATTGAAATATGCAAAGCAGAGATGACCAAACTGAAGATTGTTTGGGTTTCGCAAGAGCTTGTCTGTCAGAGCTTGGTTTTGCAAAGTCAAATCCAGAAGGGAGGTCAGGCCAATTCCGATTTAATTCAAAATTTTCCTCAGTTAGCAATGAGTTCTGCATTTGACCTGTCTCCATTACAGACAAAAATCAAAGGCGATTTGGATTTGCAAATCCTCACCTGTCAGGTCCTGCTTTGCAAAATGAAAACCAGTGCTGGCTCAGATTTGGGTGAAGCTGAGTATATAATCCTGACTTTAACTTTTCTCTCATTAACAAGTTAGTTGGCATTGCCCAGAAACAGCACTTCAAAGACAGATGATGCTCTTGGCACCCATGGGGTGCTGTAGACCTGTTTAACCCGCCCCACTGCTGGGAAGTCGCATCATGACTTACCAAATTTTGCCCTTTGTTTAAGCCTTCTCTAGTGCCCAACATATAGCTACAGGAGCCAGATAAGCACAAGTGCTGATGGCCCGTGAAGTAGGCAAGGAAGTGCCCAGATAAGCTGCCACCAAGGAGTGTGGCAACTTACAGAGGTGAGCAGCTGCTGGCAGGGACACTGCAACATCTAAACCAGCACCATTTTCTGAGTAATAATTTACGCTCTATCTAGCACAGATATGCTGGCAGATATTTAGACCATGCTTTACCTTAGTCATCAGTAAAGCTGGCTAGTATTTACATACTGGTGGGTTCCTTCATAAAGTAAATGCTCGTAAATTTGAATAATCAAAACAGAGATCTTTCCAGAAGTTTGGTATACATCTTGGCCTGCTATGGAAACAGGTTGCACTGCCCACTGAAATCTGAATCTGGATCTAGAGCTTCGGTTTGGCAACATTTCTAGTTTTGAAGGCTGTCTCATGCAAGCTTCAAGTAAGAATAATTTCGGTCTGTTTAGTGGTCTATAAATCCAAGTGCCCCAAGTACAAATGAATCACTCTGTTCTCTGCCCCAGGGGTTTGACTATTACAAACAATGACTGAAGTCATCAGCAAAAGACGAGGTCACAGGCTGAAAGAGGAAAATATGCTTTTTCATTTCTAGTATAAAAAAATTGAATCCATTGTTTGAAAATGTCAGTGCATGAACTAGACTAAATGGAAGCAGACTAAGTTGGGCTCTGACATCTAATGCTTCTTCCTCCACTCCTATTTTGTTTAATTTGACAGCTACTTACCAAGATACACAAGCTCAAAAATTCAAAATAAGCTGCTAAGGAAGATGTTTACAGCATTATCCATCCTCTTTCCTGACACTGTGAAGTCTAAGGACTGCAGGTAGAGATGAGGTGGGATAGCCCTGGACTCCATTGCAGATGTTGCCTCCATCTGCCACTGCAAACAAGGCACTTAAACCCTCTGCCAAGGCCTTTCTGTAGCAGTTATCTGCCTTGCAGTGGTGAGGTGCCTCCTAATGAACAATTACTGCTTGGGCAGCGCTGTGAGATTCAGAGCCAGCACCGAGCACAGGGTGAGTTGCCAAACAACATATGGGTTCATCAAAGGTCAATGATCTCCAGAGCGTGCTGAGGAAAACCTATTCACCACCCACAGCCAAATCCTTGGTGACTTTCAGTCTCGGGCAATCCCACAGGTTCTCAGGGTGGGTTAAGAGAAAACAGTTTAAATCTTATTTATTTATGTATTCACATATATAATCATATTTTTATGTATATTCATATGTATATGTAAAGACAATCAATCTAGTCAAGGTAAACCACTTTAAAATACTTTACACATACCTTCAAGTAAAAGCATGAGCTTGGCACGCACTGCAGAGCAGGACTGACTTAAAGTAACCTATAATAACAACAGCTTTTTTTTCTCTAGTTGGCAAATCAAATATGGCCCTTGTATCCTAAACTCCCAGAGGATACAAAAAATGTCATCTTGAATGTAAATGCACTGTTTGCCAAAACTTTCTGTCATAATTCAAGGCTAAAGGAGTTTAGGAAAAAAAACCTTCAGCTTAATATATGATCTCCCAATGCTACAAGCATTAAGTACTTTTAGTTTAGGCTTTATCCTATAACTAGGAAAATCTCAGACTTACTTGTCAAGCTGTGACAGAAGATGTACTATTAGAGATCAGACTGAACTAAACCTCAGATGAAATTTTGGTCCCAGTGAAGTGAATGCGTGTGTTTTCTCAGTTGCTTTAGGGGAGCCTGCCCTTCCAATGTCTTCCTCAACCCTAAGCCTAAAAACATGGGCAAGCTTCATATCCGTGGCCCAGTGGAATATTGCTACGTCCTGTATGTCCAAAGGTATAAAAAGGAAGCCTGAATCAAACATGTCCTAGTCATAATATTTCATGAGTAAAAACTGCTTCTAACATACTTTCAGTTAATGACAGTTTTCATATCAATGCCAAGAGTTCAACCTTATTCTCCGGTATATACTCTCTGTCAGATACAGCTGTAAAGGCGGGTGCCAAAGCAAAATTCGGATTTACAAAGCACATTGAACCTCATCTGGTATTCTCTCTCTAACTATATAAAAAAACCCCAAACCCAACCACGAAGAGAAGAAGCCTCTAATCTCAAATTAGGTTGTTTCACCGGTGTTTAGGCACTGAGAAGTTTCCATTTGCTGCCTGTAGATGGACAATCCTGCTGTCGTATTCTTGGTCTTGAGATTTTGGTATATGCTTTTCAAAAGTGTAGAGATGCATTTCTCATTTCTTGCTACAATCATGCAGTTGGGCTAAAATGACTGTTGTTCTGGCTGGGAATGTTAATTCTCATCCTGAAATTCCAGAAAGAAAAAATATATAGATACAGAGTCATGACACTTGCCTTTAAAAGGAAAGGAGAATGTTTTCCCTCCCGCTCCAAATTTTTTTTCCTTAGTATCCAGCAATATTGGAAATCTTGCAGGGACAAAGATAAAGAGAAGCTGAAGAGCATTTCTGCATAGGATAGAAATTCCAACACTTGGTTAAAGTAACCTGTGGGCACAACCACATTCAAACATCCATCCTCTGTGTGTGTGTAGGCAATTGGCACGTGTACTCCTGATACTGCTCTGCTTGATAAAGCTAGCAGCAATCTCATACACAGAATGTTTCCCTGCCTAAAACTGTCAAAGGCAAAAATATGTTGCAGAAATTTCTGTCCTTTGATGAGAATCTATTTTGAAACAGAAGAGAGAAAAAGAAATCTTTCTACCCTCTTAGAACACAGCACTTCAATTTCCCAGAAAGAAGACACTTTGTTACAAAGTTTTCATCGCATATTATAACAAAATAGGTTTAATGATATAAAACCCCCTAAATACTGGAACAAACACGTCTATCAATTGTACTCTGAAATTTCAATTTCTGAGAAATGTTTTGGATTTTGTTCAATTCTGGAATGTTCAAGTTTTTTAAATTTTGAATTTTCACCTCAAAATGAAAATCTGGCTTTCCCTCCCCCCCCAAAAAAAACACCAAACCTTTGTGACTCTGGCTACTTATCCTATGCCTTTAGGACCTAGATATGCAGTTTTAAAAGACACATCAGCGTTTGAAATGTGGTGGAATAAGACAGACACAATTTTTTTGGGCAACCAACTGTGTCGGCAGTAGAAAACTCAGCCTTTGGGAACGTTAGTCTCTCTTTAGGTTTACTTGGCAGATGAAAACATAAGCAAGAAAATGTTTAGTTTGTCTCAAGCTTCTTCTGTGTTCTGTGCTGAAAGATACAGAAAACAAAAAAACCACCCAACCCTTAAACCCCAAACCGGGCCAAAATATTCTTTTTTGGAGCTTCACTGAGCCAACACCCTTTTATTAGAGATGAATTTGGCCCATTTTTTCCAACTGCTGTAACTCTTAAACCTTAGTGCACATACTAAACCTTAGACTGATTTAGTATTTAAATGATATACAGTAACCGTCCTGTTAAATGTAAATTAAATGCACACTTACTCTTTAAGACAATTTAAAGTGTCACCTTTATAGCTAAAAGACTGTGACATTTCATGAACTCACAGCCACATCTTCCCACTGATAATGCCAAGCTGAACTGACTGGGCTAAATTCATCTGTGGGGTAACCAAATGCAGTGTTCCTGCTGTCAAAGGACTTACACCCATTTACACCAAGGCTGATTCCAGGCTTTCATTATCTACACTTAAACCTAGCATAATTTATTTGAAAAAGGGGCTGAGAATAGTAACATTTCAGCTGTTATTCACACTATAGGCACAACGTTCCCTAGTAACGTACATTGGCTTAACTCTTTTGACTACAGTGGAAGTACCTTGATTTATGCTGGGTGAGGACACAGCCCTAACTGAAAAGACAAAGAAACTTCACCTAAACTGAATTGTTCTTAGAGAACTAAGTGAAATCACAGAGACTGATGAAACAATTAATAGCAATTAATACTCTCCAATATAAGCTAACATCGCAAAGCAGAGGTGTGGGATTCAAGAAGACATCATCGGAGAGAGGTGACTGTCTTCAGCATGGTTCTGAGCAAGGCTCAGCATGAAGCATTGATCGTTGTTGGGATCTAGATCACTGATTTCAGGATATTTAGGTGCCTAAAGATGCAAATTGGTATACTCAGCTTAGAGCGCTTACCTCTCTTGGTGCCTCTGAATGGGAGAGTTGCCTATGAGCATCATTCAGCCACGGGATGCCTGTGGAAATCAGACTCCACAGTAATTCAGACAAGCACAAAACCAGCATTAGGATCAACTATGGTGTGAATAAAATAACATAAGCAGTCGGGTCTCTGTAGGGTTAATCTTGTGTTATTCACTGCCTTCTCCCTCAGCAGCCCTCCCTATGCGGCTTCCTCTCTAACACAGCTTCCTTGCTCACAGGACCTCATTACAGGAATCGGAAGCTCTCCTTAAGTTTTCCTCCAGTAATCCCTCCATTTCAAAATGGATGGCACATTTTGCCTTATAACTAGTACGTAGAATTTATCTGAAATATTTTTTGGACATCTTCAGTACCAGCATTTAAAATTAGAGGCTAGCATGCGTTATAAAGATTTACTGTGTTGCTTCCCTTCACCTTGGACTCCTCAGATTGAGAAAAAAGTGCTTTTCAATGTCGAGTGTTTTAAATAAAATGCATTCGTTGTTGTCAACATGTAAAGCTGGTAAATTGACAAATTCATCATCCCATTATAATCCCTGCACCTGTTCCAGTTTGCGGTCTGCGGTGTGTTTTAGCTCATGTATGGTGAGTGCATCTGCTTAACAAGGACAGTTAACTGGCAGAATTTGTTTATAAACCCAGTGAAGAGCTAAATGAGGTAAACTGCATTATCTTACACGTTAATTGTATTTCATTGCAGACAAACATTTATTAAAGATGCAGACGGCACACCATACATTCTAATTGTGTTTCCATCCATTTCTGGTTTTACCCTGGTTTCCAGAATTTCTTTCACCATCATATTTTAGGGCTTTGAGAGCAGCCTGAGATATCCCTAAAAGAGCCCTTCATAGCAGTGCCCAATAACACACGCACGCACACAAGAGCTGGGCAAACCATTTTCAGGAACAATTTATTACAAGGATGCTGCCATGCACCCCTGTCTGGCAAATGGCCGTGAAAAGACACAAACTTCTGGGAATCTGACCATCACTTTGAAATGACATTATGAATATTTTCTGGCCACAGTTTTCATGGCAGCAGGGACAGATCTCCCTGAGGTCCCTGCCTCCTCATCTTCACTCCCATCACCACCCTCATGGACTCCAACATTAGTCCATGAGCAGAAATCATCCGATACCTGCTGAAGAAAGACATGCGGGTCCCATCTCACAAAATATGGCACGCTCTTCCTGCCAGAAATATATTTTCTCTCAAACTTGCTATAATTTGAATAGAGAAGGTGGCACAGGAGCTCAGGAGTGGGGGAGCAGCATCGCTTGGCAATCTGGGAGCTGAGGCAGAGCTACCAACAGCACATCCAAATCAGTGGAAAGGCTTGGTATGATCTAGATAAAACCCTAAATAACATCCAGGCAACCCAAGGTCCAGCAACAGGCTGGACCCAGATCTCTGACACTGGTCCAGCAACGCGTCCATAAGAACCTCCTCCTTCCCTTGCCCTCTCTCTCTGCATGGTGTATTATTATCTCATCCTGAGCTTGTTTTTATGGGAGAGGAGGGATGGTTGGTTCCTAAGTACGGCAGAAATCCCTCTTCCCATGTCCTTTGCTCCTCACTGCCTGAAACCTTTCTAGAGCCAAAGTGACCTGTAGCGGAGGAGAGACTGTCTGAAGACAACTGCTCCGCGGGAGGCTGCACGAGCGGAGCAGGGTGGGCTTGCTGCAGAGGCGCTGTATGAAAACAAAGGGGCACCTGGGGGTAGTTGTACTGTTCTGCAGACACGTAGTTGTCTCAAAACATCATTCACTGCTTTCCTGCAGCACGCTGAGGTCTGTAGAACTGAAAGCAAGAGAGAGAAAAAAGGTTTGCATTTTAAACTAAGCAAACGTGATATGGAGTTGCAACAATCGTGGACCCCCTAGAGCCTCAGCTCGTGAGACAGCTTCCCGGGGAGACACTGCCATTCCTGCTGCGATGGTGCTGGAGCCCACCAGCACGCACCGCATTCCTGGGTGCTGCCCCATTGTAAGGCAATTAAAAACCGCGGCAATTTCAGAACTTGGGCAGGCCTCCCTGGCGCTGCCAGAGAAGATACATCTGGTCCTGGTTTGTTGACTTTCCCTGGGAATGCTTCAGAATTGAAAGGAGATGGGGAAATTTTTGAAAGATGGATTTCACCGTGCTAGTCGATGTGTTTTGTAGGCCTGTAAATGTTTCTTTCGGCAGCAAAGCAGCCACCACTTCCTCACTGAAGGTGCACCCAGGACTCACCTGCTGGTGAGCAAACACCCAGGTCCTTTCTGAAGGTGAGGCCAAGCCCTGGCACTGGAGGTCAAGCATAAGAATAAAGGTTAGATCTCTGCAAATGTTTAAATATGGGTCTGAATTTACAGCTGCTCTTGGGAAATTAAAGAAAAACATTATTGGAGCAAGAAAGGTGTTGAGAGTAAAACAGAGATTCTGGCCAAAGTGAGGGGGAATAAAAAATTAATCTGCCAGGCTGAGAAACTGCATAGCATGTGGCTCTCATCCACTCCGCTTTTTGCTTCATATGCAAAGAGACTGCAGAATTAGATTCCCTAATCCAAATACTTTAGGACTGATTCTCTAATTTCCCTTGGAAATTCATTAGTTTTTTTAAATGACTGGTAATGCTGCTTGCATTTCTTGGTTATGGGGAGATTAAACGAAGGAAATCTTTGCCTAGAATAATCATCGTTACTTAACCTAAATTTATTCCATTCCTCTGAAACTTTGAAAAAGAACAGCCTTTTGGTCCCTGAAGTTACACTGAAGCAAAACTCAACAGCTTGCTAAAATATTGACACATGAGTAGAAATATTCAGCACTGAGGAACTGATGTGGTGGACGAATGAAAGGTTGGTTGTTAGCGCTGGCTGGCACCGGGTTTTAAGCAATACCACGGGCCTGCCAACAAGAAGCTGATAACAAGACTTTCTGAATATCTTCCAAAGCTTCACAGAAATTCTCGCTTGCTTAATATTTTTCACTTAAGCTCTTAAAAGTTTACCAGAGAAAAGTGGCTTTAAATATGCGCAAGCACCCCATACACATATGTATGCATGCGTAGCAGGAAGAAAACTGACATTGAACACAAGAAAATATTAATGTTTAACATGTGCAAATTGAGTGTAAACAACAGGAAAAATGTTTCTGTTTTGCACTCTACTTTCTCCCCTGTAGGACACAAATGGCTTAACACCTCGGTTGAATTGGGCTCCTGGTTGCCCTGCACTTATGTTTTAGCTATTTCTCAGTGTCTTAAACTAAGGGAGAACTCAGAGCATGATACTTGCTCTTTTCTTTCCCTTCTGTCCTTCCTTCCTTCCTTCCTGGTGGTACAGTTTTAACTCAGAGCTAAGAGAATTTTTGTTTCTAACTGTGTGTGAGGCTTCTGTTGCTTGCTAGCATAAAATGTAAGGCGAGCAACCCTCTATACAGCGCTCATGATGACTTTCAGTCTTGAGCTACAGCATCTCTTCTTGCTCTAGTCTGAGCTCTCCCGGGCAGGCAGTATGCCCCCCCAAATTGTGTCTATGGAATTAAAAGTAAATGTGTGCATGTGGGACAAGAACAAGATCCTTAGTCCTACAGCATGAATTTAAATGTGGATCTCCAGAAGTAAAAAGCTACTGTACTCAGTAATCCTCAAAATTGTTCTATCATGGGCAAAATCTTAGTTCTTAAAAGGTTTTATCAAAATGTGGAGTGAAATCCTGGCCCTGTCGTGTCAGTAATAAGGCTCCCATTGTTTCAACTAGTTGCTTTACTCCATACAGGAGCTGATCTACCTTATCCCTCTATGGCATTTCCAGACTGCGTACAGTTCAGTGCATGCACAGTAAATCTGATTCAGCACGGCTGCCGGTTTGATAGCACTCCCAGATGTCTGGAAATCCCAGATAAACATGGGCAATTCTAAAAACCTGCCAAGACAAAATTTCTGGACAGAAAAAGAGGAGATGCTTGGAAAGCCCTGATGTATAGTAATGCACCTTTATATAGCTTGGCATAGTCTTATGGAAAATGGAGTGCCTTCCACCTTGTACCTGCTTCTGATTTGTACACAATTTAAACAGCTCACCTTTTTTTTTTGAAGTCATGGCAGAAATGTGATGTGCTGAAAAATGTCCATATGCGCCCAGTCAAGTAAACAAACCCCCCTGATTCCAGCTGGTCCTCAAGGCCATGGAAATGTGGGGTGAAGCAGCCCCAACCATGCCCAGTTTAAGGGACACCCCACCAAGGTGTTCTACGCCTCTTGTTGTTGTTCCCCAAAAGCAATGCAGTAAGAGACATTACAAGGATCCAAAGTCTAGAAGGGAACAGGTGAAGGAAGGAGGTGCAGAGAGAACAGTTTTTATTGAGAGCCAGAGCACAGTGGCAGGGGATTGCTATACAGAGCCCAGTAAGAGTCGGCTGCTTCAGCTGTAGCACATGCTGCCCTAGAAGCACAGGTAAAGCTCTTCTTCCTTTCTTCTGAAAGGAATAACCTTGAAATGATGAGAATTTTTCACTGCTCAAAGAACACTTCAGAAAGTTAGTGCTCGTGGGAGTGAAAAGCAGAAGTGTACGGGCTTGTTTGAGGCAGTGATGTCATATCAGACTGCTGAAAGCAGGGAGAGACGTTTCTTGAAGGCACCCAAGTTAATTTTTTCCTCCTCTTGGGAGGTGAGTCCTGCCAGCTGCTCATCTCTGTGACCCGAGCCATCAAACCACCTGAGCCCAGTCAGGCTACTCACGAGCTTAAAGTGGCTCAGGACAGAGACTCAGCACCTCTGAGAGCTGAGCTGTAGAAGAGAAATTTATTTCCGTGAACTACATACAGAAGTGGAAATGCTAAATGAATGTAGATGTCTGAATTTCTTGGTCAGTGAAAGCTGCTTCTCTGGCGGTGAGGTGAGAAATGTTAATGTGCCTCTTCTAGAGTTGTTCCCCAATTATGTCCAGAGACAGGCATAAAACCAGCTTTTGAAAGCAGCATTTGGAGTCTTGCAGTGACTTTGAGTCGATCAAGATGCGGANCCAGTGATAGGACAAGAGGTAACGGGCACAAACTTGAGTATAGGAAGTTCCACCTAAACATGAGGAGGAACTTCTTTCCCTTGAGGGTGGCAGAGCCCTGGCACAGGCTGCCCAGGGAGGTGGTGGAGTCTCCGTCTCTGGAGACATTCAAAACCCGCCTGGACGCGTTCCTGTGTAACCTGCTCTAAGGTGGCCCTGCTCTGGCAGGGGGGTTGGACTGGATGATCTATTAAGGTCCCTTCCAACCCTATGATTCTGTGATTCTGTGAGAAGCAATGCATCTTGCACTGGGAGAAGCACCTACCCTCTGCAGAAATAAGTGAGGAAGGTATTTTGTGGGAGAAAGGGAAGACTGGACCCAGGCACATCAACATCCTTCAAAAATCAGTGTTCTCACTGGGATCTGTTGCTGGGCCCGGAGCAGTACCCAGTTGCTCTCCCTGTCACAGCCTGAGGAGAGGTTTGGCCTCTGCAGTCAGCACTGGCTCCAAGGTCTGCAAGGGAGATACCAAACCCCATGCCTGCACCCCCTGAATCCTGGGTCCAATTTCCACCTCTTTTGGGGACTTGTGGGCAGCACGGTTGCAAAACTCGTCTGGAAAGAGAGGGGAGAAAGGGACCATAAGCAGAAGGAACAGATGAAGTTTGCTTTCTACATCTGTTTTTTATTGAGGGAGCTATTAGTGTGAGTAAAGTCAGCTGAGACATCCGAAGTCATTGCAGCTTGAATATTTAAGCAAAGCTATAAATATCAGATTTTTTTTTTTAACAGTGATTATTGTTTATGCTTTCTTCCTATTTACTCTCCTTTGATTTAGTAGCGTGGGGAGGTTTGTGTCACTTTAGCATGTCAATTGGAAGCAGCCGTCAGCTATGTTACAGATAACCTCTCATGGATTACGCAGTTCGGGATCGTCCTGTCCGTCTCCCCTCTGCGTTGTGACCCCAGGTGGCTCAGAAGTGCTTTGGGTCAAACTTATTATATACTATTCACTATCCCAATAAACAAGTAGCGTGTTGTCACATTTGGAGTGCTGCGTATTTTTCTAGTAATTATGCCTTATTATATATTTACTATTCAGAAAATGCAGGTGTGGGCTGTTGAACTGAGGCCAATGAGAATTCGCCGAACTGGCAGCAATTCCTCGGTGAGTCATGTTTCACTGTCTGTTGGTTTTATAACTGTTTTCACTACTAATTTAGCTCTGCGATGCAATATGCAATTAGTTCTATTATGGAAGCAGCTGTATTCAGTTTTACAATGGCACTTTCCCCTTTGGCTTGTACCAGAGCCTGTTGTGGTTCTGCTGATTTGATGACTGAAGTTGTAAAGTGGTATCTGGATGAGCCACAGCGAGCCATGAGCCTCATACAAATATGATTCTTGCTTATACACCACTGCTCTAATGCTATTTCTTACAGCCCAATTAGAAATGCGGTCACAGAGAAAAGCTGTTTCTTGCTACAGTAAGTAGTATTGTCATGCCGCGATTTGTTGCCACGCTGGTATCACCTCTGGAGCCTTGCAGCTTGTCATAAATAACATTTGGTAGCCAGAACACGCAGGAAAAAAAAGGCGGGGGGGGGGGAACAAAAAAACCACTTCTGCTAGAAAATTAGCTTCTGCTTGGAAATTGACTTTTCCAGGCTTCAAAAATTTGTTTCCAAGCTGCAGACCCTGCATGGTGGTCCTGGGAATTAAGAAGGACCAAGTGGGGATGGTGGCCAGCTGCGGACCCCGTGAGGTTTCGGCGTGCCTGCGAAGCCCTGGTCTGTCATGACCACAGATCAGGGCTTCACGAGCTCGCCGAAACCTCCCGGGGTCCATGCTCATCCCTAAAAAAAGCCTTGTGCCACTGGCATGGTTGTTGCTCTCTATATCCAGCTCTTGGGTAGCAAGCATGAACAGTCTCTCTCCAAAAACGCGGGAGAAAACAGCCGAGAAGTAAATAGAAATATCAATTACACTAATTAGCTGCCTTTACTGTCAACAAGGACATTAAGGAAATCAAATACATATTGCTTATTAGTTTAATGTGTATTAGAGTTACCCTGTTAAAAAGAGCGGGGTCTTGAGAAATCGCTGAGAACTTTCACTGCATTTTTTTCTGCTGTGTTATTACCCGTTTTCACACCCATACATATGTTCTGGTTTTGTTGCATGTCACACAAAATGGTAATTTGGTGGTGAAAAAATGAGAAATCATGACATTTCACATGTGTTTTCAGTAAAACAACAATTTTCCTCCTAAAGGGCCCCAGTTTTCTTCCTCAGAAATAGGGCTATTTACAATGAAAACGTTCCTGTTGTGGTGGAATAATGACACGAAGAAAGGCGCCAGGCTGAATATTGCAAAGCAAAGATAAAACGCCTGCGTTTCCAGTGCTTTGAATGCCAGGTGAGGTGAATTGCAGGCTCTGAAACACTGCCTGGCTACCTGGCGCTTGCCAGCGGCAGAGCCCCTTCACTCCTGGGGTTGTTTCTGACCACCATCGCCCCGCAGTTATCATTCTGGCCAGGCTGTTACAATAGAAACCATTTTCCAGGAACTTTTTGCTGTGAGAAACAAAGAAACTCTCTGCCCTGCAGAGAATAGCCATTTGGGAGAGCTGGACTGATGGAGAGTTGGTAGCTTGCCCAGAGCTTATCGTTTTTCTATCCAAAGGCTGGCTTTATGCTAGAGTAAACAGCTGGAGTTACGCGCCATATTTCATCGCAAGCATGCAAAACAATAATGAACTTTATGGTTCTGTAAAGATTTGCAAAATTATTCCCAGGTCTAAAGTTTAATTGTTTAATGTCACCAAATGACTTTGCAATAACTGAGCACTGTGGAGTGGCAGAAGTTAATCACTCGACTGAAGTGAATTAAGATTTTCTAAAGCTACATTTATCACTGTAATTTCAGGCTAATTTCATTTTCCATTCATAAAATATGATTTCAGTTTCTGTATCTCCATGAGCTGTGGAGAAGGAACGTGCCTGTTTTATAAAACATGTGTTTGTCAAGCAATGTCAAAGGTGATGTACATACAGATAACAGGAAAATGCTAAGCTTATCCTGGTGCCGCATTGCTCATGCCTCCACACTGGACTCCACGTGCTGTTTAAGACCTTTCTCTATTTTAAAACTCAGTGGGGCCAAATCTTCAGGCTTTGCTTTGCCTTGTGTATTCTTCCTGACCTCCCATCAGGCACTGAAAACACCAGCAGCCTTGCTTGAAACAAAAATTAGCCAGGATAGAATCGCTTAAAGCAAAGTCTGTGAGCCAAAAAGCCTGTTTCCAGGGGCTGCTTAACTCCTAATACAGGAGAGGGATGTCTCAGTGCCTCCTTGCTTGACTTTTGCTTTCAGGTACTCAGAACTGGATCCAGCTGGTTTAATTTTAGCCATCTGGAAGCGACCAGAAATCACATACAACTGAAGAAAGTTGTCTAAGTAACGCCAATAGTCAGCGGAAAGAAACGGGTCTATGTCTGGGGTGCTTTATCCCATTTATCTCCACCGGCTACAGCAGGAGCCCAGACAGGTATTAGCCAAAACACCTGTCCCTGCCAGGCTGAATCTAAACCCATGAACTTTACCTTTCCTTCTCAGCTTGGGCCCTATGGCACATCTCTCCTGATGGAGCCGTAATTCAGTTTTTCCTCCACCTAAGTCCTTTGAGGGTCTAATTCAGCTGATGCTCTTGGAGACTGGCCACAACGCACTCATGGGATAAGCCCTATGCCAAGGGCAGTCCCGAGGAGGCAGAGCTGGCTTTCCATCCCATTCAAAGATATCACGAACACAACGTTTGTTCTTCAAGTGAGGGAGCCCAGCTGGGGCTTGATCTGTGTGAAGGACTCAAGGAGTGTCTCACTCAGCCCAGAGTCAAGTTGGTGGGTGGAGGAGAGGGAGGCAGGAGTACCCACATCTCTCCCAAATACACCTCAAGGCGACCATCGATGTAGCCTGGCTGCTGGGTAGTCATTGGGAGGCAGTGCCTGGCAGCTCCCAAACTTATTTCAGTACTTCACAGTAAAAAGTCACTGGGAAACAGGCACAATCCATCTCTCAGCTTCCTAGTTACCCACCGTGGGAGCTAAAATGGAGCCAAACTTACCATGTCCAGAAACTCAGAAGGGGACATAAGCCGTTATCTCAAGGACTCTATAGAATCCTGAGTCAGGAAATTAGTCTTGGAGAAGGATGGGGTGTCACACACAGCCTTCTCCCAAGCGGTCACTTGCCTGCCTACAAGCTCCCAACTTATTGAGCCGGATGCCCAAATCACTGCTGGGAGAAATCCCACTCTCCTTGCTCAAAGGTGCTCATGGTGGAGGCAAAAGGGGCTGGTATTCACGAGCCAAGAATCCCAGCATCCAACATAAGGAGGATTAAATCCTCTGATGGATTTGTCCTAAGCGCCTTTACAACATTGCAGAATGTGGCCTTTGACATTTTTCTTCTTCAAATAGACGCATTAAGAATTTCTCCAGGGAAGAACTGTACCACTCAAGGTCCAGTTCAAATCCTGGACCAAAGTCTGCAAAGCACTGAGCCCTCTCCTCACTTTTTGAAATGGCTGGGCACTCGTCATCTCAACTCTTTTTCTTCCAGTAACATCAATGGACAAAGAAAGAGACAAAGCTGACTGTGAAGACCAACATCTCTGCAAACTTTCCCGAACACACAATAGATTGCCTAAAACTGGGGTTCAAATCAAAGTAGATGGTTTAAGGTTTTCATAATATTGATTGAAACGAGGACATCTCCCACCACCAATTTCCTCCTCTCCCTCTTGTGTAATTTCCTTTACTGTGAGGGAGGTAGAAGGTACTACTTACTGGTTTTCATTAGCAGTGAATATGAGTGTGGTCAGCTGTATTAGGGTATGTATAGAGACAACGGTTTGCACTCCCCCTCTACGCAGAGCATGTACTCAGATGGTGTACACACATGTAACATGCTGTCCTGGCCCCAAATTGTTTCCAGGTTAGGTCATCGCTTCAAGCCCATTTCCCCTGCTTTTTCTCCCTCACATTTTATTGGCCTGGTAGAAATTAGCCACAAATCCAGCCTGGATTCAGTGTCTTTTGCACTCGTTTGTTCCAATTTTTGTACCCCCTGAACTCTTCCTCTCACACACATACAATTTATTCCCACACATGGCAGGCATGCTTGCTCATGAATTATTTATATACCTTTGGTAACTTCTACTTTTCAAACAATGAGAGAAGTAAATGTTTCCTGTGTAGGAGTTGTAATAAGGGAGAAATCCAGGTAGGCTGGTGGGCAAGAAGGTGGTAAAATGCCCCAAGTTAAAAATAATACATCAGTTTTGAGTGGCTGAGGAAACACTACAAGGGCCTTTCAAAGCAATCACCTACCCTCAGAAATACTGCCAGGTGGCTAAAATTAGGAGCTGATACACGGCAGTGACTAAAGATGCTTTAATTTCCCCAGTGTTTCTCAAAGATTAAGTGGGATAAACTCACCCATCTCTTAATATACCAGCGGCAGCATTCCCACCTATCTGCATGGAGGGAGAAGCTATCCCTTCCTCTCATGAGTCAAAACAACACATCTTTGCTGAGAAGGACAAAATTAAGAACATATATTGAGGGAAAACACACTACGTGACACAGCTTCTGTGGTGCTTTGGTCTTTTATTATACCGAGAAACAGAATCATAGAATCACAGAATCACAGAATGGATAAAGTTGGAAGAGACTCTAAAGATCATCCAGTTACAACCCCCCCTGCCCTGGGCAGGGACACCTCCCACTAGACCAGGCTGCTCAAAGCCCCATCCAGACTGGCCTTGGACACTTCCAGGGATGGGGCATCCACAGCTTCCCTGGGTGACCTGTCCCACTGCCTCACCACCCTCACAGTAAAGAATTTCTTCCCAATATCTAATCTAAATCCTCCCTCTTCCAGTTTAAAACCATTACCTCTCATCCTATCATTACGGTCCCTGATAAAGAGTCCCTCTCCCTCTTTCCTGTAGACTCTCTTTAGTTACTGGAAGGCTGCTATAGGGTCTCTCTGGAGCCTTCTCTTTTCTGGGCTGAACAGTCCCAGCTCTCTCAGGAGGTAGGCGGTGCTTTCAGTTCCTAAACACAGCCAAGCAGACAAAGCAGGGAACGTGATATCTAGTAAAGACAGTTCGTTTAGACGGAAACTTGGTAAGAGTTTGAAAAAATAATTCGATTTCATGTGTGTTTTGAAAAAAAGGAAAGACAGTGGGAACACTGCGGATGAAAGATATGCTAGCTCAGCGAAGGAGCGAGGAATTAAATTAAATAATTACTCATTTTACATAGACAACACCCCGAGTTTGGATAGGAAGGGTGGAAAAAAAAAACCTGACGAAGGCATGCTGATGTTAGCAGCTCGGAGAACAAGGAGGCAGCTACTGCATCTGACACGTGCTCACGCGCGGTGGCCTTGAGCAGGGTGACCTGCCTCTGCGTTATTGCCCTGCCGAGGAGGGAGCGGGGCAGCAACCCCAGCACCTACAGCCTGAGCTGAAGGCTTATGTGACAGACACCTCCTGTCACTGTGAGGTTTGGTGATACAGGTATTGATCAACCCACTTTCTGCTGGGTTGTCGTAGCAACAAGGAAAGAGGCAGATGGAAATCCAATGTTTTCGCCTGCCTGCTTCCATGGGGGCTGTGAGAGAGGGCACCTTGGTTGGGGGAAACAGCGGGAAACAAGGCACAAGGTCTGGCAGGTGAGGACTGAAAGGTGACCGCCACCTCTGGAGGCCTCCGCGTCCTCTGTGAAGGGACAGCTTTGAAGTCTGTTGCTCAGAGCCCCTCCAACCTCTCCTTCCTCTGCTTCACTTGGCTTAAACTTGGCGTTTCTCTACTTCGTGGCTGATGCATGACAAGGAGAAACACTGAAACATCATGAGAAAACTGATTCTTCTGAGATTTCAGCTGGAATTCGGTATGGATTATTTGATTGGTAAATGTGGTGATTACAGCAAGCTAAATAATTGCTCTGAAAGTATAATCTAATGAGGATTTGCAATCACTATGCTTTATTCACTAGGCTACACCAAAAAAAATCCATTAAGAATGAAGTTTCCTAGTTAAAGATTTCATTTTTGCCCTTGAAATTATAGGACGTTTTCTTTTGCTCTTCCTTAGCAGAGTTATTTGAGACTTAGTCTGGTATCCCAAAAAAATCAGTGAGAACTACAAAGCTCAGTTTCTCCTGGAGCCAAGTGACTTAACACCCTGCTGCAATTCCCAGTCAGGTCTTACTGCCCAAAGACTGCCAGTTTTTATGTGCTACATATTGATTTGACAATTGCCTGTCCCAACCTACTCCTTTCTCTGTGCAGGTATTCCAGAAACCAATACTATGATGAACAGGTTTCTGTGCTGATTTTTAAAAGTGTATTTTTCCATGTAAAGCAGTCCCTCCTGTATTTTAAGATTCCTCTGCCAAAAAATGACACCTAAATATCTTAACATCATGTTTCTTCCTACTGTTGATTTTGGAAACTGTTGGATCCTTCAGCTTAAGTTCTGCACCCTCAAAGAAACCACCAAGAGGCAGAAAAGTGTCATCTCAAATAGTTGAAACCTGGCAAAATGGTAAGAGAATGAAAGCTCTATAAAGGTTGAGTAACCCATCCATCAGATCACCAGCTGCCCATCCAAACTAGACCTCCTGCTCATATAAGGTAAAAATTGACAAGAATTCAGAAAAGAAAGATTTTGTGCTGCTGAAGTTAATAAAAAGAGACTGGAGGACTAAGTCTAAAGGAAGGAATAGTCAGGCTTAGGGGATTACAGGAGAAGGAAATCAGTGCTGGAACAAACTCTTTAGTCCTGGAGTTGCATCAGTTTTGAGGTGTTCAAAACAAGGCTAATACAAAAGGTTAGTATAACTGCTCCTTACCGGGGTTTGGACTAGGTGACCTGAAAGGTCTTTGACAAAGCTATTATCAATGGTACTGTGATACCTTTATAAGGCAGCTTTTGTACTCCAGTAGCTCAAAAATGGATGTTCTTTTTAGAATGACATTTCACAGCCCGCAAATCCTAAAATGGACTAATGGCTTTGACTTTTGGGGTAGAAAGATTGGTCTGAAAAGTAAAGGGCTAGCTTATGCTCAAAACTTTTGAACCTTTATTTGTTGGGTGAGAAATGGCTCACAGACTTCCCCTATCAATAATGATGGTTCAGAAGATGTCATTAAAGTCGAGAAAGTCAACACTTTGTCAACCACGATTTAAGTAAATGGGCTTTGAGAGAAAGCCTTTGAGCCAGCCCATGCCATGGCGGGCTGACATTAGGTAGACAGTTAAGTTTCTTTGGAGACTCCAGGAATACTTAGATATTCTCTCTCAGAGAGCTTTGAACTCAGAGGTACATCCTTTAATGGGTTATGGTATTTCTATATGCATTTTTTAATGGAAGCAAAGATTCACGGATACAATTTATTGGCTTGAAAGGGAACACTTCTCTCTGCAAGGAGAGGATGAAAAAAGATGAGGGATGGTGAAAGTGAATGTGATTGTAACATCTTAGGCTGCTTCTGTCTGTAGTGCTGTAGTGGCTAATTTTGGCTTTGTCTGCATTTCAGATCAGCCTCAGGACTGCTCTAACCCCTTGAGATGGCTCCTGAGTCTTTTTTACTCAGTAATTCCCAGGGTACTTTCTCAGCACTAATTTTTGAGAGCTTCACAGAATTGCTCAGTGTCCCAACTGTCATCAGGTTGATTATATCTTTCTCCCACCTTTACAAGCCATCAAATAAAGACAAGTTTTTAATGCTAGCGGTTTGCATAAAGGTTGCAAAAAATAAGAGGCGTTAAAAGAGCGAGCAGGTGTGGGTCTGGCGAGGGAGCTCAAAGGGTGGTTAGTTCCATGCTCCTCTAGCACTGCATGGTGCAGCGTGCACATAGCACTTCAGCAGCCGCCAAACAGAGCACCATCCAGATCACGGTGGCATCCGGCCCAGAACAAATAACAGCTGTACAAAATTTGTCTGTATTCTTTGTACGGTTCCTTTGACCTGAATATTTGTCTCAGAGAATTTCAGACAGAAACGAAAACTGTTTTCGCTGTCGAGGTAGGCATACCACATTTAGCCGTGTACCTAATCCTGCATTCCTCCTGCATTCCAGGCACCCACAAAGTCAACGAGAATTTGAGATGCAGAGTGAATACAGGGCCAGGCACACCATTTGAATATTTTAAGGAATGTTCTTGGATTTTTACAGTTGATGTCATGTTTTCTACACCATCAATATGGATTAACAATGGTCCAGAGCAGCAGGAACTCATTTCCTATTCATATATGCTAATTGCATGGTGCTGGATAGCAGGGATTTCTTCCTAAACTTAAAGTTTCTTTTTTTTTTTTTTTGAGCAAATGGAAAACAGAAAGAATGTGGCTAAGAAACAAAGAAGTGAAGAGGATTTAAGACCGTATTTGGTACTTCTAAATATGTACTCTGTACTTCAAAGAAGCGAGACCTGCAGTTCTTTCTTATACATTTCACATGGATGAAATCCATCCTTCCTTAATCTGAACCTCAGATGACTTTGAGGTAAGTCTGTTAATCCTGTAATTTATTTTTCATTATTGTTTCAATATGTTATTTCATTTTTTGAAATCTCTATGGAGGTAATTCGTTAATAGTTTCCTAGTTACATATCACCGCAGTACCTGGCATCTTAGAATAAAGCACGAAGTAGTATAACAACCGCTTGCTGTATGGGACAGAAGTCCATACCGAATGCGTCTTGTCTTGGTAATACCAGTTCTAGATTTAATGTTTCATATTAAAACAGAAGACTTGGTCAAAAGGCGTCCTATCTTGAGATGCTTGTCCTTTATTTTTGCCAGTCTTGCCTTGCTTCTCATGTGCTAGGCAGGGTTGATTTCTGTTGGCTATGGCGCAAAATTTTTTGCTGATATTGTCTGTTGCTGAGGAAATAGCTGGGAGAGGGGTTTCTGTTAGCATAGGCCTTCAGCAATGATGTTTTAAAAGGTTTAAGAAGGCAGCACTCAAACATTGGAGTAGGGTTCCTAGAGAGGTGGACAATGCCCCAAGCCTGTCAGTGTTTAAGAGGCATTTGGACAATGCTCTTAATAACATGCTTTAACTTTTGGTCAGCCCTGAAGTGGTCAGGTAGTTGGACTAGATGATGATTGCAGGTCCCTTCCCACTGAAACAGGCTATGCTATTCTATTCTATTCTATTCTATTCTATTCTATTCTATTCTATTCTATTCTATTCTATTCTATTCTATTCTATTCTATAGAATAGAACAGTAGAACAGTTCAGTTCTGTTCTACTCTACTCTGTTCTACTCTAAGTTTTATAATGCCTTTTTATTTCCTAGTTTATATATCTCCATCCAAACCATCTGCAGACCTAACTGGAAGTCCAGAGTTCTGCGAACAGATCGCCGCATAACTATGTTATTTACGTTTTCAGATAATGCACACAATAAACCTGTTTTTTTCTCCTAGTTACTGATGCCAGCTAGGAATATCTATCATCATTTTATAGGTCATCACATCATCATATGGATATAGAATCTGTTTTTCACAAGCTCTTTGATTAGATTACTAGTATTAGATTAGGGGGGGCTTTGCTGATGCTAAAAGCCTATTTACTTATAATTATGAAAATAGTGCCAGCTAGCTACTACCTCTCTCCACTCTCTCTCTGCACGCTCGGAATTCAGGACACATTCTAGTTATCTGTTCTTTCATATGACACCTATCACTTTGGTGTCATTCACAGAAGACACTGGAAATTTGGCAGTGGCCTGCCTGGATCCCACTTGTGAAATAGACCTTATGGGGATGGCAATTTCATTCAGCTTTGAAATTCCCAATATATTTAAGGGCAGGCAGGGGGCTTTGTTTTGAAGAACCAGTGAAATCAGAGGGTTTGGGAAGAAACCTAGCTTCCTGTCTCCCCGCAGCTCAGACACGCTGTGGCTCACCCCAGCGGTGGCTGAGACACCCCATCCCCTCTGCTGCGTCCTGCTCCCACGCTGGAGGCTCCTTCTGTGCCCTTGTAAAATCTACCACGCTGGAAAAATCCCCAGCAGGAGACTGCCATGTATTTTCTGCTTGTGCGGTGTGAAACGCGATGTTGGCACAGGAATGAAAGCAGGGTAGAAGGTTTGTCACAATACACGATTTTTAAAGTAGAAGAATCAGAGGACAAACACCTTTTTAATATACGTTTTGGCTTATAGATGGAGTCAAAGAGAAGGGGAGAAGACAGTGTTTAAAAGGAAGGAAATGTGTTTATCTCCCACATAAGAAACATCTCTTAGTACAACAACATGGAGAACAATATTACTTTTGTGCTCTGCTAAATAATCAGAACAATTGCAAGCACAATTGGACTTTGAAGCAAGAATGAGATAAGAATGCCAAATCTACCACAGCAGCTCAATAGCACCAGCGCCTGGTAACGGCGGTCTCGGTCTGCTTGCAAATGAGCGTTTGTGTCTCTCTATTTGCATGTATAGCATTTCTATCTAATCCTGTAAATTTGTTTTGCAGATACTGCATTTCCCTAGATTTAAAGCAACTTCCTTTATAACTTCTGGGAGATTCTTAGATGTGATTTTGAAAAAACTTCAAACTTCTGTAGTAGAACTCCTTCTGACTTGACAGAGAGCAATACCAGCTGGGGATCGGGCACATCTGAAAATCATATCCAGAAGGAACAGCACCTCTTTGTATTTGTTATTGTCATAATAATGCTTGTCATTCCAAGTTCTTCTCAAACAGTTGGTAGATAAGTTTCATATCATGCCTAAGATGTACATATTTAGCACATTCAAGCTGCAGAATTGTAATCCAGAGAAAACCAAATGCATTTTTCCTTCTCCAACTCCTCATTTTCCTTTGCCTTTCCTCTGTCTGATCAGTTCCAATCTTATGGCCAATGACCTCTCCTGCATCAAATACCTGTAGCTTCCACTCTCTCTTTAGTGACTATTTAACTTGTTTTGATACCACCAGACCCATCTACTGAAAGCCTTCTCCACAGCCCTGTTTTCCTCTGGTTCTTCATCTTCTCAGTCATTGTTGCTCTTTCAGGGTTTCACTCAGACCATGCAGCTCTTTCCCCTCCCCACGGTAGACTTTGCAGTCCTCTTTCAGGATCCAAACGGAAATATTGCTTTCTTTCTCCAGATCCATTTCAATGAATGCAGCGCTGTCTAAACACAGCATTGTTAAATGTTTCTGTATCTGGTGTGTAAATCCTCCAACATAAAATTAGCAAAAGCCCACACGAATTTTTGGGAAAAGGGTATGAATTGCATTGTCTATTTCAGTTGCAAACATTTCAAATCAAAACATTGATATACAAAAATTTATCATCAGTTTTGTCACATTGCATTCAAATCTGGGAGGTTGAGAGACATATGTCTTTTCCATACCTTGCCCAGATATCTTTGAGTGGTTCACATTTTGGAGGAAATAAAAGACATCCTAGGTCTATAAAAAGAATATTTTGGCAGAGAACATTTTCCATTTTACTCATGCAATTTTGAAATTGGGCGGGGGCAAGATTATATTTAAAATTTAGTTGGTCTTTAGCAACTAAAAATTATCAGCTGCACACAAAAAATCCTTATGGTGGATCCCACAGGTTTACCTGGTATGACTTGTTGGGTCAAGAGGTCCCAATGGAGTCAACTCTGAGCACCCCTGTGTTCCTCCGTTTAGGGGACTGAGTCCTTTCTATCACTTGTGGCATGAGCACAGTGATGCTCTGCTTCTGGCTCACCATAGATTTTCGTAAATATTAGTGAAAGGTTTGTGTTTCTGCTCCAAGGGCTTAAAGGTCATAACCTCTGGCCCTGCTGAAAAGCATGGCCTTGCAAAAGACAGCTTCTGCTTCTACGCTTTCTGGAGGGAAACACACCTGAAGCAGTGGTGTTATTACTACATCTGTCTTTTCTTTTCAGTACCTGGTATCTTGGGCACAAAAGCATCTCAGCGACCTCCTGAATTACAGCAAACTCTGACTTTTTGAAAAGAAAACAGTTTCATGAAGCAGAGAAGAGTTTGGAACTTACAACATTGGAGGCTGAACTGTGGCAAGGTGACACCCACAACCCATGGCGGAGGCGATGGACATGACATGGTCCTCTGAGGCAATGAGAGGGGCAGGTAGGTTACCTCTAATTCTCCTTGGGAGGTTCAGTGTGCAGAAGGTGGTCTTTCTGGAAGCCTGAATCTGTCAAATAAGGAATTGGTGATCACCTTCAGCTTCTGAAAGATCCTCAGGCACCTTTTATTCCTTGGAAACGATCGTTTCACTCACCCATTTAAGAGAAATACGGAAATTTATTTTTGGAGACAGAGATGCATGCTTGGCTTTTCCTTCTGTTAAAGAGAGAGTTATGAATATCCTAGAAAGATAGTAGCACCAGGAGAAGCTTGCTGCTTCTGCTGTTAAGTTTTCATTCATTTATCTGACAACAAAACCCCCTAAGATTTTCAGTAGAAAAAGCTTTTCCTATAAAAATATGCCATTTTCCCAAAAGGACATTTACATCCACAGGCCAGTCCGCCAGCCAAGAATATAATTTTAGCAAATTGTTACACCTACTTTTATTTTTAGATGCAAATCCTTTGCTGATGTCAGTGGGGTTCTACACAAAGGAAAGGGCCTATTCATGGC
Organism: Rhinoptilus africanus; assembly: GCA_013400135.1. Taxonomy (NCBI): domain Eukaryota; kingdom Metazoa; phylum Chordata; class Aves; order Charadriiformes; family Glareolidae; genus Rhinoptilus; species Rhinoptilus africanus. The sequence goes on from VXBO01012364.1 coordinate 168,651, forward strand.
AGACTAGTTGTAAGAAAAGAGCCCTAAGGCGAAAATACCGCACCTGCCATCTGAGTATAGAGTTGAATAGTTGGTAAAGTTTTCAAAGCAGGTTTTGTGGAACATCAGGACTAGACTTTCAGGTAGTGGTTCTCCGTCTCCAACGTCAGCTGGAATTGCTTGTTCTTGAGACTTCTGGAAAGTTGGGCTTTCATACTTTGTTTTACACATCACACATTTAAAAATTGTTTCCTGGGGAAGCTGCATGTTTTCTATGAAATGGAAAAACTCTAAAGCAATTTTTATTTTACTTCAATATCTGTCAAAAAAAGAGCTGTATTAAGTCTTTCTTCTCCACATAACCAAGTTAAGGTGTACAGCCAAAGTTTGGCATCTTAAGTTTAATGTAGTCGAAGTGTACGAGAAAACTTGCACATAATTTAGTAGTCTAATGCACTTGTTTAAAAAGGAAGAGCAGGTTTAATTGAGCATACAACCATGCCAACTTGTCACTCCTGGAGCAGGTAGAGTCTGCAGACTGGGGTTGATAAACGTTGCTGTAGCTGTCTGAATAAATCCTCAATTTTCAGGGGAAAGGGACCGATCCAGCATTTTTCTGACACCTAAAGATCCGATGGATAATGGCGGACATTTGTGACATGCAACAGACTGAAGCCTGAGGAAGCCTGGAGGGGATATAGTAAAGCCTTACCCCTTTGATTTCTTGATACTGGAAGTTACAGGCTTATTAGAATATAGGAAAGAGAAAGGAGACCAGCCTGACTCAGCATTGCAGCTTTGGCCCAGATGATGCAATTGGCTTTCTGGAGGTTGACTCTCGTTGGGGTCACAGTTATCCTGAAGGCAAGAGCTTCCACAGGGCTGCAGAGATCCAACCAAGCAGGACAGGTTGCAAAAACCAGAACCTCAGTTGTTAAAAACTGGGGATCAGGAACACTCATTAGACAAAGCGCAGCTTTTGGGAGAAGGAATAGAGGATACTAGATTTGGTGATGATACAGCTGAATATCTAAAACAGTGTAATATACTTGTCAACAACATAATTGCAGTTGTTTGTCTGATGATCCTATTAAGTGTCACAGTTTCTTTTTCCTCTTTTTTTTTTTTTGTTTTAGGTAATTTGAGCATGTGTTTTTTAAGCAGTTATATATGAATTATAAAGGAAATAGGTAAGAGAAATTACAATCTAAATACCATTTTGAACTGGCTTTTTAGACTGCAAGCAGCTATGATAGCCTTACAGCTTCCTCCCACCTGTTCATAAACACCAAGGGTTCATACTGTCAACTGCAAAAGGAAGAGAGGTACCTGGTCTCAAGAAAACAACATGCATTTCTCAGAAAAACATGTAATAAGAGACTGTTGTCCATAGTACAATAGCTGTTGGATCTGAAAAACCTGGAGCCCCGTGGTCTACCTGTAGTGAAGGACTAGCTAGATAAAGTCGTCGGGGGAGAGGGGCATGAAGAGTCTCAGGGAGGTGGGATGGTTTTCTAAGGTTTCTCGTCAGCAGCAGAACTGGAGAGAGAATGGAGTATTTTGACAGCAGTACCTCATCTATCTGGCTCTTGCCCTCCCTCTCTGCTTCCTTCTGAACGTATTTCTAGCGTGCTTAGGAACATGGCATCCTGGTGCCAGTCACAAACCAAACATCTGTATTACATTTTGTCCAGGAGATGCCCTATTCTCCAGCTCTGTGGCAGCAGCATGGGCTCACCAGACATCCCAGCCCTGAGCTCCAGCATCCCAAGGGACAGCAGCAGCCTTGCGGATAGAGGATGTAGAGGCAGCTCGGTGGACCTGCCCCTACTTTCTGCCTCTGGGAGGGCTGGAGCTGGACTCCTAGTGGTGCAAAGGGTCCCAGCAGGAGCAGGAGCTCAGGCTGCAGCCTGCAGGGTCCTCCTCGAGAGGGCTGGGAAGGAGAATCTTTCTGCTGCCGTGGAGACTCAAGGCTCTTGGGGGTCTAGCAATGATTCATGCTCAGAATGATCCGACTTTAATATCACCAAAAAGCAAATCATTAAGAGATTCGTGTGTCAGATTGAACACTTGAGTGGTATATTGCAAATACACAGGATATTACACATCATCAGCAAAACTCAGTTAACTTGGAAATCACACCTAGACTGGGCTTTTTTTGGTTCTATTAAGGCATTTGCATATTTTTAAATACAGTCACAAGATAGCACACTAGTAGTTTTACTGTCAAATAAATACCTTGTAAGTACAAGGATTTCTTTCCCCCCGCCATCACCACTCCATTTATCTTCTGCTTAAATCCTTCCTCTCCAGAAATAATACAAATCAAGCTTCTGGGGTCTGTTTATATAATGAGGATTTATGTCATTTCAAGCCAAGTGGCATTCGCTAAGTTTCTGGGAAGCACCTGTATTAATTGTATTTCCTGCTCATGTGTTGCTTTTGTTTGCAATAAAAGAATTCATCTCAGGTGAGTTAACCTTGCTTTTAGAGAGGGCACCTGCAGTTATCTTAGTGCTTATTGTAAATCAAAACATGTTGAGCCTTTAAAGAAGTGAAATAAAGAGGTGCTGACAAGAGGGTATGCCAATAGGATTAGGAGCTTTTCTCACCGCTTGTATTATCAGGATGGAGAATTGAGTCACGTTAAATTACAGGGGGAAGAGATATTCCCAGAAATTCCACAGATCGGAGATTGACTTGCTCCTTCAGTAAGCCTATGGATAGGAGGGGCATTCTCTGTTTGGCGAGATTAAGAAAAAAAAAAAAAAAGAAGAGAAAAAGACACCTCCCTTTTAGCCTTAGGCGTCTATAATTGACCAAGATTTTTCTGCTTGTGATTTGATCCATCCAAACCCTGTTAGAGGTACTTGCCCCCAACTGAGACCAAGGCTGAGGTGAATAAGAATTAGGTGACTCACTCATATGTACTATACGTGCATTCACATCTATTAGGATAAATGACATGTCATTCAATTTAAGCACAGGCAACTGGAGATTGTCATATTTTGAAAATGACAACTGTTATTTATTTATTGAGAATATTTATACAGGTTCTTCCTAGGTACAGAGAATGCATTTTTCAGCAGCTCCCACGACACTGGTGAATCAGGCGATTACACAAAGACTAGAAAGGCAATTCCACAAATGGAGAAACAAAGCCGGCAGGCTACTGGCCACCAGGTCTGGGCCAGCAGAGCTAAAATGGTTCAAAACACCACCAAAGTCATTAATCTAGCAGTTTTCTGTGGTCATTTTTAAAAGCACTCATTGTGATGCTCTGATTCCTGCTGTAGCAATAAGGTGCTGCAGAAAGCAATGTTAGGTGGCAGCAAGCGATGTGATTTAACCCAGTTATTAAGAATGTAAAAATTAAAAAAAAATAGCCAGATGGTGGTCTTCTGAATTTAGGGGCAGAGAGGAGAAGGAAAGAAGAGCCATGCCTTCCCTTGTCCTCACTCCTATGTTCCCTTCTCCCGCCAGCAAGTCTGGTGTGGTGTCTTCCAAGTCCCATGCTGTAGGCTGGGGATTCTGTCTTCCCTATCCCTGTTTAGATCAGGGCTTTCTGTGTTTTCCTCTTTTGACAGGTTGTGAGCATGTTGTTTAAAAAAACCATCATGTTAGTGATGTTCAAATGGGCACTGATTATTTCCATCAACGTCCTATATTTTTATTAAGTACAGAATTTTCATTAAATAAGATAGGTAGGTGATAGATAGATGGATAGATAGACAGACAGACAGGTAGATTAAAAAGAAAAATCCACATGGTCAAAAAGAGACATTTACAGAGTGGTTATGAGTTTCCTACTCTTATATCAGCACAAAGTAGGACTATCTTTTACATCCATGCCCAGTCCTCAGCTTGGGCCCAGCTCTAAATAATCACTGCAGCTTGGTGGGACTCCCTCCAGAACGGGCAAAAGACCTCAGTTTAGTATTGGTTTTTTTTTTTTTTCCTGTATGTCTTTATTATGGTTGTATTCTAACACACTTACCTTCCTCCGGAGAATGTAATCAGTAAAAAGATCATATTTCTGAATCTTGGAGTTCTTGTCTTCTTCATTTGATATGATTTGGAACTCTTTCTTTTCTTTCCATAATTCTGGATTTTTACCTGGGCACATTCAAGGGGAAGCTAGAGCTTGCTGTATCTAAGTACAGCTACTGTGCAGCTTTGTGTATGATGGTTCAGTTACACAGTGATATGATTTGTTCCACATAAAAAGTCCACATTCACTGAAACCTTCTTCTTGTTTGGTCTTTTTAGCACTATACACTTTAAAAACGCTGGAGAGAAAGGCACCGTAGCAGCATGAATCACCAAGTGCCCTCAAAGAGGAGCTAGGGCCAATCAGCTACTTGGACTAGAAACAGCATTTACCTTGTAGCATAAACTACATTTTCTCCATGGAAAAGGTGGCCATCAAAGCACCGAGGCCAACATTTTCAACCGTGAGTTGGCTGAAGTCAGCAACCCATATAAATACCCTATTTTTTGCAACTTTTGTTGAATCAAAAATGCAGAATCTGCGAAAGCTAGTTATGAATTGGAATAAATGTAACCAAAAGTGCCTCTTGAGACATTGTCCAGCTTTGAAGCCTTGCCCTATCTGTTTTAATGCTTCATATTACTGATTTTCCTGAGGATGTACTTTGCAGGGTCTGGCAATCAAAACAGATAAGAAGAACAAACCGAAGACAAGGAACTCATTGAACTTCATCAGACCTGTTTTTATTTCCCTGTGTGTTCTTCCAGTCAAGTACTTGTGAGAAGGATCAAAGGAAGGATGAGAAAACAAGACACTGGATGATCAAATTTTATTTCTAAACAGGAGAAACCCCTAGGTACTAACAAGGCAAATCTGCTCCAGATCTCCAGGCATGGGAAGAGGCTCATGAAGAGGTTTGGCCATGCAGTTGACCCTGCATTGAGGAGGACAGGGCTTTGGGCCAGCACAGCCTCCCACAACACACGTTCTGTGCGGCGCGGTATAAAACAGGGGGGATACGTCCATCCTCCCACCCACACACCAGGGAGCACAAATAACCTGCTCTGCTGGCTAGAGGCAGGATTTGCAGAATTTTTTTAAATTCCTTTTTTTTTTCAAGTCAGCTTTAAAAAAAATTTATTCTTCAACAGGAAAGATATAACTGAGATCCAGATAGTTTCAGTCCACCCAAAGTGAGGTGTTTCTGAAGCCCTGGGCAGGTATTTTTATCCATATGAGAAAAAATAATGAGTCACACTAATTAAACAGTCAAAGTTACATTTTATTTCAGAAAGTCAAAAGATGTTACAGAGGGAAAGTCTCATCAGGTTTGGCTTTTCTGAATTGTGGCTGTGTGCAGGGCTGGAATTTCCCCTTGAAATCGTCTGGAATTTACAAAGGCTTTCCTTTGCCTAACACTATGTTTTTCAGGGAATACGCTGACTGCCTGAAGAATCTCATTAATCACCTCTGCAAAAGGGGCTGTGGGAAGCTGGCGCAGGTGTATAGGTCCCTTTTCCCTTTTTGTCCCTCAGCCAGAGTCCTCATGTCCCCCAGAGGTGATGACCCTCACTTGTGTTCTCTCTTTGCACAATAATCCCTGAGCAGCAAGAAGAGTGCAGTCACGGGGATGACTTTCCTCTCCCATCCATTTTCCATGGACCTTGGCAATGCAGAAGCCATCTACTTGGTTTGATGGGAGGAGTTACAGGGTACATTTAAATTCTATTCATGGTTCAGACCCACAACTAATGCCTCTCCCTAGAAACATGCCATAAGGTACCAAGTTGCAGCAGCAGAGAAATGCCCTGGTAAATGCAGTCCTTGACGAATGTAGGGAGATGGCAGCCTCACTTGGGCACAAGCAAGGCAAAAATGGGAGGAAAATGGAGCAAGCATTGTTGTCCAGGCCTCTTTGGCCCGCCAGAGAAATTCAGGGAGGCTGTGTGTGTGTGCTCTCCGGTGAAACCATGGCAAAAAACCAGCTTCTTGTGTTGTTTCCAAGGTTTTAGCAAGGACACTGTAATATGTTAACAGAGTTGTTATGAAAATGTTAGAAATGAACCAATAAATGCTACGGCAGAGATGCTTCTAAATTGCCTAGTTAATTGTGGGGCTGCCAGAAGTTATGCAGACAGTTAAAAAGACAGTTCAATTACTTGCAACGTTTACCGAAGATCAGTATAAAATAATCAGCAAGTATAAAATAATCACCTCGCTCAGAAATATCAGTTGCAATAACAAAGGTGTTTCAGTAGATGCAGGATCCTTATCCACAGAGTGCATTTGAAAGAGACACTTACCTACGCGAATTGAACAACAGTCCCCTGCCCCATCCTTCATGTTTTGCTTATTTATGACACCTAATCATTGCCTTTTTTTCCAGGGATGTGTTCTCTGCCAGCAGAAGAATGGACACTATTTCACCAGCCGATGGAAAAGTTCATACATCATTTATAAGATCCAAAAGGATGGACAGCGCCTGTGTCACACTTCAGGGAAAAGTTAAATTTGTGGAAACTTTTGCAAGATTGGGTGTTTAAATCTTCTGTACCACTCTTGGACAATGATTGATGAAATGACCTTTAATGAGAAGGGAATGCCCCAGGAAGCAGTTCAAATCTAGTATCCTTTCAGGAAGTATTTTTGCCTACCAGAAGGTTTTGAGGAATATATATTTGTTAGTATCTTGGAAACACTCTTATTATTTTATTCTATTACAAGCAATGCTTGAACAAAAATATACTTTTTAATATCATTAGTTTCTCAATGATTCACAACATCTGCTGTCCAGGCCATAAACTGGATTCCATCCCCAAATAAACTCCCAGAATCCTTAAAAATTAGTCATCCTCTTACCATTGGCATAGATGTCTGGGTATTAAATTCTGCCCTTCTTATTTGGGGCTTCATGATTTGATTGCCTTAGTATCACCCAATTACGATAATATCATGTGTCAATGGTATTTAACCATCAGAGAAGATAGACAAACTTTTTGGTTTTATACACGTCATCTATGTAAACAAAAAGGAGGACCAATCAGGAAAAATTTATATAAAAACAAGTACTAAAGCATTCCTTAAGAGAAAATTACTTGTATGAGATTCGCATTTTCTTCTAGAAAACCTCGCTGCAGCCTTTCTGTAGATCCTGTAGTAAAATCTATAGCACCGTTAATTAAAGACTTTATCAGAAGCATCCTAGCTGGGAGTGTTCAAAGCGCAGCTGATCTTAAAATCTCCTGTTTGGCACAAAGCAACCACCTGTCAATATTTCAATTACCGCCCTCCCCGCCTGATCACACTTCAATTGTTCTCCAATAATTATTATAATCAACCACCGCAAGGGCAACTAGTTGTTTCAGGGTTTTAGGTGAGAGGCAAAGAACTGAAAAAAAACCCCTCAAACCCCAAAAACCCACCCACTCATTTGTACAGATCTTTCCTCGGGGCAACTCCTTATTTGAGCAGCTGCTGGTGAGGCACAAATCAGCCTCCGAGCTGAGCCGAGCCTGGATGGTATGATGCATCCTGATTTCTGAGGGGGCTGGGGGGAGTGGGTTTTGTTGTTGTTGGTCCTAATTTGAGTCCTGCACATGACCAGCCGCTTTCCCTACTGGAAATAATTTCTCTAAATTAAAGGTTGCTGCAGTGTTTCAAGCCTGTCAAAGATCTCTCGTTGGACAGGCTCCTTCAAAAAAAAAAAAAGAAAAAGAGTCAGTGTCTCAAATCTTAGCCTCGAGAGCCAGGTTTTTCTTGATGAAAGGACTGAAAAATCATTTTGCCAATCAGGATATTTTTCTCTGTTAGATTTCGCGGGAAGAAAAGATTTCAGTTTTGTTTTTATTTTACGGGAATAAATGGCTTGGATCTATTGTTATTTATGTGGCTTTATTCTCAGGAAAAAACAAAAAAACAAACCCAAGCTGAAAATCATGACCCACCCTACTGCAAAAAAACATCTGAAAACGTTCTAGCTGCGATGGAAGCTAATGCAAGGTAACCTAGAAACGCTGAATATTTCTGACCCAGCCTCTTACTATTTTGCACTGATTTCCTGCCAGTGAGTTCGTTTGAATGAGCGGAACTTCACTGAATCTATTTCTTTGGGCTGCTGTGAGTTTTGAAGCGAAGTTATAAATATTACTAGGGACAAAATCCTGAAAATCTGTTGAAATCTCTTAGGATTTTAATGGAGCCAGGAATTCACATTTGGATAAAAATCCCGTGGGGCAACATGTTGGATATTATTACGCCACTCAACGCTGGTAATAATAATAATTGTTATGCAGAGGGAAGCCAGTGAGATTGCGATGCTAGTAATAAATAATATTGCTTCATAACAGAGGAGCAAAATAACACACCCTGGGGTGGGAGGAAGGCAGAAAGAGTTATCCTTACATCCTGCAGTGTTTGCACCAAATCTAGCAACCGGAGAAAGGGAGACGGGCATTATTACAGACAGCTCAGGAAAGATTTCAGCCTAATGTTTAGCTGCAGCCCAAAAGCAAATAACCACTTTGCTGTGTAAGGACCAGCACGCTCAGCCGTATGGTGGATGCTGCAGAGCCTTTGTAAAAAAGCAATAGAGAGCCCCGTCTGCAAAAACAGGCAGAGCTCTGCTTCCTCCCACCTCGGAGGAGAAGAGGATCCTGCCGGCTGGGAGACGCCTGCTGAGCCAGGCTGGCAAAACTCCTCTGAAGAGAGAATGAAAAAACGGGGTCACCTTTCACTAAGGGACGAAAAGAGGAGCCATGAGAAAAGTCGGTAATAGAAGAATGAATGCATAAGGGAAATTGCAGTGGGAAAGTCTGCTTTCTCCACCTCATAATAGCCCAGAAAAAGAAAACTTCCATTTTTTTTAATGAGGGGGAGTATTGAACTAGAAAACATGGAAATGCTTATTCTATGTGATGTGCAGTCAGATTGCAGAGCTCCCTGCCATCGCCAGGTCCCAGGGACGTTATGATACTTTGATTTGTATGTATATAAAATATACCCAGAATAACCAGAAGAGAAGATGATAAAAATAAAGAGACAATGGATCTCTTGGCGGAGAATCCAAGTCAACAGTTAATTAACAAAGCAGAACAGGAGGCTTAATGCAAAGGAGTTCTCCTAGGAGCCTGTGGAAGGCAATCCCAGCCTGGCAAAGGAGCAGCTCTCCTGCCTGGGGAGAGTTGCCGGTTCCCTCGGGCTGGATGGTGCTCAGGGTCGTGACACCAACCTCTCCTCCAGCTCCCAAATCCCACCCTCTCCCTTCTGGCCCTCAGGAGCATTTCCAGGATGAAATACTTGTGCTGTCTTTATCACCTTTTCCTACCTCCACCTCTGCCATCCCAGTGAAAGAGCACCTTCCCTGCTGGTGAGATTTAGGATAAGCTCAGTCCTTTGGCAGGATTTGTCTCATAGGACAACCTTTTATCTTTGCCATGTAAACTTTGTCCTGAGACGCAGTAGCAAAACTCTTCAGTTACTCTTCTTTCTTACCCTTACCCAGAGCTCAGCCTATTTCTTTAGCTTGAATATTGGCAACAAAAATGTCTTTCCCCACTTTTTCTCTTCCACTGCTCGTATCACACCCTCCTGCTACAGAAGCCCATAGTCTGATTATGTCTTATTGTTTGACTCCTGCCGTTCATGTGTTTCAGGTGTTTAAAATCTGTTGCTCTCTCCTTGACTTTTGGGAGATGGGTTGTGAGGCCTGACGGTTAGATGTGTGTATCGCCCACTGAGGTTGAGGGAGAAATGGTTGTCCCAGATTTTTGAGAATTCTGAGCCCAAACCAATGAATCCCCTGGCCACAAGCAGTGCTTTTTGGAAACTTGTTGCCTGTATAGGGGATGGCTGGGAGCAGACCACCACTGCCAGGATTTTTAAAGCACGCCACCACTTGAAGTAGTCCCATGCATGTCAGCTGCTAGTGTATGAGTAGCTCCTGGCTTTTGCCAAATGCTCTGCTGTATTTCATTTGTGGGATTAGGCAAAAACCACTGGCAGTAGTGACAGGATATTTTTGAAAGAAATTATGCATAAAGACCCACCCAGAAACATATGTAGTTATTGAGGTCAGGAGCTCCATGATGGCAGGACTTTGCACAGCTGACTATAGGAAAAATACTTTCAATCCAACTTCTATTAGCAGTGCACAAACAGCACATGACAGTCTATATACTTTTATTTTGCTCAATTTATGTGGTTTTTTTTAAATGCATATCTTTGAAAAAATACAATTATATCAATATTGTATTTATACCAATTGACATGTAAAATCCAGGTTTCCTTACATAAATTGCCTAATTTTCTGAAGTGGTGCATTTAGCAGAAGTTGTTTAATGTTATGCCATTAATTCATGAAGTTAAAGCGCATCACATGGTAAATAGGTTCTAACCCTTGTTGATTTGCAGCCTACAAATAGGCCATCAAGAAGATTTACTGTAATCTGTTTGTCATTTATCATAATAGCTTATAATTCACTCCTGTTGCTGCCACCTTCCTCCTCTGCCATGTTACACTTTTTCACCTGACCTCTGCTCACCTACTTGTTGTCTACTCTGAGCCACTTTAAAGTTTCCCTCTGCTTTTCTTCTGCTCGTTCGAGCTCCTGCTAAGTGACACTGCTCTGTTGAGCCATCCTTGGATGGTTCCGTCTTTGATCGCTTCAAATTGGCTCATACTTTGCACTAGTTCTGGTTTAAAATTAGGCAGCTACTTGAGTGCTTTGCTGAACTTGGGTGTCCTTCGTGTAATTCAGTTTAATCTTTTCCCTGCCTCACAGTCTCCCCTCACCGCCTTGCAGTGATTAGTACCATTCTCCTATGATATAGGCTCTTCCAGCAATGTCAATTTTGCAGTCACTTTTCTTGTTGAACTGGTAGGAAAAGGTCATTAACTTGTCTGCTGTCTATTCCTGGTTGCCAATGAACTGTTCCCCACAAACCAAGGGTCAAGGGTTGCCCTAATGTACGGCTGATAAGCCCCTACTCCAGTAGTTGCAATCTCCGCACTTGTACCACACCATCAAGTATAAATGTACACCTGGCAGTGGGATAATGACATGGAGCCAGCATTGCAGCTTCCATCAAGATGAGGTTTCAAGGGCTGAAACTAATAGCTATGGCAAAAGCTATCAAAATTATATTAAAAAACACAGTATTGCTCCTTCTTCTTAAGCCTTTCATCCAAGGATCGCAGCACACATTGCAAACACCGATGGGCACTTTCCGCTAACGCTGCTTCACTCTCCAAGGTTTCCACCTTTAATGCCACTCACCTCTCCTACAGCTTTGATTTCTTTTTTCACCTTTCCCTGCTCCATTTCTTCCAGAGCTTACATAGACTCGCTCTATTGCTGCTCCCTTTGCAAGTCCTGATTTCTGTGACTATCTCTTGGCTTCTTCTCATCCTCCCTCTCCCCCACAGGTCCTCCACCACTGGCCATCTACCCTCTGACCACCGCTGCTGCTCTTTGCAGATGCAGAGAGCGCATCGCTCTTTCCACGTCCTGCTTGTCGGATGAGGGAGCCCCTTGTCCAGCTGCAGGCACTGACGGTCCCCACTGGCGCTGGCAGAGGAGCTCCCGTCCTGCCAGGGGTGAGCAGGGGCTGAATGTCTACACTTGCGGCTAAACCACTTAACTTTGCCCGCTATTAAGGGCGAGCAAATTTCCTTGTACAGCGGAGGCGCCGAGATGCTCCGTAAGTGGTTCCTATAGCAACTGTATCCAGGTGAAAACTCCTGCAAGAGCTCCCCTTCCCCCTTCCCGCTCCCCACCTCGCCTTTCTTTGCAGTGGTTTTTCGTGGCAGGGGGTGAGCGAAAGGGACACTAACCAGGCGATTTAACTGCCTCGGGTTACCCATAGGAAACGCGTTAAGTGCTGTCACTGGGAAGCAGCACCGTTGGGCATCTTGTTGGCCAGCCAGGTATCAGTGGCCATAAATGATCAATGCATATGGAACGAGGAAACACCTTCATTTTGTGGAAAGAGAATATCAACTGATTTTTAAGGCTTTGCAAAGGTGTTTATCTCCCACTGTCATTCTCTTGTACTTCTCATCCAGGTCCTGCTCTGTGCCCAGCCACCCTGACACAGAATTCACCACCTCCTTCTGCAGCAATTATGGAATGCCAAGCAAGGGAATTAAAAAGGTCTCCTGGGAGCAAGAAAGGAAATTCTCCAGAATAAATTGCTACAGCATCCAAGAGAGGAAAATACAGAAAACACCTCCCTGCTGCAAAGGGAGGACAAGGCTGTGCCTTTGTGGAGAGCTTCACCTGGGACTTCCATTCATCCCATATGGAGGGTGCAATGGCCGCATACCGAGGTCCCCTTTCGGGTCTGCTGTGCCCATCCTACCGTGTGCGAGTGGAAGGGACTCTGAGTTATCCTGAGTTCAACCAGCAAAGCTGATTGGGTAAGAACAGATCAGCGTCCTCAGCCCTTTATCTTAGCTAGCTGGCTTTGCTGGGGAGATACTTAAGGAGCGCCCAAGTCCTTTCTCTGGCAGCGCAGGTGGAGGAGAACATTCAGCAATGCAGTATGGGAACAAACAGCTCTTGGGATGGGAGATACTTCAACAGAAAAACTGACTTCACAGACATATTTGATGGTTGGAGCAAGTCCTATAGGTGATAACACAGCTTCGGAAGTACAGAGTTCAGCTCCATTAGAAGCAAGAAGGAGATAACCCATAGGTTATCACACGTCTCCTTTGCCAGGGTCTTTGCACAAGGTATTGGATCTCAAGCTTTTCTCTACAGGCATAAGAGCTAGAAATGTACTTGTCATTCAAATAAAAAGTTGAAGTTATGAAATAGCAAGAACAGTAGGAGCTATAAGTGGAACTAATATTTCTGTGGCCAAAACAAATATACAAAAATTGGCAACACTGAATTTGTTTACATATCTAATCACCTCCTGATGGAATCAGTGAGAATCATCCTATCCTTATCAGTGAGCTTTCCATGAGTCCAGAAATTGCTGTTTCTGTTAGCAGTCTTACCAGCTATGTGTCAGTTGCCATACAGGAGCAAGGAATCACAAGAAGCTGCAAACCCCACCAATTTCAGTGTCATGTCCCATAATCAGATCTGAAGCCTCTCAGTGTTTGGATCTCCATCATCCTTGGTACATGCTGCTCACAGCAGCTATTTGATGGCTGCAAATTACTGACACAGTCATACCCTCTGTGTAGTTGCTGGTAGCTGTGGGCAGCCCCGGAATGCACAGTCAGGGTCAGATTCCCTTTTCCCTGCCCCACCAGCCTCTGGTAGGACACACACCCAGCTGTGCAGAGCCTTGTCCTGACCCACCAGATGCAGAGACCTGAGTTTCTCGCTCCTTGCTATCAGCCTACACCTGCCCACGCAGGAACCCGGCGTGCCCAAAGTGCGGCTGTGAGGGAAGGTGCTAGGAGGAAGGTGCCAGCAGATCTCAAAAGCGGTGGTGATTAGCCCTAGAAGGGCTCCAGCTCTTCTGCAGTCCCACACTGTCAGATATCATTTACAGCCAGAGGAGGGTCTTCCTAAGCTACTTGCCAGTGCTATGTGCTCAAACCACGCAGTCAGGCTTTGGATTAGCATGGAGAGAAAACATGGAGAGAAACCCTGCATGGAGAGAAAGAGACTCTGTGACAACACGCTTATCACTTAGCTCTCATGGTGAAGAGGGATGCGTTTGGGTTTTTTTTCCCTCAGGGCTCCCTCTTTAGGTCTTGGTAAAGAACCTCCTTCAATTTCTTGCAACTTTAGGTAAAATATAAAATGATACTGACCTGACTTACCGTACGGGATCACAGGATAATTCAGGCTGGGAGGGATCTCAGGAGGTCTCGACCCAACCTCCAGCTCACAGCAGGGTCAGCTCTGAGATCAAGTGAGGCTCAGAGCTGTATCCAGCCAGCTCTTGAACACCACCACCCCCCCCCCAGGTATGGAGACTGCACAGGCTCCCTGAGCAACCTGCTCCAATGCTTGACTGAATCTCCTTGTCAAGGACTGAGAAGGGCCAATCCATTGACATTTTAGAGACTCTGGAGGTTTCCATAATCTGTAGAGGAGTACGTCTAGAGAGAGAAAATGTCTGACAGGGTTCACTGGCTCTGGGCTCCTATCAGGACATAGGCAGAAAGATGTGACTGCCAGTGAGGGAAGGGAAGATATGGAAGGAGGAGACCAAGGAGACCCTGCCTAGAACTAGCTCAAAACCATTGGATGTGGCTCTAATCTCTTTGAACCTGAAAAAAGACAAAAGACCTTTCCTTTGGACTCATACTTCTGCAGTCTGGTGCTGTAAGTTCAGAGCTTGCCATTGCACCTCCAAAGTGGAAAGTCCTCTTACTCTTGCTTGTGAGAGGAAAGAGGGCATGATTTTTGCTCTTGTCTTAGAAAACTGCAATACAAAATATCTTGATCAGAATCTGTAAAATATGTAAAGGAATTACTGGATGATCTTTAAAACGACCTGAAAATAACTCAGTCTCTGCTGATCTGAGCTGTGCTGTCAGCTCTCCCCAGGGACTGCCACCCTTGGGGTAATTGCGGTACATCACACGCTGCTTGACATGCCGTGGAACAGGAGGAGCAGCGCAGCTGCCAGAGCCCGAGAAGCAGAAGCCCCAGACAAGGAAAAGACAGGGTCCCGTGGCTTTTTTTTCAGGATCCCAAAAATAAAAGCCAGAAGAATTATTCTGAAAATACCTGAAGAGCTGTGAAGGGCTCTGCCCTAGCATCTCCAGCCTTTCTGCTACCATTCTAGTGCACTGTACCCCACTGACAGCGTGGCCGCTGCCAGCCTCATTGCCTCAAACTTGTCTTTAATGCAAAAGGTGCTGCAGCAATACAGACTGTCACAAAGCATGGGGCAGCCCTCCAACTGAGTCTGGTTTTACAAGCCATACTTAGTAGAGTCATACTATGGCTGAGTAGTAGAGTTAGTAGAGCCGTACTACGGCTGTAGAGTCCTGACACTAGTTATGATCCGAGTAAAACCAAGAAGAAATCTCCAGCTGCAGCAGGAAAAATGAGACAGCAGTAGAGCAGATGGTCTGGGAATCTCAGTTTGTTAAAACCACTGAATATCCCAGACATGTGCTGACCCTCACGTGAACCAAATGCTCCATGACTGGTGTGCCCTAAAAGGAGCCAGTGCAACCTCGTCCTTCATGTCAGCGGACTCTGCAAAGCGACTCTTGCCAAAACTGGGGCCTTGAGAAGGCAAAGCAGAAGAGAAGCATGATTTTTCATGCAGGTTTATGGCTAAGACAGGAAACAGAGACAGCGATCATATGCCCTCAGGAAGAAATGCTCTTCTGGCAGTGATGTAGGTGTATAGACCCCCTAGCTCTCAGCCCAGGCAGGACTACGTGGCTGCCCGTGGTGACTGACAGGAGGGGAAGGTTACAAGCTCCCTGCTCTTTCTACCTAGAAAAATATGCCAGCACCATTTTCTATTTATGTGGGACTCGCAAAGGGAGATCTGGTGAGAGGGGAGAAAGGGGCTCTCGGGAAATGGAAAACAGCAGGAGAGCTGGATTTTCTTTGCTACGCTATGCAAATAAAGCAAGCGAACTTGACTCTGAAACTGAGCTGATAAATCTGATTCTCATTTCTCGAGAAGGCTCTTTTCAGCCGACCTGACAATATATACACGCATTACAGTGGAGACAAATTGCTCTCTGCAAATGAGAATCTTGCCAATTCATTTTTATAACTTACCTGCCTCCTCACCACCAACACATGATTGTTTGACAATTGAATAATGCTTCGAGCTGTGCAAATAAATGCAAATAAAAAATGTCAAAACTCCCAAAACTGGGGGATCGGTGTTTTTTTTGTCACATGCAGCAGCCAAGCTGGTGCCACCAAGGTCATTCTACACAGCAGTGGTCAGTAACAAAGGTTGCATTGCAAGAAGAAGAAATAACGGGAGCCTTGGATGAGATGTACAATGCACGTTTACTATGCAAACAAACTATGTGCCTGCGAGAGGAGCAACATTTGGATTCATCTATGCTGGAAGCCTGCCACAGCTTAGGGAAAATGTGTGTGAAATGGCTAGAATCAAAAAAGAGCCTTTAATGTTTCTCAGCTTTTCAACACGTGTTTTTGGCTTCAGAGATGAGTAACTTTGTCGACTCTGAAGAACACACATAATTGTTTTGACGCGGAGGGAGCAAAAAGTGAGAAATTACCGTAAGTGCAGCCAAACATTTGCTATTTCTGAGCGGTTAGCCATGAACTCTCCCTAAGCTGAGGGAACTGATCAGGGAGACGTTTTCTGCACGACGCAGACCCTGTGTAGGTGTTTGCCCACTACATTAGGAGGAAAAGTCCCATTGCCTTCCCAGCCACAGTGCTGGAGATTACTGCAGCACCACTAGAAATTCTCAAGTTCACAAAGGGCACATCGTCATGGTTTCTCACTGAGCTATTGCATTTGCTGGCCCTCACTCAGTCCTGGTAGATCAGTAATGTTTTTCAAGCTTCCAGCTGTCTTTTAACATCGCTGTAATCTTCCTTATTCAGTTCTCTTCCATCAAATCTACCTCCTCTGGATGGAAGGTTTTTCTTCTGCTGCAACAACACCTGCTGCTGCCGGGAGAACCAGAGCGGCTGGGGCTGAAACTGCTGCCAGCTCACTCCTGACTCACAGGCGAGTGCGGAGCAAGTGACTCAAAATTCCTCTTTGATTTCCATTCCCACCAGGGAAAACTGCTGCTGCTTCAACTGCAGAAGACAGCTCTCCATCAGGCCTGGCTCTCAGCCGGCGTCATGGCTGCGTCCCAGGGGGAGTGATGCCTCTCCTGCCTGGGGATGCTGGTGATGGCAGGGACCATCTCAGCAGCTCCTCGGAGGAAGGGTTGGCTCAGAAGGACAGCAGGACCTTCACGGGGGGTGGTGGGACTTGCAGGTGGGGACATGCATGGCTTGTTGGAGCTTGTGCTGGCTTGGTGCCGAAAGAGGTCTGCAACCACATCAGCTCAGAGCTCAACGTGGTTCACATTGCCCCTGATTGGACTTCTCTCGTGTGTCTGTGTGATTTTTGGTTGTTTTGGCAAATACTAGAGAGATGGTATACATATACATACACACACACAAGTATATATACACAGATACATGTATAAAAAAATATACATATGTGTAAATACCACACCACCCTCAGAAGTGTCTGTCCTGTCTTTCAGCTGATATTACAGAACTGAGGAGCTAAAATAAAAGTCATCTAAAGTTTAACCTTAGGTTTTGAGTTGCGCAATGGCACTTTTCTAATTTTCGCTTGCCTTTTCTCTCCTTCGTTTACTCTGGCATTAGCAGCAAAAATGCCAAACAACACGAGACGAATTGTTCTCCTGGTAGTTCAAGCCCGGAGGGCAAGACAAAATGCTGGAAATATGGCAAGGAAGTCTGCACTATGTCATATTCACAAATTAAGCATCCCCTATTCAAAAGGTTGCTTTCCCTCTGCCATAGAAAAGTCCGTATTTTCCAAGGTCAGTTGTCCTGACTACAAGTTTTGACCTGGATCCAACACATCAAGTCTATGGAAAAACCCACACGTTTCTTTATATCCAGTTCCAAGGTACTCTGCATCACATACAATTCAATTACAAATTAGGAACAATTTGGCATGGAACCTTTAATTATTTTAAGGGAAAATGTGCTTGATTTAAACAATTCAAAGGGCATGGGAATAATTTATATGTTTTTAGGAAGCATGAATATTTGGGGAGATTACCTAATACATAGTAGTCTCAAAGGTTTCTGAATTCTCACAAATGTTGAGAAACCATGGTTCCTTCTCACAAAAGTTTGTAAGTGCAATTACTAATGAAAAACGGTGAAAAAACAGCAATATTCTTGGAAGAAAGAGTATAAACCAAAATGGTATATATGCTCTGCAGTTATCCATGTTCATGGACTAGGTTTCTGCCAACTGTAAGGACAGTCCTTGGCTCAGATAAAATATTAATTAGTAATAAATAATTGTTGTAGATCTTCAACCCGCCCCCCCCAGCTGAGCCTGGCCTCCATTACACAAGGCTTACTGGGCCGTTCCTTTACCCTTCCCCTGTAATTCAGGTTTGCGTTTGTGGAAATCAGGTTTTCTTTGTAAAAACATGGCTGTTGTACAGACAAATAGACTTTCTAGGGAGTCACCCTGCACCTGTCAGATTGAACAGCAGTTCTGTTTTATGAAGTACACTCTGTAAATGTCTTTACATGTGCAAAAATAATTGCCTGTGTCTATAAAAAACTCTGATGTGATAGAAGACCCAGACTGCAGAAGGCAGTACCAGTCCTAGGATTATGGATAACTGACTACAGTTAGATATTCAGCTTTTTGTTGAATGACAACCAAAACACCCTATACTTCCAATTGTATTTAGCAAGCAGACTGGAGAAAGCTTTAGTCTTTCAAAATAATTTTAATGGAAATTATTTCAATTCTTCAAGAAATTAAAGGCAATAGAAATTAAATATTTCCCCGCTGAGCTCATGGATCATACAAAGTTACATGATTGTGGTTTTGATAAATAGTCTCAGTAACGCAGTATGCTACAATATCTTTGCAACTGCCTGGAATATATGATATTGCAAGTACTTGGTAAGTACAGCACAAAGGAGATATTCTCCGCTCTTCATCTGAAATAAGAAAGCTATTTAGTACTTTGTAAAACATGTTAAATGAAGTTTGCTCTCTCTTGGAGATAGCTATTTTTTCTTCATTCCGTGCAGGTGGAATGTTTGAAAATTGCACGAGACAGGCAATTTTGGCACTTCAGCTTGGAGTACCAAATGTTAGCAAATCATCCTGAATGGATCTGAAGTTTAAGGCTGCAATGTTACTCTGTGTGCATTTTCATGGATGCATTTTCGTTTTCACCTATTTACATATTCACAGTCAGAAATGCAGGGTAGTTATTGTGTAAAAGAGCTCTATTTCGGAAGAAAAGGCAGGTACCATTTTTAAAGTCATTAGTCAAAGAGTATATATGCACCATGAAGTGTATAATAAAACTTTACCCAGAAATTTTGTAGCCGGAAGCAGGGCTGGCCAGGTGCAGAGAGCCAAAAGAGAAAAAAAACAGAGATGGTCAGGTCTTCACAGAAGATGCCGAGCTCCTGTGGGTCATGACACAGTAGAAAACCATCCATCATGTAGAAAGTGAATAGTTTGGCTCTCTTTCTCAACAAGTCCACACTGTATTTACTCAGGAAAGCAACAACCCATTTTGGTGAGAACAAACATCCCTCCCAGGGGTCTCTTTCTGTCCCTTCTCCATCTCTGTGAAGACCTGAGGCCTGGGAAGGAGTTAGAGTTCCGCGATACTGCAACTGGTGCAACTGAGATGCTATTTCAGGCAGAGGGTTGTGGCTGTCTTTATTTCATCCACGCCGGTATTTCTACTCCTAGCTTCCCCACACAACCTGCTCCGCTGCTTTTGGGAACTCCCCCGGGCACAGCTGAGTGAAATGTCCAAGTATTGCCAAAGGAGTGTGCAAGGAGGGCTGGTCTCCACAGCTTGGTGGCTCAGGCACGAAACAGAAAGTGGATTGTGACTGTAAAGTGATGGGACGAGATAAAAGTTATTTAGTTAGCTGTTTTAATGGGGGAATTTTATTAAATATAGGTTTCATTTTGCTGCCAGTAAATTATAGTGCTGATGGCAGGAAGCGCTTAACCACCCAAGAGCACTCCATCTCCACGTTGTCTCTGGCTCAGCCAGCTCGGCACCCAGTGGAGCGTGCTGCAGACCCAGCCTCTGTGTGTGGACCCCAGCAGCTACTCGAGGGTGACAGAAATGGCAATGAAAAGGATACCACAACCTTGGGGTGAAAATCTAAACATAAAGGAGCCAAGAAGTGCTTCTGATGGAGGCAGGTGGTGCATTTTCCCATTACCAGCTACCTAGATCCCTAATAAGAGATCTGGTAAGGATCACTCCCAGAAGCAAACATGGTTTTCTGTGTGTAGGACATCATGAAGCAGTAGGCAGGATTGACTTACCTAATTAACCCAACACTTCTGTTGTTGGCCCATTCCAGGTAATATTTCATGTCCCCATGGGAAAGATCTGTTGCGTTTCCTCTAGCCACGTTGCTTGTCGACCTCGGCTTCTTCCACCCAGCAGCCGAGCAAGCACAGCTTGCCAGCCTGGCCAAAGACACTCTTCCCGTTAAAAAGTGATCTTGTTTCAGCAAAGTCCCAAGTGTTCTCTCTGAAGACCATACTTAATATCCAGAGCATTAAACAAATTGGTGTGTGTGAGCTTTGGAAGAAAAGGCATTTGAGTTTGAATGCAAAGGCCAGTCCTGGATGAACCCGGGGTCTCTGCTCATACAGAGCCACGTCTGTGATAATCAGAGCTGAAAGGGAAGCTTTAACCTCTGGGGTTGATGGAGACCGAAATGATGAAAGGATTTCTGAGATGTGAAAAGACGGATCAAGAGTTTTACTAAATCCTGGGTCGGAGGGAAGGATGAAAATTGTCTTTGCTCTGAATCTGGGACATTTCAGGCTGAAGCAGGTGTGCCTTACATCTTGAACGTTTCACGTGTTTTCATTTCATTCCTTCTATTTTCAATTCCCATTTCCTCAGATTTTATTTACTTGTTTCTTCCAATGATATGATAGCAAAAAACAGCCAAGCTCCAAAGCTTCTCTCTAAATGCCTGATTTAAATAATGCATCCATTAATTTTTGCACCAATAGTGGTACAACATAAAATAGTACATTATTTTTCAGAATCTGATTCTGCAAACATTAGACCATTTGACTAAAATATTCCTAATGTATAAATAAAGTTACTCTTGTGCATTAGTGTTTTCAGGCTCAAAGCTTTAATGTGTTATTTAAAAATACAAATATTTTCCAAGGTGCAAAATGTAAATGCAACTATATTTAAGTCTTCACTGAAATGAAGCATGAAAAAAAAACAGTGATGAAGCCTTTTCTTTTTGCTACTGAAATAGAGGACTTTTACCAATTTTAACAGAACATCCTTAATATATACCTAGAATATTATGTGTATAGTAGGTTTTTACTCTGTAATTGGTTTGGCTGATTACAATGATTACACTACTTTGGCACAATAGTGTAGCTACCTGGTGAAAGTACTTCTGTAGACCTCACAGATATCTGCTCACTGGAGACCATATTGTGCGTTTGGAGGTCAGAAATTCTGATTTACAAGGATGTCAGCTTTTTAACATTGCTTACATTTTCTTTAAAAACAAAGCTGACTCTTTTCCAAGTGCTCCTTAAAATAAAATTAAAACCCTCTTTCCTATGGATTGATATATTCCTTTTGCCAAATATTAAGATACTGTGTTATCTCTTGTATGGGCTAAATCCAAGAAAGATTATTTCAAAACACATTAAAGAATCACAGAATCATAGAATGGTTCAGGTTGGAAAAGACCTTAAAGATCATCTAGTTCCAAACCTCCTGCCATGGTAGTGCTTTGCTCTCCACATGTAAAATGGGAAGCGTCTAACTCGACTGAACTTGACTGTGATTTGGATAGGGCATTGCAATGGAGATCCCCTTTGCTGGAGCTGTGCTCCTCCATGGAGAGGTTTTGCTGCCCAGCTTTAGATGTGCACTCAGGCAAGTGCCACTGGGAGGAAGGAGCAAGGGGTGAGCTCACACCAATGCTGCCCACCACCCACGCAAGGAGCAACCTGGGCACCTCTGCGCTTAGACATCTTATTTAGACATAGAGGCAAACAGCTGTAAGGAGCTG
This sequence comes from Rhinoptilus africanus, assembly GCA_013400135.1. Classification (NCBI taxonomy): domain Eukaryota; kingdom Metazoa; phylum Chordata; class Aves; order Charadriiformes; family Glareolidae; genus Rhinoptilus; species Rhinoptilus africanus. Next base: position 190,371 of record VXBO01012364.1, read on the forward strand.
AACATCGCCAGCGTGGGGCTGGACTGGCTTGGCAGGCTCAGCCTCTCCCATGTCCCCTGCCAGCGGGACAGCAGGTCTCCAGCAGAGCACGAGGCTGAGGAAAGAAGTCAGGTCTTCCTCAAGACCCCTTGGGCATGGGTGAGGGGGGTGGATGGGACAGCTGGATGGGATCAGCCTCACAGGGGACGATTTAATGAGCAATTCTGCTTTTCAGCAAGTTGAATAATAAAATCCCCAAATCTAAGGTCTTCCCACAAAGAAGGAAGCAACGCCGCACAACACCGCTTCCCGAGGCACATCCCTCCCTGGCATCAAGTGCAGCTCGTTAATGGCTGGTGAAGCTGCTGTGAAAGCCCTGACATCCTCCCAGCGGGGCTCCCTTCGCACGTAGGGGCACTGCACCTTTTTTTAGGGACCGAAAGGTGGGTGACATGGAGCCACTGGCCACTGTGTTCCCAGCCACATACTGGCAGCGGCTTTCTGTCGTCAAGGGGGAGAAACGCCCTCACTCCATTGTGGGGATGTATTAAATGCTTTTAGCAAGCAATGGCCACCCTTAATGATTTCCAAGAGAGGAAATGAACCTCCAATCAATTATGACACTTGATTAGGTTACTTAAATTGCTGAGTCTCCAGCAAAATCAGCAGTGCCAACTCCCCGACACCGTGTGATTCAATGGCCCTTATAGTAATGCAGCTCTGCACACCTCCTGTTTTATGTACGTTCCCTTTGCTGTGCCTCAGCTTCCTTCTCATTACCGTGAGCACGGATTTCCACCTTACCACTTCACAACCTTATCTGAGCATCGGTCTGGTGATCGCACCGTGATTTTTAGACAGGTTCTTTTTTTCCTTGAAATGCTAATGCATTCCCACTGAAACCAAACACAGGCCTGTGACTGTAATATTGCCCTTGCTCAGTTTTATTTCAAATGAAACAGAAATGAAAGTTCAAAGCTATCGAAACAATGGGTGACTATCAAAGAGAGTGTTGGCCTCTGATAACATGAAAGACCACTTGAATAGGAAAGGCTTATAGGAATTTCTAGTGATCATTAATAGCATGTAACTGACTTGCTTGCTAATTATAAGAGTGGTAGTAAAGTGAAATATTGAAAATGGTGTAGCGTGTTACAACAGTGCTGACCCCACTGAGAAGGCAACCTCTGCTCTTCTTTCCACCCCACCACCTTTGGCCTTCAGAGCTGGCAGCTGAGGGGACCCTGTGGTTCCTCTCCACTCTTTGGCATTCCAGAGCTCTGTGTCCCTGCTTCCAGCCCGATACCCCTCCACATAATTTGCCCCATCTCTGAGCAGGGGATAGTTTTTAACCCTGCACACGAGATGTGAAAAATCTGTGGGCGACTACATCTACTAGATCCCCTGACCCAGGTGGAAGGACAGATGGTAGATTGGAGGATGCAAGATCCACAGGAGGTGTAACAAAATATGGACCCATTTGGGTCAAGTCCCAGGGAGGGTAAGGGGTTGTACTGAGGTCAAAGCTCTCCTGCAGTCTGTTAAAATACAGGTCTGCCAACCCCAAGGCAGGGGAAAGCAAAAAATGAAGTATCTTTTATAAGAAGATATGAATTTCAGATACATAAGTGTTGGATGAGTGAAAATATTGAGAACTATGCTGATATAAATTCAGTAAACTTTACCAGATAAAAATGACCAATAAGATCTCAGACTGTGAATTCCTTAAAATTCCTTCAGCAGAAATATTGCTGAATAGCCAGTGTGGGATCCCCCCCGAAAAAAGGAATTTTCCTCCATTCCTCATCATAGACCCAGTAGCTCCTGAAGCTCTGCATGACAAGTGACCCTGCCTGGCAAACCGCCGGTGGGTCTGGCTGCCACCCCCACACCTGGGGCACAGGTCCTTGGCTGGTGGGTGGCAAGTGAGGGGTGGAAGAGGACCTCCGCCCACCCAGATGCTTCCTGCCTTGGGATAAGGGGTTGCCAGTAACCATCGTACAGTCTCCCACTCTCTTCTGTGTTTATCTTGATCTCAGATCTGAAACATGTAGCTCAACATGGTACGCTCCCACAGAGAGTCTTGGCTTTGGGAACTAAACATTTTTTTGAAAAATAAAACTTTCTGTCCAGAGAGGTTCTGGCTAATGCCACAGGGTGTGCCCAGGTGTGGAGGTGCAATGGCTTGCACAGCAAGGTGTCCTTGGAAAACCAGCTGCTACTTCCAACATTTCAATGTAAGCAAAACCAGAACACCCTCCTGCAGGAGGATTCTCTACCTAGGGGAAGGTTTCTCCCTAAAGGACATCTACCTGGGAGCTTGCCACCACTTTGTAAAACAGGTCTGTTGACAAACAGACACAGAGGCACAGCCCAGGCTCTGGTGCCGCTCTGCATACTAGACACCAGCAAAACCCCTAAAGCACTCAGGCATGGGGATCATCCATCCTGACGCAACACTAACCTCTGAGGAATGCCAGATCCTTTGCCTCTGAGGTGGTCTCAGCATGAATTCAACATTTCCTACCCTCTTCAGCTCACTGGCTGTCGTGGCTTTTACCTCTTTTGCATTTCCACATCTCTCTTGCTTTCTCAACAATTACATTTTTTCTTTCCTCATATGTTTTTCCAAACCCACTAACGCAATATTTGACTCACCCCCCTCCCCTTCCAAACTAACCATATATTTGTTTTCAAGATTTTCCAGCAGTCGGTTGAAGAGGTTCCACTCCTTTCGTGAACATTGGGCAGTTTCCCCAATCACTTGAAGTCTCAGTAGGAGCAATCAGCGATGACGATTAGCGGCGCTCACCACAGAGCTGATGCTGAAGTGCCTCAGACCATCACCATTGTTCATTGCTCATCGCTCATCGTAGCTATAAAAGTCACCAGCTTGCACCATGGAGGCATCCTCCCGTGAAGGTAAAAATGCTCTTCCATGACCATTTCCCCACTCAAAATGGGACACTCACGCCTACCTGCCAGCAGTGCTAGTGGCACATTTCCGATGGGAAGCTCTGGCTGTAGGGATGCTCCTCCCAGCCAGGCTCTCCCAGCAGCTGATCCCTTCGGGCACAGAGCCTCTGCTCTGACCTCTTACAGCTGCTCTTCAGGTACGTGGGACCTTCACTGTATTAAGGTGGTTTTATACTGTGACATTCACCTCTGAGCTATCTTGTCAATATGCAGAACAGGAGAATATTTACATTTCTTGCTATGGAGAATCTTCCCTTGAGTCAGTTCTGTGATTCTTCTCTCCTCTTTCTCCAATTTTCAGAATCTTTCTGGAAGTGGCAAAGGTGAGATGAGCATGAGACTCTTCCACCTACTGGAACTGGCTTTGGCAAAACCAAGGAGGAAGCTCCCTGAGTGCTCTTGCTAATATGACCATCCAGAGGAAAATTCGCTTGTATGTTCCCAATTTGTAATGCTGAAGCTCATTACACAGTTTCCAACAGGACAGACTCCAGCCACTGGACTTCAAACAGTGTCCCTTGAAAATACCAAATATTTGGGATTTTGTACACTTTGCTTAATATTTTGTAAGTTTGTAAGGAGTTTGGATTAGTTAAGAGGTTGTATTTAAAGCCCTGGCTCTGCAGTCTTCTGAAGGAGGAGAGAAAGGAGACCTTACACACAGAACGACACCAGCAGCCCAGGGGTGCCCCATACACACCACAAACAACCCTGTGGTGCTCCCTCCAGCCCATGGCTGCAGATTGTTTCTACTCTGTGTCCTCAGGCGCCGGGTTCTGATCTCACACCAGTGGGAAATTGATAAACACCCCTTGGCAATAATGAAGTTAAAGCAGGAGGAGATCAGGAGCTGTTGGGCAGCCTGACTGATTTAGTACCTTCTGTCATGGAAGAGGTTAGAGATGGTACAATGTGAACTCACTCTGTGTATTATTAACGCACAGCAAAAATCACTGCAGTGCTGAGCAGGAGAACAGGAAAGCCGTGGTGACAAAGGACTGAAATGCTCATATGCACTTATCCCCTTTAATATGTGCCTATTTCCATATGCCATTCCTGCATCACACCTACATCCTCTTGCTCAGCCATCAGAAAGCATCAAGAAGAAACCTAATCTTGAGTGCCAGCTCCATGGTAGACAAACCACTACATCTGAGGGAGAAAAGTCTTTCAATGGTTCAACTGAGAACCTGCTGCAAAAATGTACAGCCTGAGTTTGTCCAACTTGAGCTTCCAGTCTCTCCGTCTTACTCTGCCTTTACCGTAAGGTTAAAAAGCCATCTCCTCATGGGACAATTTTCTTCTCCATAAAGGAACTTGGGAACTACGATCAGATCACCACTCAGCAGTCTCCTGGATGAAACAAATTGACCAAGCTCCCTATGCCTTTCAGGTATGCTGTTCTTCAGGTTAGGAAGAGAATTCATTTCATATCAGCCTTTTCAATCCAGAAGCAACCTGGATCTGGTCCATTTTATCCACTGAATCTGAACAAGGGTGTCCCTTGCTTCCTCCTAATCTCTTCAATCTGGAGATTCTTTTTTCATTTCTTCTCCCTGCCCCCCAAAATCCATTATTCGTGCTGGTTTACCAGTGGCTATCACAACCCGCCCCATCCTCTCTCCTGCAGGGCATCCTGTGTGTTGTTTCTGCCTTGCTGAGACTCTCAGGGCAGGGGGCCCACATCTGATGCTGTGTTTGTAAAAGCACTGTGCACGCCTGGGGTGACAGAAAGCTACCGCTGAAGTGTGTGTTTTCTCAATAAACAATGTAACCTGCAAGCCCTAGATACCTGTACAACATCAAAGTTATTTTTAAAAAGAACAGCAATTTCTAAATATGTCATTGCAACTGCGAAAAAGGGAGCCTATTTATAACTGTAATATATATACTCTGTTTAAGATGAGTCACACAGTTTCTGCAGCTCCACCAAGTTGCAATCAAACCTCTACCCATTGGTTTTATAATTACTCTTTTAACTGCTGTAACACCTCTAAGGCTTATCCCATGCCAGACCCTCCTTGTGGCACAGGCAGCAGGTACCTACAAAGGGGAGCAGACAGTCTCTAAGGAGGCGAGCTTCTAATGCCTGGAAATGCCATCCTGGGAAAGATGTACAGTGCCAATGTAATCGCACCCGTGCTCACAGGCAACAAAAGTGTAGCTTGCTCTTTCTTCTAATGGACGTTGATCATAGAGTAGCAGAGCAAGGAACAGAATCCAGTACACATTTTTATGAAATCCCTTAAATTTCTTAGCAGATAATGCTTCATTTGTGGAATGCCAAGTCAGAGGCTGGGAGAAAGTCACGTTCCTAGGCTGAAGCCAAGCGTCCCAGTAGGCAACATGCAGTGGCACCCGTCCTGCTGCCACACTGTCTCCTTTCTGGGGTACCAGGGACCAGCTGCAGCCAGAACCTGGCTCTGAAGAGACCGAAGGGCCACCCCTGCTTGCGGCACTGAGCTCTCAGGAGATGGGCCCTGTGGCAGGGGAGCCAGAGAACCGAGCTCGGACCTGCGGGATGAGGTCCGCTTTGTACTGCACCCTCTGCATTTTTAATATGCCCCAGAAAAAAAAATAAAATTAATACATTCTAAAAAGCCACTGAAGTCTTGTAATGCATTCATTTACACTACTAGTTACTTTAGAGGTCTTGCCATTTGACGTGTGTAATTTGGAGTGAATCCCTCTTTACAGCGATCCAACAGTGGTGCCACGTGATGTGCTCACATACCTTCTCAGATGCTGCTCTCCGCTTAGGAGTGATTGTCATCCTTCCCCATTTTAACCTTCAGGTAGAAAAGGTTTGTTTATTTTTATCTGGCCTCTTGCTGCCATGGCTTCCTGCTTGCCCTGACGTCCTGCCGGGGCCCTCCCCCATGGTGAACTGCCAGCCAAGAAGAAAACACGCCTGGGTCCCAGCTCTGCCAGTTTAAGCCCCAGGACACACTCACCTGCATGGAGGGCACAACAGACAGCTTGGGAAGGGAGGAAGAAAAATAACACCTTAAAAACTTCAGAGTCAGGTTGATCAAATTCTTCTGCTAGAGCTTATGCCTCTCTCTGCATTTCTGACCTGATCCGGTTCTCTTTGGCGTAAAAGAGTGGTACTGAGCTGAGCACAAACAGAATCATTACACCTTTGCTTTCTGGATTTGCTGGTGCCATCCAGCCACCCCAACGCTTTCCCCGAGGGAGAAGTGGCCATAACGCATCGGTTTGTCACCCACGCCTTGAAAAACAAGGTCCCAACATTATACCGCCAGCTTGACAGTACCACTGAACTGGGACTGGGACAATTCATCCTTTCAATCTGTATGGATGTTAGAGGCTTGCGCTGTATAGTCCCACCGCATCCTATCGGGACACTGCAAAGCAACACCACAAGAAAGGGAAACACAGCCCAGCACCCACCGCCCCCCGCTGCCCTACCTCCCCTTTTCCTCCTCACAGACCACCAGCTCCCTCGGGAAGGAAGTGCTTTTATTTCGCCCACGGCAGGAGGAACCCAAGGCGGGTGGCTGGAGTGTTGGCAGGGCCGGTTTGGCATCCCCGAGGAGTCCGGAGCAGCCATGCCTCCATCAGGTGCAATGTAAATCCGGACCAGCGCCTGCTCCTTTTCATTAAGAGCCTTAAGCTCACTGCGGAGAAGATGAAAAGGGCTGGTCATTATCCATTACATCTGACCCATGCACTTGCTGATGGGCTGGTTTTCATCTCCCTGCCCTGCCTGTAGGCAAGCAGCCCCCCATACCCTGATCTGCCTTGTTTTTTATTCTCCACCATCTATTTTCCTGGGGGGCCTTGTCAGCGGTGGCTCCGTTCCTTGCTCCTTCCCCACGCCTCGCAGCACTGCGGATTCAGAAGCATTAAGAGGTTCCAGCTCACCCTAACAAATTCCAGAAAGTCTGATTGCTCATCACAAAGGCAACACAGGGAAGGATTTGAGAAAAGCACAATGTAATGAGAGAGCCGGGGAGACGAGGAGCACAGCCGCATCCTGGAAACGTGCAAAGGTGAACGGGAAGGGGAGCGGGGAGCATTTGGAAACCCATTAAATGAGGGCTTATCATCCGATTTATGTAAATCACTTCAAATGCCTTCGTTTATTAAAAGTATTAAGCCGCATTACTGTTTGCCTTCGGTCTCCTAATTTGGTTGCTAATGTCTAAGACAACTGTTGAAATTAATTTGAAATTAATGTTCCTATATAATTACTTAATGAATCTCACATTCACTGCCCTTAGCTCTCAGCTGACAAAGGATCTCACCCACCGCATGCAAGAGGTTGGAAAACTGACTGCGATTTTAAAACGGTTGCTAAATTACAGTTTGCAAATATTTTACATTTATATCACACGCTTCATCTTGAAGGATCTCGGCGTGTTTGAAATGTTACATAACATTCATTCTTTAGCAAAATTCCGTCACAAAAACTTTCTGGGCATCAATCTTCTTACTTCCCTGCATGCCTTGGAATTAAATCAAATTTAGCTGTATTATTATGCAAACACAAAACCATACCTGCATTAAAAGATTATTACTAGGGCTGTAAAGTCAGACACTTAAAAGATAGGAAATGCTGGAACTGTAACTCCGTGCAATATAAACGCCTTTTTCCACGCACGTGCATTCTCATAGCCTTTCATTTTACGATCATAGATTTTCCTATACTCACCCCCTCCCCCAGGAGACTTAATAGTCCTTGTTAGTGTTCAGGAAAAAAAAAAAAAAACAGGCTAAGAAAAAACAAGGTTCAAGAAAAAGCTAGCGGGGGAAGGCAGCGACTTGTGGAGTCCTCGCCTCACTCCTTAGAAAAGCTGCAAAGGTTGAAATGCGTGTTCCTCCTTTTCTGGGTGGTTGACTTGATACCCCATAAATCCTCATCAGCAGAAATGCTGAATACGCACAGCAGTAACTGAAGCTAAAGAAACATTTGAGCGTGCAGAGCATTTTACATACTACTGAACCCAGCGACACACGAGTTCCTGGGGTCTCACACCAAGCACTAAAATTAGCCTACACTTCAAAGAGGGGAAAACACTTCCCTGTCTCCCAAGGATGGTGGAAAATGTATTAGAGCATTTGGAAAGCACGCAGACTGCTGTGATTCGGAGACCCGAACTTACTTGTTCTGTACGGCGCGGCATGGACCCAGCGCAATAAGCGGGTAACGGGACACACTGTCACCCAGGAGCAGAAAGCATCTGGGAAGCCGTTCCTGCTGTCGTGGAGGCAAGGGGAAGGAAGCAGGGACACAACGGGAAAAAACCAAGGGCTTTTCTGAGGCAAAAGAGCTGAACTAAAGACTTTCTGGACAGCCTTAATTCTGCCTGCTCACTGCTTGGTGTGCTTATCTCTGGCTTTGCATTTCGTCTTACAGCTGTATAGTTTCTTAGGGGTCAGGGTAAAGCGAGGGAGCCAAACTCATTATCAACCATGGACCCTTCAGAGCTTTCCCCCGAGTCGGCTGCTTTGCCTTGGGACATCCTCAGCATCTAGGCCACAGCAAGTCAACCTTCCCCATGCTGCAAAACGCCGCCCCAACCTTCACGTAGTGCAGAGCTCTAGATACACGCCACATAGCCCAGCGTGGCTTAGACCAATGACACTGCGTCCAAGAGTCTCACAGCTTGGCTGAGGGACAGGCTGGTGAGGAGACTCGGTCCCCAAACACGGGGCAGCATCGACCTCTTTGCAACCTGAATCTCCTTCCCGCAACATGGAATGGAGACAACCCAGCAGCCCAGACCCAGATGGTTATCCAGTCCCCGTCCCCACCACACACACCTTGTCCTACTTTCTCAACCAAAAAGCCCAAAACCTCCCGTGCTCAGATCTTTGCCAAAGCTCCCTCTCTCCACCACATTCCAACTCTTGAAGGGTTGCAGATCCTCCTTCCCAAATCCCCGTCTTCTCTCCCTCACACCCCCAAAGCATTCCCATCTCCCACACTTCATGCATTCCTCAGCTAACAGGGACCACTGGAACACCTCCAAGAAAGACCTCCAAAGAAAACTTGTCCTAGCACGTCCAACCTAAAAAACTCAAGCATCCAAGCACGTGGGAAGATTATTTCCTTTTAAAGTTGTGTAACAGGTAAATTAGGGTGAATTGGGATGGTGATATCCCAGCCAGCCATCTCAGCTTCCCCCCCTAAAACACCAAAGCTGTCAAAGGTGAAAAAAAAACAGGCAAAAAAAAAGTCTAGCTTCAGTCTCAAAAACAGCTGGGTTTGAAAAATTTTAGAAAGATATAAAGCAGCCAATCTGAAGTAGAAAGGTCCCTAAGTCATTTTTATACTAGAAAGTTTAAAATAAAAGGAAACGTATGACCACACAATAAACTTGGCGGCAAAAAAGATTAAGGAAAGAGTGATAATTACACAGCCCGTCAGCCTCCGTGAAGTGCTTGATGTTGCAATAAGGTACCCTCTCATACCACTTCACACATGACTTCTTGTTTACTCCTTTGCACCAAATTCTCTTATGCAGACAGCATTATACAGACTGTATCACCAAACTAACCTTCAAAGCAGCTTCCTTTCTTTAAATTTTTTTATTTTTTCCAGCTGGGGGTTTTGGGTCACATGCTAGGAGTGAACGGTTGTGATTGTAAGAATGCAGAGACATCAGACCACCTCAGCCTCAGCTTCCCTTCCAACCCTGCTTTTGTGAAGAAAGCAGAAAAAGATAACTAAATCGAGACACCTGTGGCTCAGTAAAAACTAAGATTTCTCAAGGCAAAGATGCTTTCCTGCTTCCATGGCTTCCTCCTGCTGCTAGCAGTTGATGTGACAGGGCTGTTTTAGCCAGGTTTCCAGCATCCTGTAATGGAAAGGAAATGTCCCTAGCCAAAGACTGCTCCAGACGTCTCCGTCAATTCTCCCATCATCATCTTTTGGTCAGTCTCATTACTCAGCTTCCTCATATTGATGTATTAATAACACCAGCATCCCCAGAACTGTAACAAACATACTTTTTTCTTAAACTCCCAACACGAACTTTGGGATGTTCACATTGCCATTTGCCACTCCGTACACAGGCTTTTCATTCGTTCCTTGTCAAGGTGTGAACTCCAGAACTTTGTATTCTGATGCACTGAGCTGTCTGAGCCACACACTTCAGCGTGAACAAGTCACTTACCTGGGCACAGGGCACTAAGTGGAAGGGCCTCCTTTTTTTTTTTGTCCCCAGGCAGTACAGAAGGGGACAACCGGAATCCATCCAACGCTACGCAAAACATTTAGTTCTGCAGAACCATTCAGATGGCAATGGAAAGTCTCAGGCTTTACAGAGCTATCTTCAGAAAGCAGTAAAGGTCACGGAGAATCTTGCCTCCATCATAAAAATAGCACCACCTACGTAATTTGGGGAGGGGGAAGATTCTTAGCATTTTGCATTAATAAATGCAATTATAACTAAACCAAGTATCTTGCGTTAACAAGTTTAAAGCGCACAATACCACTACTGCATGTCCATCAACTCACACCTTTATTCTGAAAGCTCACTTTAAATAACAATTACGTCTCTGCTTCTCTACAGTCAACTGCCAAAAAAGCAAGCAGCTAATTCAAATTCCAGGAGTACACAGCTATATTTGCCCCTGTACTAGAATTAATTTTTTTTTAAATTGGCAATCATGGCCTATACTTCCAGGATTGCCGTATCTCCCTATGTCTTTGCGTATACCAGCTTTAACAGCTCCTTTGGGGAGGACTCATGGAATTGGTAATAGGTTCTGTAATTTCCACCTTCTGTTTTCTAGTTCAGAGAGTAATCGAATCCAGTCACTACTGCCATATCTATCTGGTAACTATTTGTCGGCCTCCATGAAATGAGTTGGAAGTTTGATTTCCGTTCTCAGCAGGCATGTTTGCACGATACAGATGAACTGCTGTAACTGGCAAATTGGTGGCAATTTCAGCAGAGATTCCTAGGCTTAAATGAGCACAAAAACAGAACTTCTCTCACCTCCAGAGAGGTCTCTTCTTTAACAGGCTGGAGAAACAACAGGGTAAGAACGGAGAGTTTGGATTTCTGCTGTTGCAAGATGCACTTTAAAGTGGGTTTTACCTTTTGAGGCTATTAAACTGGCACCTACGTGAAATTACTAACAAAAAAGAAAAATCTTGAGGCAAAATAAGCTTTATCGCTCCCCAAAACCCCTTTGTACTTCTGCTGCATTTCAACTGGAACACATGAGTATTTTATTTCTTTTTGACATCTCCACATCCCCTGTGAGAGAAACATTCACTATTTTTCGTCCTGTCAACGTTTATCTGGTTGCCTCTGATGGGAGCTGGTGCAATGCCATCAGTCACTGAAAGATCATTAGTAGCATTCTAGGTAAGTCCATGAATTCTGTCGCACAAGGCATTTCAAAACCGAAATACAAGTCACCAGGTTAGTAGAGGCTGAACATATGGCTAAGATTAAAAACTTTATTTTTTTTATACAAAACAATAATAAATCCGAGCAGATAATGAACTAAGTGTATCTTCTCATTTTCCACCTCTTCTTCTTTCCTCAATATAGTCTATCCACAGTTCACTGTTAAACCACTCCATATTCAGCAAAAACTATGAGGTTTCCATCTTGTATCCATGTTTTTCTAATTCAGCTCTGCGTAGAAAAAAGATAAGCATATCAAAACACTCAAATAAAATACTGTCAGACATTTTATTTTTAAAAAATTAAATATACTGCACATTATACAATAATTTTAGAATACGAACGTGTCATACTGCTTTTTGGTCCATGCTAATAACCTTAACCTCACTTCAGTTCTTCAGCTTAGTATCTTAGATCACTAGAAGTGACTTCTAAGTGAAAAATTCAAACATTTGTTTTAATCATAGTTATTGTACTCTGACCCACCAAGGCTGGAGTACAACTATATGGTGCAAAGCAGCACCTGTGAGCCTGCAACAACTCCAGACACATTAGAAAAAACCAAGTATTGTCTTATACCGGTTATTCTCAAGATTTCCTTAAATCAAATGAGCTCATTAACATGAGCTATTTAAATGCACGTGCTTACAAAATAATTTTAGCTTTTGCTTTGTTCGTTTTAAATCAAAATACTAGAGCGCACTATTTTAAAATCTTGTTGCAACACCCCTTCCAGTGAACAATGCTGAAGGAAAGGGATTGCTTTGTTAGGATTGTTACTTGTGGCCAGAACAGTAAGTCAGCAACCGCAAACGTTATCGCCCCTGCCCTGTCCCCGCTTTACTCCTCACCTGCCTCCAAACACACCAGACAGAACCGAATCCTGTTTTATCTCCTAGTCTTAGCGTATGCATATCTAGATACAGTAGTCCAAATCTCTAAAGAAAAAAACTCGCTAGTTTACACAGGTAATAGTGGAATTTTAGAAGTGGAAGACTGCAGCATTTTCTTTCTAAAGATAAAACAAATACATGCTGCAAGCAAGCAACATTGCAAACTATCATTTTAACACTAGTATAGAGTCACCAATACTACAGGCTACAATGAAGGCACAGTTACTGAAGGTTTATCAAGACCAACTGTGTTTGTCAAGAATTACAGTATGCCTTGAAAGTCTGTTTCACTGTGTATCAACTTGTTTTCCAATGTTACAGTTTAACTGCCTTTCAACCTTATTAGAAACAACTATACCAAAGACTGTTTTTGTATCTCCTACAGAAAAAATGGCTTTGACTGGAGTGCAATGAGCGAGATCAACCCAGGAACTGTTTAATCAGGCTGTATTACAGTCTGCTCCTCATGCAACATACTGTGAGATTAATTATAAAATAGGAGTTTGTATTGACACTTGAAACAATTTAAATTGTAAAGGATTAACTGAAACTACAAGTGACAAAGAGGATTAAACAACTGGATTACAGGTATCCAAATTGCTATCACTTTTTTTAAAGCACGTTATGAACTATTACTTTGCTACTGTTGCTCATAAACAGCATGCTCATCACACACAAGAAGGGAACCTTAACATTAATATAGATAACCGACCTCTAGAAAATTTGTCCATTTGGACAAACAGCAGCAATGCTATTTGAAGGTATAGAAAAAAATTTATAACACCACATTTTGCACACCACAGCACAGAAGAAATAATCTTGGATCCTTTGCCTTTAATCTTTGCAGTACAATTCAGAATTTTCACATACATGTAGAAAAGTCCTTAGAAAAGGACTTAAAATTGAAAAGTGTCAACTGTATCACAATTTGCTGAGATCTTTGTATTAACTTGTGTAACACCACAAAAGCCTGGACACATCAGTGACATTAGGCGTATTTCAGGGATGGCAGTACAATTATTAAAAGATAAAATGCTGATCAGTACTCCAAATTGTGCTGTAATCCCCTCCGTCTGGTGCTGAAAAGCTTTAGATAGAAAAGCAAAGCAGAGCTTTCATTTATTCCAATTTCAGATCTCTATTTTTTAAAGTAAGCACATTTCAAACTTTCAGATATTAACTAAACAATGACATTTTAAATATTTCACCCATCTTTTAGAACAGTAAATTAAAAGCAAGATTACCTTAACTGATTGGAGAAATCATCTTCGACATTGTCATCATCCCAATTGTCTTCCCAGACATGTGCATCCTCATCTTCATCTAAACCAGTCCAATCTAAAAACAGGAAAAGAGGTCTAAATATTTTCTGCTGCATTGCTTTGGTACCCTGTCTCATTGAGAGACTAGCTCAGCCTCTGAGGTAAGGCAGACTTCAACTGGTAAGAAATTTCTCGCTCTAACAGAAAAGTCTGGATCATATCTAAGTGTTTAGAGATCAAAAAGCACAGGAAGATCTAAAAAAACCCCCACAATTTCTTGTATTATAATAAAAATGCAACTTGCTAAAAAAATTCATTACACTCTTCACACCATGGTTTGCAGGATTACACATTCATAAGGGATATTTTGCCTACAAATGGACAAGCTGTACCACCACTGTGAAAATAACACAATATTGAGTATACGATTCCTAAAAGCTCAACAAAAAACACACAATTCCAGGTTTGTATTTAAATACCTTTTTCCTGAGTAAAATAGTAACTACATATGAAAGCTTTTGCCAGAACACACACACATAGATGCTCAGTTCACTCAGATCAGATGCTGACAGTCTATGGATAAAGGCCAAAAACAGATCTGTGATGTAGTAGCAAAGGCAAACTGAAAGAGGCATCTGCAAACAGCAGTTGCTACCCGTAAACACCTACTTCTGGGCTCCAAAAAGAGCAGAAGCTATCTCCTCACAGAGGCAGGGCACTAAATGTCCATTTGCTAACTTAATTTTTCTTTTTCGTATAATCTGGCACATCACCCTTGACAAATTACTGATAATCCACTTAATGCTTCATTATATATATAAAAAAAAATTACAACCAAACTAGTTAGTTTAGAAAAATAACAAAAATGAAAAATCAGGAAGGCTCAGAATTGCTGTATAAATACAAGTCAGTTTACTCCACCGAGGAACACAGTTTCTCAGTTTTCTTTTACTGACAGACACCAAGTTTTTTCTAACATTACCAGAATAAGAAGCACCTCAATTTTTTGCACTTCTGACCTTGTATGCCTCAAAGTCTCTTCGTATATTTAAAGAGATAACACTGTTCTTCCCCTTACAATTCAGGAAGTCATCTGTTGCCCATCCAGACTAAGGCCCAAAGTAACATTAAACATTGATGGACCTATGGGGTGGGGGAGGAGGGGCAGGGAAGCTAGTAGGGTAAAGGATTAAAAACTAATTCACTGTCAATAACACCCTCATTTGTAAGAATGGGGGTTGGTCCTTAGATTTTCTCTTCCTTTTTCTAACAGGCAACAAAATTAATATTTGAGATTCACCAGGACAAGAAAACACATTTGTAACTGATTAAAGACACGCACACAGAGAAACCGTTAACTATGAAGCTTCCCTACTCAAATAAATTATATAATGGGAATAAATGAAGGAGCATAGAAATCCTACTGGTCCTAAGAACAGCAAAAGCAGGAACTGGGAAGAAAACGTGAAGAAAAAATGCATTGTTTTAATTAAGTTGTACTGCTAGTTGCTCAAAGGGAAGTACTTTTATTTTAGAACTGAGATAAGCATTGCCTATTTATACACAATGGATTTTTTTTTCATCAAAATAAAAAAGCTTTTCCACTTATTTGTCTGGATTTCAAAGGTACAAAAAAACAAAGCTCAAACCAGTTTAAACTGAACACAAAGTCAAATTTTTCTATCTACTAACATACAAGTAGCTCAGACAGATCTACAAATTTCAGGGAAAAAAAAAGAAAAATCCTAGTAACTAGTATCCAGCACAACAAACAGCAGCTTCAACAATAAAAGGTCAGTTGGGGAGAGAGAGAACATGCTCCAAATCACACTGAGCGAAGAAGAGTCAAAAAGGCCCATGTCATCTTCCACAGTGGGGTGGTGGTGAGTGAAAGTAAAGCCTAAATTATATTATCATCACTGTAGCTACAAGATTCTACAGTATCTATAGTGTCGACACTATACCCCAGAATTGCATAATAAAGTTATTACTCCCAGCTACATCAGATGCTGGTGACTAAATAACGTAAAAAATAATGGAACATCTGGCATTGGAAATATTAAGAGCATTTGAGAGCCTGCTACCATTAAATATCACTAATATACACCAAAATTACAAAATCAATTTTGATAAACTTGTCATGGCTGGACTCTTTAACAAAATATATTTTAATATACTGATCACTGATTGCCATACTTAGCACCTGGGAAAGGAAAACAAAAACCAGGTTTTAGAGCAGAGGATAAAAAACCTAAAATCCTGTCATTTTACACATTACATTTGACATTCTGAAAAGCACTGTACAATAAGTTCTTAAGTGACCAATTCAGATACACTTGAATCTATCATGCTACATTTGAAATAAAGTGTCCTATAAAAACAGGACACATATGCTTTTGATACACAAACTTGATTTGATAAATTGTTTGAAGAAAAGTTTTACATCAGAATAAAAGAAATTCTTTAAAAAGCCAGTGTTTTTATCCCTGAACATAAGTTTGCATTATCTAATTTCCTTTGGATAAAAAACGGGTAATAGAACACAGTTTTTCTGCTACATAGGAAATGGTGTTTTAATTTGAAAGAACAACAATTCAGCATGGCTTTAAGCACATATTTGTCATGATTCTTTCACAAGTGCTGAAGATAACATTCAAAGTGGTCTGAACATTCTTTATAACCTCTCAGTGTTATCTCACTTGAAGATTTAAACGGGCCTCTTTAGAGGTTCTTATTTTTTGGAAGACATCTGTCTTGCAAGAGGCCTGACTGTGGCCATTCTTTAATAAATCTCTGTTCTACCCAGAAAGTTTGCACAGTACTTGGCTTTAGTAGTACAGCTAGATTCAAGTAGAATTAATTTCACCTTCTGTCGCAGCAATTCAGTCCTCTGACCAACCCAAGGTTCAGAAACGTGCTTCAAAGACCTCCTTCAACCCTACTGCCAATACTTAATTTACATTAAATAAGATAAACATTTTTTGCCTGTTGAGGAAACAGGCCTGTTATGGAAAAGATGGCCTAGTCTTCTCAGTTTAATGTAGCTATCATCTCACTATGTCAATAACTTTCTCTATCAGTAAGTGCAAAAATAATATTTGTACCAGTACTGAAGGATTCAGAACACCTAAGGCTTGTAAGGCCACCAAAAAAAAAAAAAAAAGAAAAAAATCATGTATAATGAAGACACTGCAGAAAAAAAAATCCTGACACTTCATTC
>VXBO01012364.1:207882-317176 GCA_013400135.1 Rhinoptilus africanus
TGACCTCCGGGGCGCGGGGAGGGAGCAGGTGCTGGGGGAGAGGAGAGAGGCCGCCGCCGCCGCCTGTGCCTGCCCCCGGCCCCACCGGAGCTGCCACCGGGGCTGCTGCCACACCGGAGGGTGGCCCGGCCGGGTCTGCTGGCGACCAGGGTGGCTTGGTCTCCCCGGAGCTGGCTGGCGTGTGGCACCGACCGAAGCTGAGGAAAGATGCCCGGTGTGGACGGCGCCGCGGGTATTCTCAGGGCTGTGGGTGGAATAAATCTGTCCGCCACAGGATGAAATGTCACAGGCCGCCACCACCACCGAACACGTCTGTGCTCCTTACTTAGTCTCTTTCACTATTGATTTATATTTGGGCAAAGCCTACCAAGTATTGGCCTTCTGTCCTTCACATCTATAACCCCTGTTGGTTTAGGGTTTTTTTTCTTTCTGGCATTTTAACATTGTTTCAAAACTTAATCTATTTTACTGCCTTTTAAATTCCTTGCCCATCACATCAGAGAAGGAAGGAAGCAGCTTGAAAGGGAGATTATGACTAAACTGTTCAGTAGGAGTTGTTATGTAACACGAAAAATAGAAATACCTTGTTTTTTAAATGTTCCAAAGTGTATTCATTTCACTTAATTCCAGATTCTGTTGATGGTTTAAACAAAGGTAAAGTTCAGTGCCTACTAGCCTGAACAAGTTTGTGCGTGTGGCAGCTCCAGTGGCTTCCCTCTAGGTGATCACCTTATAACAGTACTGCCGGTCTGGTGGAGGGGCTGGGGTTTTTTGGTCCCTCGCTCTGTGAAAAGCGGGTTCACGAGACAATGACTTGCACAGCTGGGTTACACCGTGTCCTATATTTAAAGTCAGGGAAACAACGAACAAAAAACTGGTGTGGGAACTCATATATAGTTCAGTTTCAACCCTCTATAAGCGTGTTCTGGCATGTGGCCACAGGTAAGGCGAGGTGGGAAGTGAGCCCTTCTGCCAGGTGAAAGGTCTAATCAAGCAGTCACATTTTTTGTGTGAAGGAAGGACTGACTGACACTGCTGATTGTGAAAAGTATGAAAACTCCAGTTTAATAAATCAATACGTGGAATCTAGTTATAACTTGGCTGGGATTTTTAGCAAGCCATGCATTTTGGAATAATAGATATCCTGATCCTGAGAGTACAAGATAAAGTCATGAAGTGGATCAAAAGCTTGCAAAGATCCACGATCATTCAGTTACTAAGGCCCATGTTCAAACTGTCTAGTTTTTGCCTTACCTAGAACTAAACTACGGAGTTTGTCACACACTGGGGAATACTGAGGTGCTCAACTGCACCTAGGTTATCTAAGAAGAAAATGTAACTTGGAAACTCCTATGGACAAGTAGCTTCAAGTCACCCTGGAGCAGGAAGCAGCCTGAACTTGTTTTGAAGACTTTACCTACTTATCTGCTGTGGAGAGAAGATACAGCAGTCATTTCCACCCCCTTTTCTCCTCCTTCTCTGACGAGCTGCTGGTTAGGAAGCTTTGGAGTGCCAGCAGAGAGAAGAATCTGTAATCCCCAAGGGAATACATAGAATTGTAGAATCATAGGGTTGGAAGGGACCTTAGTAGATCATCTAGTCCAACCCCCCTCCCAGAGCAGGGCCACCTTAGAGCAGGTTGCACAGGAACGCGTCCAGGCNGAGCTGCTCTCCAGCAGGTCACCCCCAACCTGTACTGGTGCAGGGGGTTATTCCTCCCCAGGTGCAGCACCCTGCACTTGGCCTTATTGAATTTCATAAGATTCCTCTTCGCCCAACTCTCCAGCCTGTCCAGGTCTCTGTATGGCGGCACAGACTTCTGGTGCAGCTGTCCACTGCGTAGGGAAACAAGGAAAATCAAAAATTCTTGAAGGAGTGTCATACTTATGTGGGGACAGACAACAGTCAGTCTCAGATCTAAGTCCTCCTTTGCGTTTTCCGTCTGTGGAGCTGACGTCCCATGTCACCAGTAAGCCAAATTTAATCTCATGTTGTCACAAAAATCTGTAGTGTCAAATTCTCCTCCTTTTATTATAAATCTCAAAAATTTTGATAGTTCTTTAAAATTTGTGGGTTTAGGGGTTTTGTGGTTAAATAAGGAGTTTAGCTCTTGTTTAAAAAGGAGAAAAATAAGTTTCTAGCCCAAGCAATTCAAAATGAGCTTGAAAATATGAACAAAAAGTATTTCAGTTTTACCTGTTTTACTTGTAAGATATCTTTAAAATAATGGATTTTAAAATAAAAACTTTAAATCCATTGTTTTAAATCCAACACCACAGGTTTTGGAAGCCTGGAATTTGCATTACCATATCGAGACTTTCTAGCAGATGAATGCATGGCTGCAGACCTCACTGTAATTCCCCAAACCCTTTAACTCTCTGCTGTTAAGGTCTCCGAGGGCAAAGGTATCTCTCATGCCGTGTTTCTCTCATCAAGGTAGGCCCATCCTAAGTTGCCTGAAGGACCTGATCAGTGAGACATTCTCTAAGCCAGACCACCAGATGCTGCAGGTAGAGGTGCCCGGTGGGCAAGACGAGAGGCTTGCCTTCAAATCTCCGCTGTGTCCAAGTTGGATTTGATCTGATGTCAAAGCTGAGTGCCACAACCACCAGGCAGTTTGCTAGTTATTTGGGAATCAGGCTTTTTCTCTCTTCCAAAGTAAATTCAGGTATTTTCACGCATGGTGGAGCAGATTTGACAAGTAACTAACTTGCAACATCAAATAGAAATTCTCCTGGGAACTGGTTGATGTGGGTGACATACCATATCCCAGATGCATGCTCTTAACCACCAGACTATACAGTAAACAAGCAGAAAGAACTTACCCTGCAGGTAGTTGTTAGAAAACACTGATTTTAATGCCAGTCTTGTGACTGTGATTGTGTGAAGATGGTCAAGGGACTGGAGCACCTATCATACGAGGAAAGGCTGAGAGACCTGGGTCTGTTTAACCTGGAGAAGAGAACACTGAGAGGGGATCTCATCAGTGCTTATAAATATCTAAAGGGCGAGTGTCAAGAGGATGGGGACAGACTCTTTTCAGTGGTGCCCAGTGACAAGAGGCAATGGGCACAAACTGGAACACAGGAAATTCCATCAGAACATAAGGAAAAACTTGTTTACTTTGAGGGTAACAGAGCACTGGAACAGGCTGCCCAGAGAGGCTGTGGAGTCTCCTACTCTGAAGATATTCAAAACCCACCTGGACACAATCCTGTGCGACCTGCTCTAAGTCAACCTCCTTTGGTAGGGTGTTGGATGAGATGATCTCCAGAGGTCCCTTCCAAACCTTACTCTTCTGTGATTCTGTGATTTCTTAGCAGAGGCATGGCCTTAAATCATATTTTCTTAAGGTTTCTTACTGGCATTCTCAGGTAGCTTCCTATTCAGTCTGTAGGCTTTGCATATCCCATACCTCACTGACCCTGGGAAGCACGTAACGAGCTTACTTTACTCCTCTGAGAAAAGATATCTTTGAATTCCACAAAGCATCACAGCATCTAAAAATCTGGTGATGCAGTTTATAGTACTCAAGCCTTTTGGTGGACCTAGCCACATTGACCAGTCTTAATACTCTGGAGAAAAGAGCATAAGGATTCAGCTGCCTGGAACAGATTTTCCAGTGTGAAAAGATATTTGAGAGGTTACAGGAGAGTGCCCAGGCCTCATGTATGACTGGAGCTTGATAGTTTCTAGGTGGACCATCAAGAATAAGAGTTGCCTTTCAGCATCTGCCCTGTGCAGTCAGAGTGAGAAAAGGCACTGGCATCTAATCAGAACATAGTCATTGATTTTTGTTTTATCCTTCCCCTGTTGCAGTCCCAAAACTGATGGCAATCTTTGCAGTGACCAAGCCTGTGTCTCACGTGGATGGAGGAGACACAGAGCAAGGAACAATTTTGATCAAATTAGGGAAGGCACTTCCTACATTCCCAAAACAGCATAAGAGAATTGCTTTCTTGGAGCTGCAGCCCCTGCACAGCAGCTACATGCTGAATAGATTGGTTTTCCAGGACCAACAGCCTGACACTACCGGGTGCTTCAGCAGAGATGTCTATACACACATGTTCCATGGAAATCAAAGGAAAAAAATCCTATAGATTTCAGTGGTTTGGAATATGAGCAACAATATTAAAACCTTAACTTAAATATACCCTTAACTGGTAGCATGTTTGAAATAACTGAACAAGACAATCCTGAGCAACTCATCAGTCCCTCTATTATTCTTTCCAGAGCTGCACAGCAGCTATTTACTCAATATGATTTGTTTTAATTTTTTTATTCAGCATGTTTTATGCATTAGTATCAGAAAAGCTTGTCTTTCCCTTGGCAAATGTTACTGCGAGTTGTCTGGCAGGGAGGTGAGATTATGTAGATTTATTTATTCAGAGTGTAATTTGCATAAATGAAAAATGGAAATAGACCATTTTTTCTGAATTAGAGCCTTTTCTTTTTCTTCAAGGTGAAACAAAAAAGTGAGTAGTACACTAGTTCAGATTTCCGTATTTTTTTAGGGGGACTATTAGTCATTTCTTTGCCTAGGGCCATTTTCTTCCATTTGGATGCTCTGATGCCTGAAAGTATATTCTGAGGAAAAGATTAAGAAGAGGAATTAGAACAGATCGGAAATGAATTTGCTTATAAGCAGTTAAAGGTGTCCTGTTGAAAAAAAAAAAAATCAGAGCCATGTTAAGGATTTTACATGCCCTGGGTAAACTGTTGGTTTGGAGGTCTGCATGGTCCCAGGTGACGAAACGGTGTGTATTCAGAGGAACCCTATACTGCCAAGAAAATTGTCACTGTGTGTATTTGATCCAGCTGGCCTCATCGTCAGAATGTGAAATCCATGTGCACAGGAACTACATCTAATGGACCACCAGCTCGGACACGTCTGTCTCAGACCATTGGTGCCCACGCAGTTTATCTGGATGTGAGAGGGACTCTCTTATAGTCCAGGCTGTTGGATATCCAGGAAAGCACCTAGTTCCTGAAAAAAAATATGGGAAAGCTCATTACCCTTGTTATCCTTCAGAAAGCAAGTGTTAACCATGCAGTGCAGCATGTTTATCCCGCATTATATAGCATATCTGGCAGTCCAGGCACTGATTAATGCATCCTGGGCATCCCTTCAGAGCTGGCGTTCTGTGTCTCAGGATAGCGCTGCATGTCATACTTGAGTGGTTTGGATTAAATTGGAGAAAAAAGCATATGCTGCATTCAGTGCATCTGGACGTTAGGAATGGATTGCCTTACTTCTTCCAATAGCTCTGTGCAGCTCTGGACCCGTGGCATTATTCCTCAGGTCAGTGCCTTTGGTTTGCCACTATTTATTTATTCTTGTCTGCAGAGGTCCTCTTTTTCTCTCCAGCTGCTCCATCATTCACCGGCACCTCCTGGTAGCCCACCCTGCTCACACAGCCCATCCCTTCTCGCTGTTGACCCTCGCTAAGGTCAGGATGCGATTAGGTGGCTGGAGATCATAAGGAATATTAATCACAAGGAACACTTAGATGTTGCTTTACAGACTTCCTTATGTGAAATACACTGTGGCAAGCTATCGGGTTACCAGTGGCTGAAAAAGAAACAGTTCTCTCTTTACCCTTGACAGTCAAAAGAAAGTTTGATTTATTTTCTCATTTTCAGTTAGTCTAAAGGCAGCTGGGCAGTATTGCTACAAAGCTCTAGCTGTGTGTCATTGTAATAGGGGCAATATGTTTGTTCACTTCTGCTCTCTTCCTCTGTCTAATTGTTCTATTGTCTTTCTGTTTTCTCTCCACATTTGGGCTGGCAAAATGTCTCTCTGCGTTTAGCCCTCTAGCCAAAACTTAACAGGCTCCTAATCAAGAACTAACACCACCAGCAGGCTACTTCCTGTCTTTGTTTACCATTCCCGCTATCATCTTTCTTCTCCTCTCAGTCTATCATAGCAAATTTTCACCATTATTTTCCTCAGAATCTGCCCCCCCATACAGGGTGCAGGAAGCTGCCTATATATTGTTCCCCTCTCATTTTCTGGCCGCTTGATCTCTGGACTCCCAGCTCTGCATGCTGAAAGAGTAGAAGATGTATCCAGAAACAGATTTAGAAAAGCCAAGTAATCCTGGGACCGCCATGTATTCCATGTGACTGTATCAGGAGAATATTTATTACTGAGCCTCAATGCAAAATGTGTTGATGTTTTGGACATATAAGGGGTAATCACAATGTGATTAATTACTAGGTAGTGTTCATCACGACTTGCATTTCCATGCAAATATCAAGACTCTCAGGGTGCAATTCAGTCACCTAAACAAAGGTGTCTAACATCGGTTGAGATGCCCTAAAACACAGGGCTGCCTGATGTGCTCGGGGAGACCTTGGCCCTTCCCAATGGCAGTTGGAGATGAGGCAAAATACCCCAAGGTTTCTAAAATGGTACCAGCTGCCTGTGTTTAAGCAACCAAACTGCACTCCTACCGTATGCTGGAATAACTGCTGTTGGTGCTTGAGTGTCTTTTTCATGTTCTTGCACAACTGCTTTTGCTTGTTTCTGCCAAGTCTATCCTGAGAATACTACACTGTGGTAACCTTAACATGAGATATTCACCAGGTAGGTTAGTATGAATCATTAGGAATCAGGTGAACAGAGTAGGCCTTTTTTATTCCAATTAAAACATCCATCTGCCTTTACATATCTAGATAGTGGCTAAGGTGTGGCCAGGATGAAGTTCAACCCAAACGAAATCAAATATCGTAGCTTGGGAAGAATTACCAAGCGTTATTTCCGATGTTTTGATAGGTAAGCAGGGCTATTCCTCATTAATGGTCCTGGCAAGATGAAGGACTTATTGATACCTAGACCATTTCAAGGGCAAGAATCAGGCCACCGAACTTCAAGCCATCCTCCCCTTAGGGAGCTTACCCAGCCAGACAGCCCCTCTGTACTCTCAGTTCAGAAAACAGAGAGAAATGGGTTCCTCCAGGTGGAGATTTAGAGAACTTGAGTTAAGCAACAGCCCTGAAATGTAATTTGAAGGGACCCATCTCATCTCTGTCTGTACTAGGAGCCTAGGAAGACTTGCCCAATAATTATGTGATGAAAGACAGAGGACGTAAATAATCTCTTACAAGTTCAAGTAACAGCAGTCACTCTCCTTGGCCAAATTTTTTCCTCTGCCAAAGTTCCTGCAGGGCGTTTTTAGCCCAAAATGTGTCAGTTTATCTTGCTTATCAGCTCAGCTCTCCCTCCAGGAGCTTCACCAGTGTGTCTGGTGGGAACTGGCAGTGGCAGTTCCATGTCACTCAGAGCTTGCTTCTTCATGTTGGCTTTTCCATGCCGGTCGGCAGAGTGTACTCGCTGCCCTTCCATCCCCTGAGGCATGCTGTTCACCAGTCCTGGCTGTCCTTCGGCTGTTCTGCAGTGTCACACACAGGCAACATCACCTCAGCTCAGGGAATTTCACTTGATTTAATTTATTGCCAATTAACACAAACTTTTAGATATAGATTTGGGTATTGAGGGGAAAAAAACCCCACCCTATTGAACAAACACTCAGGAAAACACCTTTCCTCACCTTTCCTTAGGCTCAACTTCAGACAAACACCTCTCCTCCCTCCTTCCTCGCCTCAGCTCCCCTTGTTTTCACCGCTGGTTCCCACTTTCCCTCCCTCCCAGTCCCTTCAGTGAGGCGATGGGCAGTGCAGGCGGTTGGGGTCAAGGCATGATGGTTTCTGTCTGCTGCCCCTTGTGTATTTCTTCTTCTCCTCCACCACTCCTGGTCTCTCACTGCTCCCTTGCCCTGGTGTGGGTCACGCATGGCCTGTGAAGAAGTGTTTGTAGTTGGTGGTTTACTTCCTAAGCTTACATAGACATCTTTGGTGCAAACACACCAGGAAAGTGAGATGGATGTATTTTATCATGTAGACTTACACAGTAAATGAAGGTCAGGTGTCTGAGGTATGTTTTGATGCTGAAGCCATGGGTGTCGCTCCTGGGAGATACTGCACAGGTGCCGGCAGCAGAGGGTCAGCACAGCACATGAGCAAGACCACCACGTTGGCCCCTCCAGCTCCCGCGCTGCCAGCCACCATGCAAGGCAGAGGGGCTGCAAGGCCACCCCGGCTGGAAAAGCAGATCATGGCACCTGTGGTGTGACACAAAACATTAATTTTTATATGCAGAAACCCACAGAGCCCCAAAGCTCTTCCTCATCCATCCTGCAAAGCAGAGGATACCTGCATCCTCAGAGCTCCTGTTAACCTGTCACGGCTCCTTCCGCATGCGCAGAGGTTCTGATGAACCATCTAGTGGTTTTCCACAGAAATGAATGAAGCAGTGATGTGCCACTAGCAAGTCATCAATTAATTTCTTTTTCAGTGAGGACGCTCTTGAGAGCTTAATCAAAGTCTGCTCTTTATCTTAAGATTACCATGTGAAGTTGATGCAGCACATCAAATCAGAACCACAAGGAGCTGTTGGTGCAAATCCCAATCTTAATCCAGCTCATCCAACCCTTCCATGTGAGTACAACAGCCCAGGGCAAACTCTGCCCCTTTGTACATACAAACACGCAAAATTGATAGTCCTTTTTTTTCCTGTTATATAGTAGTTTATTCTGAATGGTATTTTAAAGAAAACTCTAGAAAACAGACTCTCTCTGTTCATTACTTTCTTTCCAAAGTATGTAAGTCTTTTGTAACTTAAATTCTTACCCCCATAGAAAATACGATAGCACCAGTGACAGCTGGAATGCTTATAAAAACAGCATCAGAGTAAACGGTGAGTGTAAGTCAAACTGATCTACAAAACCAATGGTTTTACAGAGTATATATATATAATCCATTTGTCTGCCTTGTATATGTATACATAAATTCCTGTATTTGTGTGTACAATACTTATTAAACTACAACAGGTAAACTATACTATTAAGCAAGCTCATATGGTAGTATAGTGATGCTAGTTGTTATTCTAACATACAAAGTAAATTAAAAGTAGGTATGATTACTTACAGCAGTATGTGACAGCAGAAAAGTTAGATTTGAGTACATTGTTCCTGAGGTTGCCTGAGAAATAAAGTGAAAGTTCTAAACTGATTGTCATGAGAAGGAGTGCATTAGGAAACAGCTCGCTCAGTTTTACTGTTTCTAGCTGTATCTTTTGTAATACACAATAGGGGAGTCTTTCCTCTGATTTGCTTTTAAGGCTTTAGCACAATCAAAAACTGGAAGTATTGTAAAGAAAATCTGCAAATAGCATGAAAATGTCTTGCGGTGACATTCTTATTCAGGCTCTGGGCCTGATTTTGAAAGATCCCGAACACCCAGAGATGCCAATGCCAAGCACTTCTGCAGATCAAATCTTTGAGGTCTGAAAGATTGTTTTATAATCTTGTTTTCCTGCTCTTGCAAACCTACAAAGTCATTTTTTCCCCATGTAGTAGCACAGACTTTATTAAAACCATTCAGAACAGATATCGATGTTTTAAGGCAACAGTTTTGTGCTGACTGGTAAGATACATAACTTTGGTCAGTAGAACAATTTCCCTCCTTTCAGGAAACTGATAATATATTCAAAGTTAAGACAACATTACTTATTTTGAAAAGCAAAGCCTCTGCAATGCTGAGACTTTTAGATCCTCTCCATTGCATCATTCTGCCTGGCTATGGCACCGTCTTCACAAAAGTTCTTGCATATTAATGGCAAATGATTTATAGGCCATATAAAAACTCAATACATTAAAAAAAAATATATTTCTGTTCTTTGTCTTTCATTGCCTTGTCATCTGTAGGGAAAAGTCCATATTTGCCATTGTGTCTACCCTCAGAAGTGGTTTGAGGTGGCTGCAGTCTAAAGTATAACTAAACCAAAACAATGAGGTTTGAAATTGTATGTTCAGTGTTTATGCAGGCTGTATGTAAGCCACAAGGAAAAATAAATTTAAACAATCATATGCAGATCTGAGAGATGCAACTGAAGCAATGGCTCCTCCGTTCCCATAAATATGACTAAACTTAGAATTTGATTTCCCAACCGGTTATCACACGCATGGTTTATTGGCACAGTGTAACTGGATACATCCAAGTGCCTAGCTCTCGATTTGTATGAGTTTAAACCCAAAGCTAAAAAGAGAATTGCAAATATGGATATGCGCTTTAGTGCTGAAAGAAAGAAAGAAGACAACAGATCTCACCTGTGCTGTCAGTTATTCAGGATCTCTTACTAAGATATACAAGAGTTTAGAAATGTCATATTTTCTCATACTACTAATGACCTAAAGGATCTCCAAATATTCACCAAGGACTGGTAACAGCTGCCTTTTGGGTGTAATGAAAATCCGTCTTCTCTTAAAAGCACAAAGCAGGTAGCAATTGGCCTTTAGTTCAGCAAGCAGCCAAACCTTGCGTACTGGAAGTCCAAATTCTCTGAGATATTACAAAGTGGGTTTCAGCTATCTAGTGTTCACAGAACAATGCCAGGTTCCTCAAAATTTGTCACACTGTACTGACAATCCTATAAAAATACTGGATCTACACCTCTTCTTAAGGTGCTGCCACATTCTCTGCATTTTCAATGACTTTCAGATATGCCCTTATAACGCAGTCATTTTTCTTCAGCATATAAAATGGTATTTGGTTGGCAGAACCATATAACCTACTTTATTTATTTTAAACAAAAGGAAAACCAAGCTATTTGAGGGACACATAAGAGTGAACAGAAACTATGAATACAAATTTGCTAAAGCAATGTGGCTGGTAATCTTCATCATAAAATTTAATCACTATTTTTTATATTCACACAGGTAGTTGTGTATGCTATATACATACATACTGTATTCTATACATGCTGCAGATGGTCCTTTGCAGATTTGCATGAACTTATTTAACAAGCATATTTGAAACGCTTATTGCATAGAAATCTTGAATTGTACATTATAAATAATGATTTTCGAATGAGAAATTGTAATTTTCTTTTATGGCTGTTACAAATTTATATTAAAGCTTCACTGAATTGGACAATTTTTCAGTAGAGTTTACTTAATGTTAATCTATTCATTTGGGGGTAAATGAAGAGTTTAATGGTGAAGTGATGTAACTAGAATATAGTCTCAAGTGGTGTGTTAGGTTTATCAATCAGTGAAAATTGTGCACTTGAGTGTAAGAGCACATGTCTATCCATATGATTCTTGCTACCTCAGTTAATTGAAACCCTTTTTCTACCCTATTATCAATACTTGAAAAATAGCTCCAACCACATCTATTAACCAGTGTCTTAATAGAGGCTTTATCAGCTCCATATAAATTGCACGTATTTCGCTAGAAAGCAATTTCAGTAATATAAGGGTCAGTTCTATGGTTCACTGGAGATGTTCACTCAGGAGGTGTTGGGGCACAACTGGATGGATCAGTAGAGATGGATAGAGCTGTGGGCCTGGTCTTCAATCCACTGAAACACTGTACAAGGTTGGAGGTCTGATCTGATTGACAGTCTCAGTCCTCATCAATTTTAACAAAAGCAAAGCATGCTCATGATGAAAATCAGTTAGACACCACCATGTTCACTGGGGAATCTAAATAAGAATAAAAATATGTGGTTTTTAATTTCCTGTAAGAAGTAAAAAAAAATTTAGTGTAGACTCAGGACAGCAGAATTATGTACCCATACCGAGATGTTCTATACAACTCTGAAATAAAAAGTTCTTCCTTCCAAAGAAAACTCCAAAGTTTTCATTGCTATTTCTGCTCTCCCCTAAATACTTGATTTGAGTGAAAAGTAAATGCAGGTTCTTGTGCAGCTCAGTTCAGTATCTCCTGAGATCATAGACAGTACAGCTGTGCTTTACTGTGCCTTAAATACAAATTAGGTACTTCCATCTCATAAGCTCAACATATAAACCACATTTCTGAGCATGTCCCAACCTAATTTTGTTGACGGAAAATTCTTCCACTTTCCAGTTCTTCTACTTCCCACTCCTTCTTTGCCCTTCACATGCCCTTTCTGGTTCTTTCCTTTCCTGTTGATTTTCATGCCCTCCTTTGCCTTTCTTGGCCAATTGTCAACCTCATAAATCAACAGTAGAAGGAAAATGAAAGCAAAAAGAAGGAAGAGAAAGAGGGATATGAGATGCTCAGCAGCGTCTAATGTAGTAGTACCTAAAACTCTCCAAAGGTTTCTCTAATGCTTAAAGGCATTTTGGATCCTTGAATCCATGGGGTTTTGCCTCTGCTCAGGGATTACTCACATACAACGGATTCTGCTTTCCTTTCTGTGGCCAAGTTGTTTAATCAATTCCATCAGATGTGAGGATACGAGGTGAAGGGCAATTATGCTGGATAATGCTTCTCCATCTCAGAAGGGGCCAAATGAGATGCTAGGACAACATCAATATCTTACATTAACTTTGCCATTAACTTTGCTCTCTCAAGAAGGGAAATTTGTGGAAATAACCCTTGACGAAGACAGGGTGTTATTAGTGCATTGTCTACATACTTCTGAAAACACATAAGCCCTCCATCCTTCTGCCCAGTTTTGGGGACGTTCTTTCTCATGGTTACTTTGACTCCCAGTTCCTCGGAGAAGCTTGTTGCCGTCACACAGAACAGAGCTTTGCAGTGTTGAAGGGGGTCCACAAGACAGCATGAGTATCTTTTTGGTTATTATGGTTGCTTTGTGTAGATCCATCCCAGTGTTCTTCATCGGTGATCAGTGGGCAAACCAGTGTAGCTATCCGAATTAACACACTAGGGATCTGTACCCAGTTGTATGCAGAGGTAATATACTGAAAGAATTTGCATTACAAGTGAGTAAATGGCTTTTCTTTTAGTCTTACAGTTTTATGGGACTATATGCTACGTAGGAAAGCAGAGCTGAATCTGGCACTCAATTTACTGGGGCACGTGTAGTTTAGTGCTTGTGACACAGCTATTCCTAGGTAGGGAAAGAAGAGCCCTCATCACAGCCACCAGATCCCAGCTGTGGATCTGCAAACTCACCAACGCCAGCTCAGAGCTCAGTGTGATACTAACAAACCTAGTTCGTATGCAGGAAATTAAAGCTTGAAGTTACAAAAAAAAGGGCACAACAAAGATCAATGCTTTACCATATTTGAAAACATATTGCTTTCATTGTCAAGACTTTATTAAATTATATTATGGTGGGCAGACAGGGCAAAACCATATCTGAAAGCTAACAGAAATCCCCTTATGCAATGAAGAACTTCCATTTACGGTGCGGTATTTCTTCACTGAAAGCAGATCATTGCGATAAAGAGCAGGTATTTATCAATTTTCAAAGGTCTTGGCCCATCAAAGCTAGTGTTAGATTTGGAATTTCGCTTTTGTTGCCAAGGTGACAAACACTTATAAATATACCACATCTTCTAATGTGCTTTTAACTTAGTATTTTTATGGCTTTTAAATCAGATACCATTAGCAAATATATTAGGTAATTTAGCTGAAAGACCATTTTCTACTAACACTTTTTGTTACATTTCCCCAGGTACTTCAGTAAATGTCTGTTGTGACATTGCAGTCCTGCCAGGCTTCTAGCATATAAGGATACATACAGTACATCTGGTAAGAATTAACATATTACCTTAGGGTTTTCTATTTTTTTTTGTATTGATAATTACAAATTGTAGAAAAGAAGACAAATATTAAGGGTTGGATCCTGCAGTCCCTTGACTTCAGTGGGAACTCTGCGGAGATAATGACTTCGGGACTGGCCAGAGGCGGTACTGGGCTTTGTTATTCTTGGCTCCCGTCTCCCCTTTTTATAGCACAGTAACGAGGCTGAAAGCACAGAGAGACCATAAGGGCTCCGTAGCAGGGCCTTTCCCTCCGCAAAGCGGGAGCAAACAAACACACAAACAAAACCTGCCTGTGTTTTTTCTTTTTTCCCACAGACTCCAAGGCCGGAGGAGAGCTTTGCCGTTGCCTGGTGTGATACCCTGCAGGACGCCAAGCCAGGAGCTTTCCTGGGCAGACTGTGCCTCAGCTGGAGCACGGCTTGAGGGAGGCTGGCTTGGAAAATGATGCTGGCAGATGGGAGGTGGTCACGGGCAGGGAAGTTGCATGGACACGGGAGGGCCGCTGCACCCTCAGGATGCTCCTGTGAAGCACAGAAGAGTGACCTCCCTGTGGGCTGCAAGCGGTGGTGGTGGAGCCATGAGAGAGCTAGGCAGCAGGGACAGAGGGGGCTCAGCGAGTGGAGGCGCCTTCTGAATACAGAGAACAGCAGGTGTGGAAGCTCTGCTTTCCCTCCTATCCCAAAACCACATCTCGGGGCCAGGGCCGGGCTCTGCTCCCAGGATCTCCACCTCGCATCAGGAGCCCCATCCTGCACTGAGGGGCATCCTGGTTGGAGGTGCGACCGTGTGAGCAGGCAAGGCTGGAG
The DNA here is from genome assembly GCA_013400135.1 of Rhinoptilus africanus. Taxonomy (NCBI): domain Eukaryota; kingdom Metazoa; phylum Chordata; class Aves; order Charadriiformes; family Glareolidae; genus Rhinoptilus; species Rhinoptilus africanus. Next base: position 222,254 of record VXBO01012364.1, read on the forward strand.
GGTTGGGGTGCTGAAAGAAAGGAGCAATCATTTCAAAATACGTATTTTTCTTTTTTTTTTAGTTTTGACAAAGCTTGCCATCACTCAGGATTAAGCATAGCTCATAAACCAGTGAATAAGGTTCCTACAATAGAAGCGCGTTAGATTGGGTCGGAAAGGTCCGATGGAGAAGCATCCAGGAAACATCTTTCATGCCTGCATATTAAATTTAATCTGCCACCCCTGTCTTTTAAGACTCAGCATTCATCTGCTGAAAAAAAAGATGTTGATCTGAAAGGAAAAGAAAAGGGAAAAAAAAAACCCAACTCAGCCTCGTATAACAGTTTGCTGGGCGAAGTGGGAGAGTCTTAAGGAGAAATTCATTGTGTGCAAGACACAAAGAGCCGCCCCGCGCTGCAGACACAGGGCCTGTATATGTCGCTCTCGCCCCCAACCCAGCACCGTCCCATTGGCCTCTTCATTCAGCACAGCTATCTGTCATGAAGAATTTAAGTTTCATATTTTCATCTGTCAGTTGCGAAAAGGCCTGTCAGCCGAAGCTTACACTACCGTTTGCCAAAAGGCCTATAGCCCACGCTGACAATACACTCTTATATTTGTGCTTCCAGGCTCCAGATAATCCCCTCACTTTCCTCCTCAGCAGTCCAGTTATGATGAGGCTTAAATTGCATATTTTGGGGGTTTTTAAATCCAGATTTTGCTGATAAATGCTATCAGCGGGAATGAAATGAAATACAGCACGGTTTAGCTCTTATTACCAGCATAAAGCCTACTATGGGCATTTTGTGAGACGGTATTCATATTAAGCAGGTTAATATCTATAATGTCTATAGTCACAGGAACTAACCATAGGAATGCTAATATCAGCTTTTATCTACTTTGTCTGTTTGCCATCCCTGAAAAAAACCCACCCATCCTTCAAACAGGACATTTCCCTGTTTGTTTCTTTAACTTGATTTGCAAAGGGAAGTAAGATAACCAGCTCATTACAAATCCACGGACGATTGGTTTCGTGCTCTGAGGTGCCACGGAATTATTTGTATAATGCCACAGAAGGAAGAAAGTGTATCCCCAAAATACACTTTCAAACCCCAACACTTTTCCTCTAAGACAGTTGACAAAAGTACCACAATAAAAGAGCTATAGTAAAAAACTGGTCACCGACCCATCTCAATCTGGTACGTGTTTATGAGGGTAAGGAGGGATACCAGAAGTTAATCCTCACACCTGTAACTTTAGGACTGCACAGCTTTGGTGCTCGCCTAAATAACAACACAGCAAAAAGTAAAATTGCTTCAAAAACTCCATCTCATCTGAGGATTGTGGGGGTACACAGGGTAGTAATCCAGGGTAAGTGTTTGCTGTTTTGTCTCTGAGAAATCAATTTTCCAACCATAATGCAACCGCAAAGAAATCACATCTTTAACTCATTAAAGGCTTTTAAATTGTCTAATCGATTACGACTCAATTACATTTTTCTGAAGTCAATATTAGATTGTGTCCCTATGAAACAACTTTACCATTTTCTTCTTTGGTGAAGCATCATTTTTCTCTGCAGTTCTAAAATATTCTAATATAATATACTAGTGCCACGGGGATTTCTATGTCATTGCCTTATATTGTCATTTGGAAACTAACTCTAGAACAGTGCTTTTCAACCCATGTTCTGAGACACTCTGGAAGGAGAAGAGAGAGGAACTATTGGGGGGAAGTCTACAAAAAGCCCCATGAAAAGCAACGTTATTGTTAACAGATTTCCGCCTGATCCACTTCTCCTCTGGAAAGGATTTTCAGGTTTTTACATCAAAAAAAAATAAAAATGTTGAGAGTTACTGCCTTGGAATCTCTTTTCCATGAGAAGCAAGGTAGGAAGTTGCTTACCCTTAACCGACTCATATTCAGAAAATGAGGGTGGTTGCAAAAAGTCTATAAAGTGACTACTCTATGGAGATGTTTCTGCGCATGCTGCACATGGTGTTCCTGCGATTGAAACAACTTGTGTGTACACATTTGAGCCAGTAAATGTCCTCTAGGTCAGAAACTAATGCAGTCATAATGCTACTGAAAAAGCTGGAAACAGAGGACTGCCGTGAATGTCCTGGCTGTCCTGGCTGTTGGAGTCCGTTTGCCTTGTAGTTCAGCCAGCTGTGGCAAATAATTCTTCTCCCGATGGGATCAAGTTCCCACCTGTAAAATATTTTTTTGCCCCTGCTATATCTTTTGGATGGGTCCCACCAGTAGGTAAAGAGCAACCAAGAGAAATGAAGCTGGAAGGGGGTGCTATATCACAGTATACATTTTTATTTTATTTACTTAAGTTAAGATTTGAACAGGATCATGTAAATAGATAACAATAGCTGACAAAAAAAATGTGTTAGTAGTATTATTAACACCAGCAATAATTATTAGACATCCAATAAATCTATTTTTTTCTGTAATTATAGTGAAATATTGCCAAGACAACAGCAATAGGGCATTGTCTGTTCAATCCCTCATTCAAGGCAGCAAGTACATCCTGCCCCAGAATATTCCCACACAATGACTTTTAGAAAAGAAGGGTGTGAATTAAGATAAATAGGGATCACTCTGAAAAGCAGGGAAAAAAGAAACGGTAAAAGCTGGTGTAGGGTATAAATTGGCTCTTGTTGCATGGAGTAGTTGGAGGTGTCTGTGAAGCTAATCAATGCTAAAGGATAGTGATTTCTGTCAGCTACTTTTTTTGTCCAAAAGATTGCAATATCTGAGGGACAGAGGTTTTGTGTCCCTCTGTGTTACCACCTGGTGTATTTTGTATCTCACTATATTCTTTCTGCTTTTAAAAAGAAGAATTCCCTTAGCATTGCATGTGTGTTGACTATCTTAACTTTTCTATTTAAATAGAAGTGAAAAGACTAAAATATATTTTGTTTCAGGAATAAACTCCAGGAGCTGTTGCAAATGATTTGATTTCCTAAGCGATATAGACTTTTAATCTCTGAGTTGCACTGTCCTGCGGTAAAAATTCAGAAAATAGTTTCACCCCAGTGAAAAGCAGGATTTTGCTCCTGAATTCCTGGGAATTTCCCACCTAAGTTAAGTGCCTTCTGTTTTCCTGCCTCCCGGTTCTTTTGTCTCTGGAGTTACTCATTAGAAGCCGGCTCACTGCCTCATTTAAAGAACAACAAAGCAAGGAGGCAGATCAACATTTCTTTCTGCATTTCGTTTTACATACAGTTTGGGAAGGGCTTTGGTTAAATCCAGGTTATCCTCCCTCACAGGCATGTACAAATCGGTCCGAGGGTGTTGAGTATATTTGTAGATGATAAAAGGAGAGAAAATTGCTCTGATACAACACATTCTCTCTGCAAGTTAAAAATACTGTCTTTTCTTACTAGGTTAGGTTGGGCACTTGCCTCCTCCAAGTGCTGGCTTTTAGGACTCTCATTCCTAGATGCTGAGCAGCTAATTGTAATTGTTTTAATTTTTCTGAGAAGCTAACCCCTTACCCTCCGTGTGGACCCTCAGCACCTAATGTGGGGTAACAAACTCGTGCAGGCAGAAGGATGCTTAAACAATAGGCATGGCAAATACCTCCCAAGTCTCTTTTAGAGATCCCAGCCAAACCTTTCTTTCCTTTTCTGTTATTCCTATTGCAACTATTCCTTCTTCATGCCCTCCAATGTCTTTGAAAGGATTTGTTTGATTTTTAGCTACTTTTTTCTACTCTGAGCTGCAGGGTTTGACTCAACACATATGTAGGCGCCAGGAAAAATCAATTTCTATTGGGTGCAGAGCTCAAGGTCTCATTTCCAGGAGATCTCATCTCCAGTCAGCACAGTAATCCACTGGCACCGGCACAGGAGCCACGAAGATGAAAGATCCCATGCCCATCTCCTTGAAGACAGCAGCCATGTTCCAGTCCTCTTGGTGGGAAGCATTGGCTGCACCTCTCCAAGACTTCTTGGAGGAAGCTAGTAGGACTCTGTGTCCTTGCTTAGTTGGTCCTGGGATAAAACCAGCTACATCTCATCCTGCCCTAATGCAGACACAACCTGCTTCCACTGGAGTTGATGGTAAAAGTCCTAACTTCTTCTTCAACCAAGAGTCATGTTTGGTTCTTTGAGTATTTTATTGACATGTCAATAATGTTCCCCTGAAGCTTCAGACTCCTTTATTTTTATTTTCTTGATTGCTTTGCTGGGGCATAAGACAGCCAGAGGCTAGGCATTTAAATTAGGATTATGCTGTTCAGTCTTTCTACAGTGTGATAAAGTTGTCATGGCCAGCTCTGGGGAGTCATTGCCCTTCTGACCATCAGGGTTCACACTGGTTTTGATCTGACATTGCAGGGATGAACTTTCTTTGTTTCCTTTATCAGCAGGATGGTATGTGGCTCCAGAGTCAAAAAGACCCCCAGATAAGAGATGCAGAGGCCACCTGTGTGGGAAGCAGTGGCAAGAACATTTGCCAGCCATGTTTTATCCCATTGCTTGCCCTCACACTTTTGCCAGGAGTCGTGTGGCTCGGGGAAGTCCAGGCTGCAGGAAAAGAGTAAGAAAAAAACACAGTAACATTTCCTTTTTGATCTATGGTATAATAAAATCAACAACGTGGAGCTATTTGTCCCACTCTGTGAAACAAATAGACGGACTAAGAACAAATAATGCCGATCCCCTATTTTTCATCTTCAGTAGATCTTGGATATTAAACAAGATGCAAAGGTAAACTAGGTACTTCCTTCAGTAGCGTGCAGCTGACAGACCATAACATAGATGAAATTACATGAGTAGAGCCAGCAGATTTCCGTGCTACCATACTGTACATCCACAGTCACCTACTTCAAATTACTCACCTTGTGAGATGTACCGAGGTGGGAAATTCAGAGACTTCAGCTGACAAAAAGCGAAGGAACAGGCTCGTTTCTCCCCCAGACAGAATGTTCCTTTTGCTTTGTTCTGTGAATCAGTATTGTTCACAGTTTTTAAACTACACATCTTTGTAAAAGTCACAGCTTCCCACAATGTTATTAATTTCAGTTTGAGAGGATTGAAAGAGCAAGGGCACAATTAATTACGCAGTATGAAATAGTTAGATTTAACAGGAAACTGTAAAGCTTTATTTTTTTCAGTGTTTCTCAACTCCAGCACTCAGTGAAAGTGTAAAGCAAAAGATGCTGAATTTTTTAAATGTCAAAGTAATTTTGGCCTATCTCCGGCCTTTCCATTTGCCACATAAAAGCAGCCCTGTTATTCCGTAAACTTCATAGTCTCAGTGGGAATACAACACAGCATTTGCCAGAGCCAGCTTAAAGGGTAGGCAAAGTAGGCAGCTGCCTACCCTAACAAGGAGGTAGATGCAGGGCAAAAAAATAAAAGGCAAATTCACAAATATAAACCATTATTATTTGCCAGCAGTAAGTGTTTCCTGTTCAAATTGACTGGGAAGAGTAATATAATTCTTCTAGTATTTTATCAGAGAGTGAAGAAACCCATGGGGTGGGGGGGACACGTAAAAGTCTTTCAGGCAGAGGTAAAAGGGGTGAAGGCTGGCACTGGCTGCTGCTGCTCGGCTACTTGAGGTGGCCTTTGGCAACCAAGGGCCAAGGAGGCTGGTCGGAGCAGATCTGCTAACCCCACAGAGGGCAACACACCTCAACACGCTCGCTGCTACAGGAAGGCCTTGTCTCTACAAGCAAGTACTTTTGGAATAACTTTAGAGGGCTTTTTGTTTGAAATAAACTGCCTTGCAGCCATATGCAAAAGTTGGGGGGTTTTTTTGTTCTCGCTTTTACTTTTAAACAGGCTGGAGTTTTATTCCACATCACCTGGAAAATGGGCTAAAGCAACTATTCTGGGGTTTTGAACTGATTTCTTTTATCTTTGCAGTTACTACAGTAGAGAGAAGCACTGGCTTTTTAGGTTTCCAGCGACTAAAAACTGCAATCTTGCAAGCTGAAGTCTTTTAAATGGAAAGCAAGAAAGAAATGACAGTGGTTCACAGCAAAAAATGGCTTCTGGGACCAGATATTTGAGTCTCTTAGTTCTGGATCAACCAAGCAAATTAAGGTAAAACCCAGAGGGACAAATATACTGCACAGATCAGCTTGGGAAGCATCCTTTTATAGAAACAAATGAGGAAGTAGAACACCATGCTTTAAAAGTGCATTAAGTATACTTTATTCCTCAGCTCAGAGTTAATTCATGCAATAAACTCACAGATTTCACACAAGCTACAGCTTCCTACAAATCTCACAACCAATCTCCCTACCAAACCTCAGGGGAAGCTTTTATAACGATAACTCCCTTCCCCCACCTCCAAGCTGACCTGGAAATGCTTAGAGAATTGTGCTTAGCAAAACTCTTGTCCTAAGACTTTTTATTATTATTGTTATTACCTGTGTTTTTCTCTGAACCACCTATATAAAAGAGAGGGGATTTCCCCTTGCACCAATTAAAACCCAAATCTCACCTCTCCTTTCTTCCCCCTCAAGAAGAAGTTAACCCCTGCTGAGCTCTTTCCCCCAAGGCATCTATAAAGCCTCACAGGTGAGCTGCCATGTAATGAGAATGAATCAGCACTGATCTTCTAACAGATAAACACCAATCTTTTATTCTAGCCACCTGGCTCTGGACTTATCGGACAAGAAAATGGCTATGGTTTGAGTTAGGTGGATTTTCTTCTCTTTTGCAATATTCTTCCTTTTGTGTTTTTCTTCCTTTAGCCAGCACTCTTGGGAGCAAAGGTGCTTTGGAACATCTTCAAGCTGGGAGTTTTCTTTGCTAAAATCCACGTTCTGACATTTTTTGCTGGAGGAAATGATTTTGTTTTGAGTATGCTCAGTCTCCTAAAGTCTTTCACTTCTGTCAGGGCTCTTTTTTCACTAAGTCCTTGAAATACAGATGAGTTTGTTACACCTGGACAGAAGTAACATGGAAATATTTTCATTTCAGTAAAGGTTTAATTATAATTAAACCTGTTTGTTATACCTTGGGGAAAATTAAAATATTTTTGTGGTTATATAGGTAAATTTGTCTTGTCTCCCTGTGATTTTGACCATAAGAATGTAGAGTCAAGAATTGTAATAGTTCACTAAAATATTGTCTATCCTAGATGTGCATGAATCATATAATTGTTTGCCTAATGAAGCTCTTAAGAATAACTAGAAAAAATGAAATGCATTAAGGAGTCTAACAGGAGAACAGGCCACAGTGCCAAATTACTTCGAATTTATATGATTGTTCTCAAGTAGGGAGTAAAGTGGGAGGATGAGAAGACAATTCTCCGGTTCAGTTTCTACCTCTTCACTCATTTCATGTTATAAATAAGTGGTTTATAGGACTGCTTTCAGTTTAGTCTCTGGCCCTCGCAGATGGGTGCTGTTCCGTTGCCTTTAAATTTCACATTTCCCTCTTTATCCCATACACTTTGAGGAGAACATCACCAAATAACACTGGGTCCTGTTTTCTTGAGTACTTTTTAAAAGTATTTCTGAGCAAACACCCTTATTTACAACTTGGAATACAAATTTTGGGCTCTACTGCTACCCACAAGTTTTCTAAGCCTATCACAGGTTAAAGAATAAGGAGTCCGTATTCTAAAACTTTTAAGTCTGTGCCTTCTGTTTGCTGCGTTTTTACTTATCCCACACTAAAGGAAACAGTCTTTCTGCGAAAGAAAACCCATAAAAATGTTTATTGTCAGTCTTGTGTGCAGTGGGGTTATTTGCACCAGATAGCAGCAAAGATATATGCTAGCAAGAGTTCATCTCGGGTTAAATTCTGGGAAGGCTACAGGAGAACAAGCCCTCTATTTAATTGGCATTTTGTATCTACAAGGGTGGTTGTGTTGCTAAAACCCAGGCAGGGTAAATATCCCTTGGGTTAAGCGAACAGCAATATTAACAGATCTGCTGCTGAATTTATAGTGGCTATCAGTGATTTATTGGTTTTCATTTGTCCCTCATCCGTTTTGATGTGCGTAGGTGCATTTCTATATGCGTTTGTTGAAATCCCTCTTCTCAAGAGCTGCATTTTGGATTCAGTCACTGCCTGTGAATTATTCCCTGGAAATGGAATGTTAATTGCGTTGGGCACAATAGATGCCAATATTTATTTACATAAATAAACATTATTATTTTATGCATAAAGCATTTCTTGTTAAAGTAATTTTCTTTCTTGTGGATTTGAAGAGAAATATAGTCTCGCTTTCTCACTTGGTGACTTAGATAGAGTAAATAATTTTCTACGTTGCACTTTGTGCAGAAAGGGAAAGATGGGCAGAGAAATAGCTGTGTTATTTATAACAAATGAGAATTAAAAGTAATTAGTGGAACAGCACAACTCAGAGGATTGGTAACAGAATCCAGAGCCTTTTCTCTTCCAGGTGTTCAGATGCTGGGTAATGAACATGTCATAAATACCTCTGTGGCGAGGTCACCAGTTTCAATGGGGTCTGTGTAAAGAGTGTCAGGAAGGCATTAATGCACAAGCACCAGTCACCGGGAGGACATACACCCCATCTGTCTGTCACAGAGGGGTGAAGAGCGTGCTGTGATGTTTGGGTCCACCCCAGCCCCATCACCTAGGGACTCTCTGCCAGCAGAGCCTGTCACCGTACCCCCTGGCACAGGCTGAAGCTGTTTGTGGTAGCTGTCCTGGGAGGACCTCGTGGGCCAGGGCACGTGCTGGGTCTGCTGTGTGACTTCTGCTGGGTTTTCTTTGCCTCACGTGGCTATGTATGGATACCATGGCAAAAGGTCCCTCACGGGTTTACGTGCTGGAAGCAGCAAATTATGGCTTATTTTATGCAGGAGACATAAACTAGATGACTGTGCTAACTCTGGCCTCACACTGTAGTTCTCATAGTCTGTTTCCATGTAAAAACCATTATTTACAGGAAATGCCACACTCACTACCCTCAGTCCATGCTCTTCCTGACGTGTAGAAGAGTGAGGCTGAATCCCAGGTGTGCCTTTTCTCTTTGAAGACAAAGCTGCTCACAGACTTGCTTAGAACAAAGACGAAATCTTTATTTAGCTGAAGGTTTGTATTAACATCATTAAAGTTTAGCTGTTGTTTTGAGCCTTTTCTCTTGAAAGCAGCAAACAACTAGGTTAGAGGGTGATGTCATTCCAGCACTAAAGAGAATTAATTCCTTTTTTTATATATGGAAAACACAGTCTGCAGTTTCTTAGCACTACTCAGAACTGTGACCAGAGCCCAACACTTGGAGCTTAAGCAGCATATACCTTTAAGTATTTCTAATTGAAAACCACAAAGCATTGTTTTCTCTTGGAGAATCAGTTCCCACTTTGGATTTAGGAAAGAATGCAACACTGAGATAATCTCACTTTTCCCATCATCATCCTTTCATTCTTCTTCATTTCCCCCTCCCCAGACACAAGGTGACATATCCAAGTACTTGTCCTTCAACGGATTCTTCAGCAAGCAACAGAGCAGAAAGCCCTAATATCTATTCATTTGTAATCTGTCATTCTTAAAGTATTAAGGACAATTGACTTCACATGTCTCAGGTAATTAGAATAGTCATCCTTTGCTCCAGATTTTTAAAGTAAGTGTCTCAAACTCTTAATCAGTACATTTATTGATGTCTTTCAACATATCTGTTTCTTGTCAAGTGTGTGTTAGATTTGAAAAAAATCTTGCATACTGAATTGTGCATAGGAATTATATTAAAAACCCTTTTCTATTGCTTTTGTAATCAAATAAAATATATTAGTGACAACGCGGTATTTTCCACATTCAGAGTAATCAATCTCTTTTTTTAATATGGAAAATTGCTCAAAAGCAAATTAGTAAATATAAATGTCAGGAGTTACATTTACACAAATGTTTTAGTACTTGTTTTCCCAAGTTTATATTTCCACATCAAGCAATATTAACTATGATAATAGCTAATACCATTTTACAAGCTCTAAGGGGCTCATAAAAAAAAATGTTGGATTTCTTCAGCTGTTACCGATCTTAGCAAGGAAAAAGCAGCCATTCCTCACCTCAGAAACATGAGTCCACTAACACGGGGTTACGTGATTTTTTTTGTCAGCTACAAATACAGGAGATCTCTGGAGCCAGGTACACCAAAGCTGAGTGTCCTCAGTGCCCTCCTTGAGCAAGAGCACTCTCAAAAGATAGTGCTCTCCTGGTCTGGCAGAGGTGTATTTGTGAGAAGAGCTCTTTATGCCCAAGGGCTGTGTACATGATTCACTACAGGGGATACAAAGGAATATATCTGAGGTGTGCTTATCTGGAGTTGCCTCCTTTTCAGTGAATTTCTCCCCTCTTCACCTATTTTCTCTTTGGGATGGGTGAAAACAGGATTGTGAGGATGTGGAAAGAGAGAACTCCTTGCTGAGGAAAAATCCCGTGAGTCTACAAACACTGTGGATGCTAGTACATAACAGAACACCCTGCAGGCTTCAAATGAACCTTGTTTCACCAGAGAGTGGAAGACCCACGGGGTGTAAGGCAGTTGGCAGTGTCATGAGTGCTGTGAGCACTTGCTCTTTGAAAACACGTGTGCCTTTGAGCCTTTCTCTGTTGAGCAGAATAACTCGATTACAGACAGGGGGTTAGGTCTGTCCAAGTAAAATAGTGTTGCCTTTTTTTTTGTGATAATGACAGCTGTACAGATCCAAGAAACAACATGGAGGTCTTCATGTGGACGTTTGTCTCCATCAGTTGAGGAGAAAGATCTCAGGACTTTGGTGTGTTGGGTACCAAAGTGATTCTGAATCGTAAACCTCCAGTGGCGTCTTGTGCATAATGTGTGAATTCTCTGATTCACCTTGCTTCTCCTTCCTTAAGAAACAGACTGGTTTTGCACACATATACTACTTTCTCCTTTTCATAATATATTACTCCATACAGAATAATTAGGAATGCAAAGGTTGCACTGAGCAGCAGAAAGAGAGTGCTTGCCTCTCACTGAATCAGTTTTGTCTCTTTAAAGGATTACTTTCCCGATTACTGAATATTTTAAACTTAGTATTTAACCTTCAACTTCTTTAGTTTGCATGCACTTTAAATAAGCCTGATAATTAAGGTCTGTTGCTGCATTTTGAAACCTTGGGGCCCCATTCTGAAAACCGTTACTCTTACAAATTATCTCAGTGGAATAATCGATGTAAAATAGCTGTGATTTTAATATATAGACAATTGGATAGAGAATTTTGCCTTCATTCATTTCATTGGAAGGTACTTATCTGCATTCCTCTGCTTCTTTGAAATTATTTTGAGTATCTAAACATGCATACAGTGATGTATGACTATGTTTATCACTGTTTTAGTTCACTGAGGGCTGCTTCAGCTGAGCTGCAAATTCAAAATATTCCCATAGAAGAGGCTAATTGACTTGTGCTTTTGTGGTTTATGGTGTCACCAAAGCCCTTGACACAATTCTAGCACTGTATTGAACGGGTGCTAATCTATTCTTATTCTAACTATTGACTTAGTGTTGATACAACATCCACCTATACTTCTCTTTCTTGAGGAGGTAAATATTGTATCAACTTGAGACATCATGACTCCATGGAAAAGTAACATTTTAGTGAAGTTTATATAGATTTTGGCTTTCTAAAACATAATACTTTATCAAGAGGAAAAATATTGATACTGGCTCTGTTCATACTTTTATTTCAGGATTGGGACAAAAGAATCTTGGTTTCATAAAAGTGTCCAGAGGAATTTTATTGTTTATTAAAAGCCATAAAATATATCTAGATTTGCTGCTACATTATAAATCATAGGATTTTTCAAAACTAAGACTGCATAGACTGGATCTTTCTTTATTCAGTTACATAGCCACAAAAATGAGTTATTCCATGCACTACATTTTGTCAGAGTTCAGAAGGATATTGCTGTGAATCCAAGAACTAGAAACAGGCCAAAGTGGAAGCCAAGGGATAGAGTCGGGGCTTAGCTTTATCCCAGTCTGACTCTGTTGACTTAAGAATAACAGCTGAAAGCTTTAGAGTATGAACTCAATCTCAGGTGGGAGCTTTTCCACATGGAATTTAGGAAAGAGATAGGATGGGAGTTGGAAACCTTCCTTCTTGCTTAGGGAATTGGATGAGTTTCAAGTGAAAAGGGGTGGCTGTTTTTCAGTCCTGGTCTAGAGGGCTCAGATTCTCCTGAGTGGAGCTACTAGGGATAAGATTTTAGCACCAGGTGGCAGAAAGCCAGCGAGGGCAACCACTATCCTGACTTTACTCCTCATCCCCTTTTAACCTGTGAAAGCACAGACTGGAAGAATTTAAAGTCTCAGGTCTTAATCTGAGTTTGATTTGACCCAAAACTTGATTTTTAGGCTAAATTATAGTACTGTCCCCCTGGCCAGACACAGGTGGTATGGTAAAAATGAGCAGCTTTTTGGTATGTTACCGTTCACGTTCTTGCTGGGGCAGATCCAGCTAGGATGTCTAGAAAGCACAAGTCAAAGTGGAGCTGTAGCCACAACAAATAATGAGTGGGTTTGAGTGAACATTTTTATCTGCAGTATGTATTAATTGTTCTTTACTTCCTGACAGGAGAAGAGGAGCGCAGCTGAAAAGAGAGGAATGTTAGGGTATGCCTGGGGAAATGCGGGAAGCTGAAAGGCAAGGCCTGGTGCTCTTAATAACCATTATAATAAATTAGCATATGATACAAATAATGCATCAGAATAATAATAATTAAAAAAAAGCTGTCTTGTAAAGCAGGACATAATTCTGTGACATGTCTACTGTCTCTAGATAAAGGTTTGAATGGTTTTCCCAAGAAGAAGCTTTATGCAAATGCATACTGTCATGTGAATCAGATTAAGGGAAGAAAGACTATTTATGCATGAAATCCAAACATGCTTCTGGGGAAAGGAGAGGAGAAATAAACCCTTTCTTTCACCTCAAATACAATATATGTGCGATGACTAAAACGAAATGAATGTGTCACCTCTATTACTGACATTAAGTGATTTCCCACTAACAATTAGCATGAGTCACAGTGATAAAAATCTGAGATGGAAAAGACCTATTAGAACATCTAGTCTGCCTCCCTGTAAATACAGGACTCTCCCTGACGATTCCTATACAAAGCAGTTCACGCTCGAGAGTTTGTGTTTTCATCAGTGCCACCTCACATGGGCATTTGCTAAGAAGTCTTTACAACAACTACTGCATGTATTCTTTATCTGAAAATACACTTGCATCAGTTCTGCTCTTCCAGGTCTGTGTCCTTCTGGAGAAACTTTTAGTCCTATGAGTACCAGGAACATAAAATATACGTTATTGCTTTACAAGTTTAAATACAATGGGTTGTCTTTGCTTTCACGCACCACAGAAGACATACAAGCTGTTCATGTATTCAACAGCAGCCCAGAAAGCAAGCAAGGCAAACGTTTGGTTACAGTGGAATATAATAATGTAGCAGAAGCCTTTTGGGTAACACCACACTAGAGCCAGCTAAGTGGGAAAGGTTGATATGGAGGTGTTCGCAGCTGCCAGGTTTTGGGGCTTGTTCTGTGCCGTCTTTACCCCAGAGGTAAGCTAGAACAACCGTAGGGTTCCTCAGACTCCTCCCATCCTGGAATGGCCCCCAGAATAATTTGTTTCTGCTCCTTTTTCTTCCCTCATGTCCCTTCTACTGGGCTATGCGGGAGGTGATGGCACGTACCAGGCTGTGCTGGCCTCTGCTCACACCGAGGGGCTCTCGAGCAGAGGGCAGCTCTCAGTCAGCAGCACAAAGCATCAGGGACGAAGACCACCATCTAGCTCTTTGTAATCGATGGGCCAAGCTTCAATGGGAATTTAGGATCAAGTTTGGCATTAATCCCTTCCAAAATAATACAGATGTATCACTAGAAACAGAATTAGTTGGGAATGCCTTTGAAGGTAGACAGCCTATGAAGCAAGCCTGGAATTTAACTCGCATAGGCGGCTTGGCTTGAAAGCTGGGGCAAGTAGGTTCATTTCACTGCAATCTAGGCATACTCAGGCTAACTGCTTATTTATCTGCATCCGTAGCTGTTTGCACCAGTGTGATGCTGTGGGCATACTCCATGCAGTTGAAAACTGCCTGACCAGAGTCTCAGCTGCCACCAATTGATTTTTACCCACTAATTTCCACAGCAAAAAATTTCTCATCCCAAGCATTTTGCATGAATCTGAGATGCGAGGCTGGGCATTTTGCAGATCACCCTTAGGATGCACATCGTTATGGTATGATTCAATCCCTACCAAAGTCAGCTGGAAACTTTCCACTAAACCCAGGGGCTGCCAAGCAGACCCCGTGGAAGTAAAGGCTGCAAGCAAGCGTGGAGATAGAGAGCCAAGTGCTTTTGTTGGAGTTTTTCCAAAAAAAGAAGAGATGTCTTGGATGTGTGGTGATTCTGTGTTTCTGGCATCCTCACGCATCCCTGCAGAGGAGACAGTGGTCCTGTGCGGGAGCTGCTACTGTCCCAGAGAGGGAAGAATGATTCAAACCCCCAGCGTGGGTAACACCAGCTACAAGTTTTGTTTAGACGCCTGTGGCTGAACAGTGTTTGTGTCTATACAGCTGGGAACAAATGCGAAGGCTGATCAGATGATCCTTGGCAGAAGAATTTTTAAAAGATATTGTTCCTCTGAAATGGATCAATTTGCCCCACGTGAGCTAAAATAATTTCGATAAAATTCATCTGCTCGTGGTTTTTCTGATTGCTTGTAACAATTTTTCTGAACTACAATGATCTTTAAATATTACTTGCAACAGCAGCTGTTACAAAATTTTGGGGCAGAAATCCAATTTACTTTTTATTTAAAATAGATAATGAGCATTTGAAAATAAAAGTTCCCCAGTCCTGGCACAGACTCAGTCATGGGTGTCCTGGTGTGTAACTCGGCACAGATCATTTTAAAAACATGAAGTTTGCTGAACAAATATAAAGTTCCCTCAGCCCAGCATGTCTGTCCCCGCAGACCAATGAACTTCCCTGTGACTCGAGATATTTTTAATTCTGCTCTGGACTTTCTCCAGGAAATCAGTAATAATTACTAATTGTATTTTTGTAAGCTAAATGAAAGGATGCATTCTTTCTTGAAATTCTCCCTTAGCTTTTGCAATTAATTATGTTGCTCTTTTGTGTGATTAATCCTTGTCTTTGTATTACAACTTCACTTAATCAAATAGTGCTGTGTAGCATGCCAAGGGTTCTTAAGTGTAAGATATTTTCTCCTTTTTTATTGTCACTTTTTCTTTTCTCTGCTACTCACATCTCATCTAAACTTTTAGCAGAGCAATGTTTTGCTAAAGAACTAAAGAGTTCTAAAATCATCAAGGGAAATTTGCATGAGATTATTGTAACTTGGCAGAGCCCCCCTGCCATGTGTGGAGCTACAAACTGATTTTTACCAGCTGAGGAAATGTCCTTACATCACCAACACATACTAAGGCCGTTTTCTGATAAAACTATTTCAACAGAAGGTCTGTCAAAACCCCTAAATGACCTCAGGTTTTCTCTCTAAACCTTTACTCTATGAAAAATATCAAAACAGACTTACCTGACCACCTTAAATTATATATTAAAATTATCCTCTTGCAATATGCCCACACTGGAAATGTCAGGCAGAAAGGAGCTGGTTTTGAGTGGTTTAGAAAAAAGTCTTAAACACTTAGGTTGCTGTGCGATTTTGTGGCAAATCTTACTTCTTCCTTTGCAGCCAGGAAAATTTTTTTCCATGGTGGAAGGGAAGCATATCTGTCATTCCAGCATAGAATGGCTCAATATTGCCAGCATTAAATGTTAAAAGTCAGGAAACTGGTTTACACAGAACAAGGTCCGTACTCTAAAATAAATAATTTTCTCTTCCAGTTTCTTATTTTTTAGGGTACCCTAGTTTCATATTTCCAAGACACCTTCTGTATCTTAACATTAATAAAAAAGCAGACAAAATCAGTTTCAGGAAAGGTGGTAACCTCATTGCTGCAGGACCTAGGGCTTTAAAAGCAAGATCTTACCAACCTCATAGTGGAAAAAGCAGAACTGGTTGGAGCTGCTGGGAAATGTAGCTGTTTTATCACCATAGAGGTGTCAGTGGGTCAAGGATGAGTCTGAACATCTATTATCATGGAAACCCTCTCTCCCTTGAGCACGGCAGAGGATGAGCATTGCCCATTCAAAGCTCCAGCAAGGTGAGCTGGGCTGGAGTCCAGGACATCAGCTGTCAGTTAGGAAAGCACTGAGGAGCCTGCTTACCTTTCATTACGGAATCACGCTCACAACTTAATAATGAAATAAGAAGTGAAGGCAGTAACTGCAATGTTCTGTGCCAGTGTAAATATAAGTGGTTAGTGGACAGATAAGATACTAAAAGACATTGTTAAAATACACAGTGCCATCACTGTAGGATGAGCCAAACTTCTTGCTGGTGAGTACCTCTTTGAAGCTTTTTACACAGAGTTCCTAATTGCAAAGAGAATGAGCAGGCAGAGGAAAAGAGTAAAAAAGTAGAATTAATATCTTCCATTAAGAGCTTAATAAATGCTAAAAAGTAGCGTCAAATATTCAGATGACCGACCTCCGACAGGAGAGCATGGAGGTGCATGCTCACCCTAAGCATAGTTGTAATCTCATGGGAATAAAATAAATAAAAAGTATTGTGGAGTTGTATGGCCCTGCTTGCATGAGTAATGCCAGGGATCTGCCTCTTGAACCGGGTCCTTTATGCAAATAATAAGTCACAAATGTGGTAAGGATTTATTTTATGTTCTTTCAAATGAAGATGGGTTGGCTGTATTCAGTATATTAAATCCTTCCTGCTGCTAAGCTTAAAGAAACTGATTCTCTTGTAACATATTTTGATTTGACTACTGTAGCTTCCAAGTGCTATAAAGCACTTGAGTAGTTTGCCTTGGCCTCACACCTAGTTACAGTAGTGCTAACTTTAAAATTGCTGAAGAAACCCACATCTGGAGTCAATTGAGTGAATTTTAACCAGCTTTGGTGGTAATATGCAAGTAATATTTCATCCTCGTGTGTATTTCACTCATCTTATAAAAAAGATGCCTCATTCCAAGACTCCTAGACATATTTCTTTGCTGTCTCATATATCAAGAGTATCAGACTAAGCAGGCCGCTTAAAACTGGATATGTCCAAACACTCTCTTATCCTAAACAACGGCGAATATTTTTGCCAACACTTCCATTTCCTGCAGTGGAAAAAAAAATATATAACCCCAAAGCCTTGGCCAGATCCTGCTTTCCTTGAAATGCATGGCAAATTTGTCAACAAAACACTCTCTGGCTCGGTAGTGGGGGGAGAAGTTTAACAGCTGGAATTAACCAGCAGGAGTAATGTGAAGCAGGCTGAAGCTTCGGATTAGGTTTAGCCTAATGCTGGGGTTCGAGGCTGAGCTTGCGTTCCGGTCCGCCTGTGCCAAAATCACGGAAGCGACATCCAAAACCAGAAGCAGGAGCAAGGCCCTTTCAGCCCGGGATCTGGCCCCGAGCCAGACCAGGGCTGCGGGCAGCGGCCCAGGAATCCAGCGCCGAGACACCCGCGGGCCCCACATTCAACGGCTTCTAACGCCGGTCTTCTACCGTCGGAAACACGAGTCTGGCGCAAGGAAAGTACTTTTATTTACAAAAAAAAATGTTGTAAGCGTTAAGTAATTAATTCCCATTCGCATGGACTCCTTTCCTCTGGCTGGGGGATGACCAGTCCTGTGGTAGACAGGCATTAAACGAAACAAGGCCCCAGATCGGTTTTATTCTTTTTTTTTTTTTTTTTAATCTGAAGGGACCACCACTGGTGCGAGGCTCCTCGCTAGCGGTGCCTCAAAAAGCTATTAAAGGCAATTGTCATGTTGGACAGACCGGCAGTTGAAATCCGGAGGTACCATCCTATTTGTGCTCCCAACGTTCGCCTCCTCCACCCCTCTCTGACATGAATTTAATGCAGGTGCAGACATAAGCCTAACATAAGGGAGCAATTTTCTGATTCATTCATGTAAGACCCTGAGGGAGAGTAGGAACAAGATGTACAAAGGTAATGTGGCATTGTTAAAAAATTAACTTTGCTTCCATTTCATGGAGCCCTAGTGCTGTGTTGCCTGGTTACCTGGATCAGGAATTTAACTGTAAACAAGATGTTTCACTCCTCAGTCCCTAGGGGTTTCAGCTCCATTTGAAAAGCAGTTAAAAACGTGCATCTTTTGCCATATCTTTGGGTTGCTTCTTGCCGTTGCCTGTGCCCTTTGTGTCTGCCGCTGCGGCTCCAGCAGCGCTGGGAGATGGAGGCGGTGGTGTCCGTGCTAGCGTGACCACCGCCGGGCTAAAGCCACGCTCCCCTTTGAATGCTGCACTTCTTCGGAGAGGAGACAGACCGCTTATGACTTTTGTTTTGGTTTTTGTTTGGACAAATCCTGGCTGCACGAGTTCCAAGCATCGGGAGCTTGCCAGCTGGACTGTGCCGTTATTCAGGCCATTGGAAGTGGAAAAGGGGTTAATTATCCTGGTATATTATTACATCACCAGTGGAAATTCTGTTTTTGCCCTCAGGATCTCCACTGCTGCGTCTGCTCAGAGCTGTTAAATATGACAAGGGCACTCACCCTGCTTCAGTGACAATGAGTGCTAACAAATTTGGGGGTTGCATGCATTGTCATTGCTTAACAGGGTCGTCCCCGTAACCACAAGCGTTCCTATGCCTTGTACCCCGCAAACCGCACAGCAAGTCAGATGTTAGATTACACTGCGTTATGTTGGAATCTATTTAGAAAAATACAGTGACACACAACTTCCCTGCCTATTTACACTCCAAACAAGATTAGGCAACTAGTAAATAGGGAGAAGATGGGGAGAGATAAGTGATGAAGAGAGCTTAAGAAGCGGGGCTGAAGATATGAACAAAATACTTTAATTGATAAGACAAACTTTCAAAATATTTTCCTCCTCCCTTTTCCTTCTGGCTCTGCAGATGGCTGGGAGGAATCTGTCTTTTACAACACTATGTATTGAAGCAACATGTACTTTTGAAGTTTAGTCACCCACTAATTACTAGTCTTTCATTAACAGCACAGAGACACAAATGATGAAGTACTTGCTTATATCCAGTAGTCTCTATTGTTGAGGCTTAAAAAAATAAATCATTAGCTACATGCTTGTTAAGCGTGCTAAGACTGTTTATGTAAACTCCCTTGCTCTTTTTTTGGCTCACACAGATGCTTAAGGTACTTCAGCTAATATTTCTTATTTTAAAGAGAGGGCTAATTGCCTAAATGTCAGAAGTGCCGAGTATCGCTTGTCTTGGAGAGAATGGGAATGTAACGTGGGCACAGTTTATTCTAAATGTGGGTTGCTATTAGAGATTTTTTTGTCTGGCTAACAATTTTTAAGAACAGCATCGTCACAGTTGAGGAAAACCTGTCTTGTGGCCATATCCACGCAGGTCTCTCGAATCTTGTGTTACTTAGGAGCAGCCTTGCTGTTCTCCACTGAGGGTGCTCTTCAAGGGAATATCTGGAGGCTGAGGCAAACATTCGTAAGCAATGCACTTGTTTGGTTAAGACTTCAGCCTTGACCTCCATCTTTAAGCCCTCGTTTGTTATTAATCACGTGTTTCCTGAATCAAAGAGAATATTTTTGGAGAGGGAAAATTGTTCTGGGACTGGAGCGTTATACGCCAAACAGACTTGCCCAGATGACAAATAGCCTTTGCATGATAGCCAAGGTTCATCCAGCTGCTCAGCCCTGTACCAAGTGATTGATGGTGTTGATGTTCTAAATAGGCTTAAGATATGCCAAATATCAGGGCTGTAACAGAGTCCTTCAGATATATACTGTAGATAGGCAAGAAGGCATGTTCCCAGCATATGGCAATTCTGAGAGCGGTGTCAGGATTATAAGTAACCTCGCAGGGTTTGTCTGGTTTCTTTCGAAGTTAGACAAAAACAGTTTTCTGTGCCGGAATGAGCAGGGTCACGCGAGGTCTGCACGAAGCTTCCGATTACCACCGATTTTCTCTGTAACTGGACACCCTTCGGAGTTATAACAACATTTGATTTCTTAGCAGAGATCAATAAACTGTTTTTCTACCACGGTTCTAAGGAGGAAGGAAGAATAGGATGTGCTCAGAAGTTGCTGTCAGGGGTTTTTTATGTCTTAAAGGAATGGGAAATTCACACCTGAATAGTTTTATCTTGGTAACACGACAGTGCTGGTTCTTTCTACTAATCCACAAAGGGCTGTTCATCGATATCCCACAGGATCAAGCAGCTGCACCACAGCTTCATCGATCACTCCTTTCCCCCAGAGAAATTTCCTTTATTTTGTGTTTTCCCTCTGCTTTGCAGTAAGTGCAATTCCCTGAACTGAGCAGGGCTGTATGCCAGTTAGGTAGGGAGCAAAAGTGCAGTCTGGGAAATGCCAGGATATTGGAGGACGAGATGCCCTCCGCAGTGGTTACAGGACAGGCAGAGGTTAGATTGAAGGGTGGTAAGGTCTTTCTTCACTTGGATATTCGGTGGTGATGGTTAGCCTGCCTTAGGCTAACCCCTCCCAGGGTGGGAGCTGTTAGGCAACTAGCAGGGTCTCAGAGCCCTCACTAAGGGGCGTTCTCTGGTGCAGCCCCTGCTTGGTATTTCATATCTTCATCTGCCACTGAGCCCTGGTATCTCCACTGGGAAATGTGTGTTCCCTGCCCTGCGAGCTCTCCACGCAATGCCGTAATCTCACTTTCTAAAAGATTAACCCATCTTGGTTTTGAGGGTGTGTTTGGATGGTTTTCTAGGAACGACGCTGAGGAAAGCAACATTTGTGAAAAGGCCTTGATGGTGTAGGCTATTTCCTGGATAAAACCATTTCCTCGGTAATTAGAAGATGAGTCAGGCTCACACGTGCAGAACCAACCACTCTACTGAGTCACTCCGGTTTGGGGCCAGATCTCTACTGGATGCTGCCATGAGAAGTGGCCAAGACAGCCCCTGCCGTGCACCAGACCCATAGTGCAAACTGGCCATGAAATAGGATCAAGTGACTACAGGACAATCAAATTTAGCCAGACCGTACCAGTAAACTCAGGATCAGTGGTGCTCTGAAACACCAGCTGAGCAACAGAGAATGGCATTTAGTAATAACCACCTCAGTTTGGGGCCACAACACAGAGCAATTGGCCCATGTTCCTCTTCCACCGGGCCCGGCTGTAACCGGCCTCTTAAGTGATCAGAGGTTTCAAAATTCCCTTTTCTGTCAACCCCGCGGGCTGTCTGGAATCAGCCAAAATCCCAGAATCTGTATCTTTATTTATTGCCGGCTCACTTCTTGTTGGCAGTTCACATGTTGTGTCGCCTGCCTACTGAGCCAACAGGCTGTCAGTGGTGATTAGCAATTAAATTATACACCGTTCAGGGCTCTGTGGTGCCTCAAGTGATTTTGTTTGCATCCAGCCTGGGAGCTGAACAACAAGCCGGGTTTTTAATTCACATCGTAATTTAAGCGCTAGCCTGTGCATGGATGTTCTTATCTCTGCATGCTCCGTTTCAATGGAGATCAAACTCGTTCAAAGTCACTCAAGTTAAATCAAAAGTGAGAGCTCGGAGAATGAATGGAAAATGAATAATCACACAATTAATTCAATATATAAATGAAACCAGAGCTAGCTTTTCCATTGAGTTCCTGTTCATAAGAAGCTCACAGTGTGACGCATCAAATGCCATGCAAAGAGTAAAGCTGGTCATGGTCATAGTCATGTTCTTGACTTTCATGTCATCTACTGTTGGGGACATTAAGGCCCTAATGGAACACCATGGGTACGTGGTCTGAGCTGCACAGCACAATTCATCAAACATTATCTAATAATTTGGCATCCGTCCCTTAACTTCTGCTTGAATTATAGCCTGCATTTCAGAAAGACAGGCAATCATGACTTAAAGGCTACAAGTCACTGAGGCTCTACCACATTTCTATTTGACCTGATCTGAGGGTTAATTATCCTCCTTAAAACAAGTCCTATTTCTGTTCTATAGCCTTTTTTCCAAGCTGCATGCATAACCTTCTGTAATGATGATGAACTGGGATATTCCTTACTTTTGCTGATTTTCAGTTGTTGGGCAAAAAAAAGTAGCATCCCTGACTTTGGCTGGGTTGATACTACTAGCTAATTCCAGCTGGATATTCCTGTTCATTGAATAATTTCAGTAAAATGACATCTGGGAGCAGGAAAGGTAGTTTTGCCAGACAGCCTGAACCCAGGGTGATGATGTTGTTCCCCTTCTAGTCAACAGCCAGGACACTCTTCCAGGCTGAAATGAACCCAAGTTCAATTTCCATATATACCTGAGAGGTTTGCGACCTGACAGTCCCTGGCATGGCTCTGACACAGTTGTGTTGTTTCTCGGTGGGGCCTCCAGCAGTCCTTCCTGCTGATGCTGCTCTTTGGGTGGGATGCTGACATATCATTTAGCCAGAAGGGGTGGCAGGTGGACATGTGTCCTGAGGCTGGTGGGGAGAACACTGATTCCAATGGTGGGACATCTCACCTCAAGCAAAAAATTTAAATATAAGCATAAAAAGTGGAACTGTGCCAAGAAGACAAATTGACAGCTTCCTTTGCCTCGGGATGCTGGAGCCTGGCAGAGGATGAGCTCCCAGCTATGGCTCCTGGAAAGAGGACTATTGAACCCTCTTCTCCTCTGCAGTAGGAGCCATTGGATGAAAAAAGGTTGGCTCATTCTCCGTCCTTGTGACTGTAGTCTCATACGCTTCTCTTAGAAGTGACCAAAAGGAATGTTTCATACTGAGCAAAGCAAAATATTTTTTCTATCATATAGAAGAATTGAAACATTTTAAAATGTCATTTAAAGTGTTCCTTAGACAGTTGCTCTTTTGTCTGCTAAATCAGAGAATCAAAAATTAGCTAATAACCCTGGATGATGCTGTCTTTCTAGGAATGACTTGTGAATAGGCTGTACACAAGGAATGGTTTATCCGATGACACGCTTTTCTTATATCGCCTTTACTGTAAAGAAATTACAAGGCTTTTTTGTTTATTATCTTCTTTTCATGCAGTTGTAGTTATATGGCAGTAAAATTGATGTGACATAAGTTCGGTCTTTCTACTATGACTTGCATACATCAGTATTAACTCATTTATCCTCCTGGAGCCTCCTTCAGCGATGGAAAAGCTGAAGACATGATGGAAATCTACAGCAAAGCTAGGAAATAAATCAAGACCTTTGCATTTTGGTCCTGTGCCCTGATAACACTTTCTCTTCTTGCTTCTTGCAACAGAATATGTTTCGTAGCACTTTTATTATCGTAACACTTATGTAATTCAGACCCTGTTATTTGTTCTGCTGGCCTTATAGATTAATGAGATTAATTGGTCCCTGCCTTCCTTTCTGTATCTAGAGATATTTTCTTACTCCTCTCAGCTCTTCACCAGTCTGACTTCCCGAGTTCCTTAGGCTGTTCCCACGTGGCGGATTACACAGACATCTCATTCTTGCTGCTCTCCTGAGTTCTCCCCCACTCTCAGTTCTTCAGGAAGTTTGGTGCCCATCTCATCCTCCCTTTGCTACAACGGAGAAGTGTTTGGACATGTTCTCACTATGGAGCAGATTTGAATGAGACTTCCAGAAGTCAACAGCTGCTTTGGGCCATTGAAATGACAAAGTTGGTTCTAGTTCTTGCAAACTTGCAAGGGTTTTAAATGCATCTAATGAAAGTTTGGCTTTGGATATCCTCTGCCTGTGTGCATTTGATCTGCTCCACAGCTTTGAGTCTCCCAGTTATTTACAACTAGCTATTTGTATACTCAATGGGCTCCACTGTGTAAGGAAACTGTTTAAAAATACATTTTAAAGAGCTGATTTCACTTCATGTGGTTTTTTGCCAGCGGTGTGGTTTTCAAAAATGTTTTTTAAAACCTGTGTAGCACAGAACTATGAAGCTGTACCTTAAAAGGTGAAGCAGAGCCCTTCACTTGCCGAGAATGCTCAAGGGAGCTGCTGTCGGAGCACATTGCAAGCCCTGTGCGCTGCTTGAAGGCTTGCTGGGAGTTTGGTTCCCTGTGAGGGAAAAACAGTGATAAGGTTGTGCAGAAGCAGGCAGGAAAGGTTATTTAAAAATTGCTTCAATATGGCCCTTGCTATAACATTATCTGAATTGGCCTGGATATTTAAAAGAGAATTAGCCATAATGATCTCACTCTGTTGCTTTTCTTTTTGGTTCTACTTTTCCCATTTAAAAAAAAAAAAAAAAAAAAAAAAAAAAAAAAAAAAAAAAAGAAAAGAAAAGATAATTTCATTTATCAACAAAATTCAGTTGGTGTTTCTGCCTACATCTCCTGTGTCCGACCCATCTCTCTGCTATGTCCATGGGACAGAGCTCTAAGGGCACTCGCAGGGATGGAAAGCCGCAGCTACAAAATCATTCCCATCTAATCCCGTCGTCTTGATGAATGTCTGCTACCTCAAAAGAGGTGAACTCTGTCAGCCAGGTCCAGCTGCAAGGGGAGCTCGGCGTGCCGGTTTGCCCTGTTCCTCAGTGGCTTCTCTGTTAGGGCAAAGCATCCTCCGTGGAGATCCCATGGACTGGAAAAGGGGTGACGATTTCTCAGCTGTGTGGGAGCAGTCTCCTAAAGGAGACTTGCCCTCTGCAGACAAAACAGCTGTGCAGGGAGGCTGAAAATTATGGGACTTCAGACAACCATCAAGCCCTGTAAATATGTTCACTCCTTGCTCAGTCTCCAAAGTAACAAATTTATCACGTTCTTAAAACAAGGGAAAAACCTCATTCTACAAAATTCATTTTTGAGGTGTATCTGACTCAAGAGTATTTTAGTAAAACAACAGACCCCTTTTCCCCTGTCCTGCGAATTAAATTTTCAGCTTGGAACTGTATTTTTGGTCAAGTTATTAAAAAAAAAAAACAAAGAAAAATGTGGGTTTCTTATGGAAATGCAGATAGCAGTTGCCATAATTCTCAGTAGCAGACTGGTATCTACAAATTTTATCCATACACACTTTGCATGCACTGCAGCAGTAATTGGTAGCTGTGCTCCTTGTTTTCAAATGGCACGCTAAAAGCAGCTTTCTGGCCACGAGACAAGAGCAGTTTCAGTTA
The DNA here is from genome assembly GCA_013400135.1 of Rhinoptilus africanus. Taxonomy (NCBI): domain Eukaryota; kingdom Metazoa; phylum Chordata; class Aves; order Charadriiformes; family Glareolidae; genus Rhinoptilus; species Rhinoptilus africanus. Next base: position 247,325 of record VXBO01012364.1, read on the forward strand.
TTCAACTTAATTTTGCAAGGAGCCTTCCTACCCTGTCATAAATTCTCTTTGCGAAATGCTGTGACAATTAATTCCTTAAAAGCAAGTACAAGTGGGGTAAGGTTTCTAGGGAGAGTTAATATCTGTTATTTGACCGGCTGATTTATCCAAAAAGATGTTTGGTTTTTTACAGCCAGATTTCTTGGTTTGAATTTAGTTTGTATGAAATCTCCAAACGACATATCTATTCAAAATATTCATGATGAATTCAAAGGTTTTCAAATACTCTTCTTAAGCTTGTAGAAATTTTGAAAAATTATAACCCTCAGTGGTTCCTGATGAATTTTGTGTGCCTCACGTTGAGAATTAGTTTTATTCTTTTTCCCCGTTGGCTCCGTCCAAGCAAAATCTTCCAGTTTTGCATTTGCCATCCAAAAATCCTTTTAGTCTCCTTCTTCTCTGCCTTAAAATTTCACAAGTATTAAATTCCATACTGAAAAAATTGTCTTCACACACTTCCATACAATTTGATACCAAAAATGTTTGGGAGGCAAAGCAACACTCCAAATGTTAAAAACCATCTGAAAGGGAACAACCAATCAGAGTATGGAGCTTAATTTTTTTTTTCCCCCAAAAAATTAAAAAAATAACTCTCACACACTTCTTAAGCAAAAAATTTGGATAAAAAATAAAGAAGCTAGAAGTGGCTGGAAAAGATCTTCTGAGGAGTGATTATTTTTTTCCCCACTAGCAAAATAGGTATGGAAAATGTAAGTATGCACAGCTGTGTTTATTCCAATGATTAGACATTCTATTTCTCTGTGACCTCTCTGCATTGAGCTGGCAAGACACCTGGGTATGCTTAGAAGTGTCTCATTCATACATTTACATTTATTCAGCTCGGACCTTTCTTTCTCCCTTCCATGCCCTTTTCTTCTCTAAAAAGACCACAGAAAAAAAACAGTTGAACCTGGTGCACTCCTTCCTGTCTCTATTTTTTTTCATGTTCACAAGGTGCCCGTTAAGACTCTACCCTGTGCCTTTACACATTTTAAAGGAAAGCATTAGCCCAGTTTTAACAGTGAGCATAAAACCTTCCTTTTTGGGGCTTTTTCCTGCTGAATCAGAGGGAAGGGGGTGGCTGCAGTATATCATGAAATGTGACTGCACACATGCCGTACCAGGAGTGCAATAGAAGCTAAGCCCAGTGTCTGCATCTCCCATGCGCTTGCATTTTATTTATGCAAAATACGTGTGCATGCATAATCTGGGCTGTCCTTGCACTGCTCCCCAGCTGCTCTGGTTGATATTGATGGATGCTTAGTAGATATGGACAGGTTTGCTTACAAAAAAAGAAGGTCGGCACAGAAATTTTGCAGTCCAGACTGTTACTCATGTAGAAGTGAGACACAGAAGGATTAAAGGGTTTCCTCACTGTCATCGAAGAAGTTTGGTACAGAGTTGACATTCCCCCTAAGTCTTCTGAGTCCTAATCCAATGCCCTACCTGCTACTTCAACCTTCCTCTGCAAGTGTGCATCAGGTTTGGAGGCAGGGCTTCCTCTGTGAGTCTCCAAGCTCCAAAACCTTTCCCTATTTGCTTCTTTTCTACTATAATTGGAACCAAAAGCAGAATTTCCAGTGACTGAAAGTTGCCAGATCAATTCAAGGCTTACTTCCTCAAATTCATTATAGTTTCTTCCCCGGCTTCTTTGGATATCTAAGTATTTCAGAGCACTAAATACTGACTGCAAACTGTAGATCCATTTCTTCTTTTAATAACTGCATCTTAAGATATTTTTGGTTTCCTTAGAGTTACTATAACTTTAAGCTGAAGAAATATGACTGAATATACACAGAATTGCAGTAAATGAAATGACAATGAGAAGCATCTGTACATAAGGCACTCATTTTCCTTTCCTTTCAAGCTATCTGAATTCATTAGCTGGCCTTCATACTGTGTGCTGTGTACAATACAATGTCTCGTATCTCCTCCACTCTGTCAAATTAGCTTTCTTTTTTTCTGCTTCAAAACCATAACTCAAAAGCTCTGAATTGCAATTGGGTATTAGTCAAAGGTGTGTTTGATTTGCTGTTTTGATAATTTTTTATGGGGAATGTTTAGGAAGGGGTGACTTCCTTACGTATACTAACTTTTACTTTATATATGATTGGGATGTGTTTATATTTGCTATATTAGTTGGCCTTTCTAGGGTTCAGTCCTGCCAGGGCTGAGTGTCCAAAGCTTTCCACTGGGGTCAGTAGCAGTGGTCCATGCTCAGCACCCACCCAGAGTGCCCTTCCCATGCAGAATCAAACTATATGTTCTCAGGACACAATCTAAAGAGAGAATTACTGGGAGATTTATTGCACCCTCACTCCACAGAAAGGCCGAAAAGTCCTGAAGTTTGAACCCAAGAAAACTCAACATGGTAACCCATCGCTTCATGTGCCCCCTGACATTGTTCTTCAGAGCTGGGGAAATGCAGACAGATGGAAAAAACTTCACAGAACACTCCTATAATTAGATTCGTAGGGAAGTGTAAAGAAAAGATCTAACTGACATAAATGGGTTTCTGTGTATCGGTTTGCCTGCCTTTGGCTAGCCTGCTAATGCACTGGAATATGTAAAGCCAGGCCTGTATAATTTGGTTATGGAAAAAGGAGACAAGCAACTTTGGAAACACACAAGGTGGAAGAAGATGAGGGGAGTAAATGAGAATAAAAGTAAGGAATAGAAACATCCAGGCTGGAAGGAGAGGGAGAGGAAGCAGTAATGGGGATGCAGTATCAAATCTTCACTCTTGACCTGGAAGACCCTTCAGGTGGGATGTTTAATATGAAGACAGCCAAAGTACTAGCTTACACATTCATGTTACTAACCATGTGTTTTACAGGAATGAGCTGGTACTGAAAGGGATAGACGAATGGAACAGTTTCCTTGGGTGGCAAAGCTGATCATCAGGTTTCCATCACCTCAATTAAACTCTTTGAGCTAAGGAAAGGAACAACTACTTTTTTCAGCCCCTAACATTTTAAAAACTTGTATCACCTCTCTTGCCCAGAGTTTAACATTGCTGTGAAGAACTTGGCCTGAACGGAAGCACCCTAGCAGGGACAGCAAGCTGGGGGTGCTGCAGGTGGAAGCGATAGGGGACATCAGAGGGAAACATCCCCTGTGCCACCAGAGAAACCATGTGCTCTAAGTACCCTTGGCAGCTTTATAGGAATTCCCTCCCCTCAGAGAAGGTGGAGAGAGGAGATGACTGCCACGGTTTGCTGTCCAGAAGCATCCAAGAGCTTTAAGCACCAGCCCCCAAGGAAATGCAATGGACAAGAGATGTCTGAATTCTTCAAGCCCTCTGGGGTCATGTGTCGGAGGAGCCCAAGGAGAGCATCCCCCTGGGATGGGATGGGGTGGCCATGCCTGTGGGGAGCCCGGCTGCCCTGCAGAGCCAAAGTGGCAGAGGCCAGGTTGAGGTGGGGAGGCCCAGGGAGCGCTGAGGGAGTGGGTTTACGAGGCTCCTTTGAGCTCAAAGCAGTTTGCCAGGGGTGGAGAAGGGCTGCCTCCCCAGCCCCAGGTTGAAAGGAGAGCTGGAGGGAAGGGGTGGGAACCGGCAGCCGTCCATGCCCTGGCCCCGGGGGGAAAGGTGGTGCGTTTGCCGCCTTCACCCCTCCCACCTTTCAGCCACATTAAAGCCCGATTATTCACGCTTGATGTCGGCAAGGTAGGGCCCCGCTACCTGCTGCTCCCAGATCCCTTCCCCGAGGGGCCACATTACCCCGGCGTGCACTGGCCCATTCGGGGTGGGGTTCACGGGGCGCCTGGGGAAGGTGGAGGCCCAGGACCAGCACCCTCAGCCCCACGTGGTGCCTGCCTCGTCTGTCCCATGTCCCAGGGAGACATTGCTCCATCAGCCTCTGAGGGACAGCAGCGGCTGTCGAGAAGTGGCTGTCCCTCACCCTGTCACGGGCCGAGAGATCCCTGGGATGATAGCCACTGGCCGGGCAGGAGCCCTGGGTGCTGCTGTGGCACATGGGCACCACGGGTTCATCGGTCACACCGGCCACGCTGATCCCAGTGGAGTCAGCCCTGGGACGAGGACAAAAGGAAGGATGCCTGGATGCCCCACTGAGCAGTTGGGGCACAGGGATGATCTGCAAGTTGAAGAGGAAGGCGAGAGGGAAGGGAGAGGACTGAATTGACCCTTTTTTCCCCCCTTACCATTCACATGCTTACAGATTTTTATCAGGCTTTTTCGCTGCAGGGCAGTGTTTCTTTTATAGTTCCTTCCAAAGCGCTGCTGCCAAATTCAGGCTGCGGTTGCAGCAGCTGTAACCCATCCCCCAGCCCTGCACACCCCGCTCTAGGAGCACTTCGGCAGGAGGGGCTGGCAGCACTTCCATAAGGTTGGTGAGGAGAAGATTTCGGTGTCCTCTAATGCCTCTCTGTGCGTGCAGCACTTCTCACCATTTTGTAAGGGGTTTTGCCCATTTTCTCAAAAGCGCTTTGCCAAAACACGACGTGGTTGCTGCAAAACCCTGCTACCGTGCCCTTGCAGCCTGGCTGCTGTGGGGATGGGGGGCAGACAGGCTGTTGCTTCACATTTCATGGGGCATCACGAGCTCCCCTGGGTGCAGGCTGCAGGCACCTCTTTTCCTGGGATGGGACGTACTGGCCAGTCAATGGGTACCACGAGCAGCTGATGCTCATGGCATGCCGGGTGTGAAATCCATGGTGATGGGCACTGGTACATCCCCAGCACTGCTCCCTTCTCCCTGCCAAGCCCAGCACAAGCACCATCTTAGTGGCATTCCCAGGAAAGGGCTGACATCCCCAGGAAAGGGCTGACATCCCCAGGCTGTGTGGCACCCACTCATGGGGAGGGGACAGGGGCAAGCTGGCACTGAGCAGCTCTGCCCTCTCCCAGGGCTGAAGATAAGGGGGTCACACTCTTGCCATCAGAATTACATATTTTTGTGGCCTGTCTGGGGCTAGTTTCCCACTCTCTTTTTTTTTTTTTCCCTTCCCCAGTGGAGACTTGCTCGTTTGTAATAGGAAGGTTCATTGTTTTCCTGTCTGATATTTCTTTGATTACTTAAAAAGAAATCCCAGAAGCTTGTTTTCACAAAATAGTGATTGCATAATTGATGTGATTATGATGTATTTTGCTGTGTCACTGCAGCTCGGTTGATTATTTTGAGAAGCTCTGAGCACTGTTAACGCTGCCATGTGTTGTGCGTGCGTGGCCTGGGCTTTCATCCCGCTCCACATGTGTACAAGAGCCTTTCAAACACAGTTTCCTCCAGCCGGGACTGTGCAAGACCCTCCTCGGTGCAAGGGAAAGGACGCAGACCCACAAATCTCTAATACCAATGAAATGCCAAATACATGGCATGAGCTGCAAAGCTTTTTCTGTTGTAAAGAATGAGTTGCTGGTGTGAATAATCTCCCCAAAATCAGATCTATCATGTAGGTGAGTACACAAGTAAAATCATGGGGCCAGATTCTAGACTCTTGCCCTGGCTAAAAATGTATGGATAAAGCAAAAGCGGACCAGTCAGATGCACTGGAAATAAAATTCCTCTGAATACAAAAAAAGTGCAGCAAATCATTAAAGGTAATTATAAATCATAACCTGAAAATGTATCAGCTAGCTGCAGGTAGGAATATTTAAGAGCTCACTCAGGGAAGCCCTGTGAGAGGGTCACCGTCTCTTTTTTTGGCTAGAACCTTTAAATTGTTTTCAGCTTGAGGCTAGAGACCTCCAACCTAAGAGTCCTTTCTTTGTCCCGACGACTTTTTTTTTTCATTTCTTTTCTGTATTCTCCTTTCTTTTGCTTTTAATTCAGGGATGAAACATTGCCCTCAGTAAATCTTCTTGGCCAAATTTCCAGATTTCTGAACCTTTTGTTTTTCTCAAGATGTGTGCAATTTTCACTATTTTTGTCCAGCGGTGACCTCTGGAATTCCAGAATAATTTTCCCTCCCCTTCCTGGTGCCCTCACGTGACCCAGGAACACAAACATCTGAGAGACCTCTGGGCATCTTCACATCTGCTGGTATATAAGATCAGAGCCTTTGTGTGATGTATTTTTAACAGCAGGTGTTGGGCTTGGAGAAGGGTGTGTTGGGTTTTGAGGGGCTGGGCAGAATCTGCACTTAATTCTTAGTTCCCAGGCTATTTAGGAACAGCTTAAAAACACACTTAATCTGTTTGTACAAATTTAACATTGTAAAACCACAATAAGGAATTGCTAATCAAGTGCAAGCCTGGATTTAGTTTCAGCTTTGCATCATTGCTGTCCTAGAAAAAAAAAAAAACAACAAAAAACCCACCCAAACCAAAAAAAAAATCAAACTTTAAAGCTGAGTCCAAGATTCTAGTTTACAACTTATTTTCATGAAATGCTATTGATTGATTACTTGAAGCCTGTTAATTATTATTTAGTCACGGTTTTCAACACAAACTCCTTACAGCAGGAAAACAAACAGTGTAGATGTTTTATCTTTTGCCAATTAACACAGTTTGAACATGACTTAAAATAGGCTGTTAGCTCAGGGTCTGATTCACGACTGCATCTTTCCCGGTTGTGCCGCTGTAATCCGATTGATTTCCATGGCATTGTGGGAACTTTGGTGCAAAAGGAGAGAAATTTTTAATTGACACCCCCCTCCCTGTGTAAAGGAGCCCATGGCACACCAAAGCCTCCCAACGTGGCTCTCTTCCACAGTCCATTCATAGAAACTCAGTATCTAAATTAGACAAACAGCATAAGCAGAGTGTTTTCCCCAAAATATCATTGAAATCCTATTTTCACAGAAATCTCTCCCAAATTTTTCGTCAGACAAATCTAAAATGGTGCTTAGCGTTCAGTTATCTGCCTGGTATAAATGGCATAAAAGGGTGATTACTTTAAATACATCTTCTCTGAGAAGTGAGTTATGGGACCTCACAAAAGCATCAAGCTGTGACTACTTTCAGGAAATCACTTGGAAATAAATAAGATGATAAAGGTTGCTCACAAGTCCTTAGATTCTCATTGCCTTTTTAGGCAGATAATTGAATTCACTATGAGCTGTAATTCCTTTCTGGTATCACTAAGGAACAAATTATTTATTATTTGGGAGAAGATACTGAATGACCTGACAGGTCCCTTCAGTCGCAGCATCTATGATTATCAGTTCTCATGGCACCCATCGCTGGCATGTATCCACACTAAAATAAAGGGGGAGATTTTAGCCTTGTTGAAGTTGGTGAGATTTCAATGGTGGTAGTAGTTTCACCAGTAACATGGTTTCACCTGCCCACTTTTCTAAGCTACATTTGAATTTTACTACATGACCTGTTGGGTTTTCTTTGACTGGAGTCAGAATAGCTATTTCTGAGCAGTTATTTTTAATAACATGGCATGTGTGGGTACTTCAGAAATGCAGGGCCCTTGCTGTGCATTGACTCAATCTGCTCTGGATTCATCCCAGCTGCTGGGTGTTGAACTTACGTCCTTTGTTTGTTCTCCTTTATTCTGAATTTTAATATAGAAAGGCACTAAGGGGCTGTGTGCAGAGCTGACATCCCAGGAGCAACCTCAAATGTCCTTCCTTCTCCCAGCTGGCTCCTGCTGTTGCTGAGACACCACTCGCTGTCTTAGAGGCAAGCAAATAGCAGCCAAACCTGACTGTATGTGCCTGGCTTGTTACACTAGTCGGGACCCACATCCTGCCCTCTCCTCACCCTCTTCACCCACATCAGGCTTCATCAGGTGAGATATGGGATGCCAGCAGATGTGGCTTTCAGAAGACCAAAGCAGTTTCTTGAACAAAGGGATGCCTGCACAGGAAACTTCTTTTAATTTCTTTCTTTCCGTTATTGCTGTTCTACAGTTGAGGAAATGGTGCTATTGACTGTCTTGGCACACATCAAGGTCTCGTCGTTCGGGCTGCTGGACTTCATGGTGCTGCAAATGCCATTTCCAGTCCTGTGTGCTGCCTTCCCAGAATGACACAGGACAACCAGGAAGATGTCATGGAGAAACTATGAGAAGGGCTGGAAGAAGGAGGACCTCTGAAGGAAGGGTAAAAGCATTGGGGTTTCTTAGCCTTAAAAACTAAGGGATGACAAATGCCAAAATGCTAAGGGATGGCAAAATGAATTGATGTCAAAGGCTGCTGCAAAGAGGAAAGGAAAGATTTGTCTTGCATGTTTGCAGGGGATAAAGCAAGGCTAGAGGTTCAGTGGGAAGAATTCATGAAGAGTAAGGGTAGTAAAGCAGCGGAATAGGTTGCGTGAGAAAACTATGGAGGTCTTTAAGAAGCATTCAGTCAAACTGGATGACAGTAACAGCCCATTCTGCCTTGGCTTGTGGTATCTCCAGATATCCCTACCAGGCACATATTTTTTCAGTGACTCTAAGGATTCTGGAAAAGAAGTTTTTCCATTCACTTTAGTGTAAGTAGAATCAAAAACAAAGTAGAGGAGGTCTCTATCTCAGTAGAGGTGCTGCCAATGGTGGTAGAGGATGGGTTTGGGAAAGATGCCCTCTTGCTCTTCTCCATCTGGGGCTCTGGAGTGCTTACACTGGGTGGGGCCCCACATCCTGTAATGAGATACAGCAATGGGCATCTTCCCCAAGCATATCAGACACCCATCACCATTTTGCAAATGCCACTATCTTTAATGTGGTTGGAAATACTTTCCAAACATTTCTATTCCCAGTTGGTTGTGTCCATAGGGCATTATGAAACCCGTAGTGATTGTGCAAATTTGTTTTACACTAAGACTTGCTCCATAACTGATTTGAACTGACTTGGAATGATTTTTAAGAAATATTAAAATAATTATTACTTGAATTCCGGTGATCTACTCCTGTAGACATCGGTCCTTGCATCTTTCGAAGCACAATAAACCTAAACAATATAGCAGAGAAGCTGTGGGATGCAGTCAAAGTAATGGGGAAGTCACAACAGGCATATGGACATACAGGGCCCTTTCATCTGCCCTGTGATGCTTTTAAGTTCCTGGAAACTTGCTTCATTCCACTTAGAATACAATTTGGGTTAGCCTTCAGACACTGAGGATGCTTTCAGCACCCAGCAACATACGTAGCCATCCTGAAGCAACAGAGGCAACTTTTTTACCCCTTTCACCATTCCAAACAGATTGGAGGCCAACTGTCTCCTTCTGCCAAACTTCCGCAGTTGTTAAGAATTGTTTCTCTTTCCTCTAGCCTCCAAGCAGAACAGCCAGTGCTGGTACAGCTGCACTCCCACTGGCAAGCCTAAAATGTCTCTTCTGTTTTTTAGTACAAGGATAGGATACAATGACAGGGGATGGGTCAGTTAAAACCCCAAGTGCTTTTAAGACAGAGTTTGAGCGAAAGAGGAAGGATAGTACCTGCAAAATAATGAGCAGGATTAGGTAACAGTGGATGCCCCGTCTATTCCTATGAATAATATCACAGAAGGCCCACTGATGCTCAACAACCAGGTTGCTGAGACCTGACAACCCATACACATGCTGTGCTGTCAAGGAAGTGTCATGGGAACACACTACCCCATTCTTGGACATTTCAAGCCTGGCTAAGGCACTAACTAAGGTGAGTGAGTGATTTCCAGAGAAGAGTTAAAAGGTCTCTGGTGGTATAGCCTGGTGGAACTGAAGCTCTACAGTGTACAAAGGCTGTTGTACTGACAAAAAGGGCCAAGAGAAAATAGCATGCTAAGCAAGCAGAAGGAAATGATGAGGAGATAGAAAAGCATAAGTCTTGTCCTTCAAAAAGAGTTTGCTGCCATGTCCAAGTTGGTAGACGGTGCATCTCTTGACTCTCCATCAGCAAGTCCTCTCTTGTACAGTAAGTGTCTGTGCTGACCCTTTCAGAGAGGACATAGCCAGTATCAGAGGGTAGCTCTCACTTCAGTTCAGTAAATCCACCACTAGTGGTTTTGACCATGGTGATTGCACTTGATTTCTCTCCTACTTTTCTCCCCTCTTGGCCCAATGAGTATCACCTGATTGGCCCATTCACAAGGGCATCTTCAAGAGCAGGTGTACCTTCAACCACAGAAATTACTTGAGAATAGAGCCTGTAAAAGACAGGCTGCCCTTGCTTGAAGGGGATGAGCCTCATTTCACACATGTTGCATGGGTGCTCTGACCACTGAACCATGGAGATTCACCACCATTTTTCTCACTGAGCTTTGCGTGGTGCCTGCTCTGGAAGGTGTGCTCCAAAAATACATGTCGGGTCAGGCCTGGCAAGCGGTGGGTAATGCTTTGTTTGCAAATCCCAAAAGAGCTTAGATGTAGGTGCTCGGAGGCTCACCCTGTTAAGACCTTGGCAAGTTCTGGGCTGATATTTAGGAATTTTTCTGGCAGGGAAGTAGACACCTCCGGGCGTATGCAGCATCTCAATGGGAATGCAAATGGTGGTGCTGAGAAGTACAGTGGCAGGTAAGTGGTGCTAGGTGAGTAAACCTTTTTGTGAATCTAGTCCAAATCCACTGCATGTAAACAAGGGTAATATCTGAAATGCTGGAACAGTGATCTGAAAGAGGTGAAGACTTGAAAAGGAGGAGGCTAATAAAACCAGGAGAGATCTAATGGAACAGAAAAATTCCATTTAATGAGCTCATCCAGTGAGGATTGTGTAGCAATGTTTAATCCTCTGTTAAAAATCAGATCCTCTGCACTTGAAGTTTAACTTGAGTTACAGAGAAGGGTGGCTAGAATGTGACTGGCAGAATCAGTTGTGTCATGAGGCTGGGCTGAAATCTTACACTGTGTTTATGTAAAAACACAAACACACACGTCTTTGCCTCCCTCCAACCTTGATGCACAGAATTGTCTTGAGTTGCAAGCAGGCTAATTAATCTGGTCTGTGCCTGCTTGTCAAATATTTCTTGTGGTAAGAGCATTGCTAGCTGTTTTAAGTGAAAATTATTTTATTTTGGAGAAAACTGCCTTGTGTTTCAGATTTGGGTCTATCCAACAGGATTTTGGGTAGGAAAAAGGTACCCTGCTGCAGCACGCTGCCTGTTTGAGGGCCAGAAGCGCTGCCTCCCATGCTCATTTGGCGTGGGTCGCGCAGATGGACATGCGTAGCCATGGCACTTTGTGGGAGCTCAGCCCTGCTCGTCTCATCTCTCACGGCATGGTAGATGCTGCTCTGCTCGTACCTCATGGGCTACTGCAGCCTGGCTGCCCTGAGAGCACATTGTGTGTCTCGCTGAGGCTCAGGGGAGCCAAGCTGGACACCCTTCATCAAAGGCCCTTTGAGTTTTGGTTCATGGAGCCAGCAGCTATTTTAAGTCCTGTGGTAGGAATGTTACACTTTATACTCAGAGTTAGCTGAATCTGAGCAAAATACTTTATCTTATCCGTTACTAAAAGCTGAGCTGCCTTTGTTGTTGTTAGCAAAACATGTTTTTCTTCTTGGCCTGTCTTTTCTTCTGTGTGGCATCTACGTTTTGATGTGGATAAGATCTTTTAGCATGCAAATGCATCCTAACCTCAACAGAATGGTTGGTGTTGGATGCAGCATGTTGGCGCAGTGGTGTTCTGGAAGAAAGCAGATTTTCACTATGATGCACAGATCAATTCCCCTTAACCCAAAAAAGGAGTGCTATTGTTGTTGCTTATCTTTGTGCACTGTAGAAGAAACACAGGGGAAGAGTAGACATGAAATAGATTTTTTCAAACAAACTCCAGACAGAACAATGGATGAAATGAGTCTCTTCAAGGTTTTTGTGTCATCAAATGTTATTGTTGACACTCTGAATGTAGCAATACTTGTTACGCTAATTAGAGTGGTGTAGTTCTAGAAACAGGAACTGTGAAAAGACTGTGTCTAGAAGGTACTAATAATCTTTTGATACCTGTATTTTTGCCATTCTTTATTATTATAATGAGAGCGTTAATGTGCAGAGGAGAAATCATGTGTGTGCTTAATAAAGAACGGAGCAGCACAGTTGTTATCATCTTGAGTATCATATTCATTTAAAATCAAGTAGGCAACTCAAAGGTTAAGAGGTTTAATGTTCCTGAACTGTACAATTGAAGCACTATAGTCCAGGTTATTGTTAGCAATTATTCAAAGTGCTTGAGGGTTTTTATTAGAAACTTCATTTTCCAGAAGAAAGTCCCCTCACAACTTTAGCCAGCATTGCAGTGTGACCATTTAACAGCCAGACACTTCTGCACCCAGTGCATCACGAAATGTTCTCACGACATAATGTGTTCCCAGCTATTTATATGCTGTTAGACAACCATCCTCAACCTCTCTTAAGTTTTCATGCCACATATCTTTTCAGTGAGAGTCAGAAAGCTTAAGAGGCTCTGTATTTGAAGATTAATGTGATATTCTGCATGCATTCCTCCCAACATGAGGAATATGCCATTTATTTGCAGCTTTTCCAAGCACAAGTGTACCAGGATAGCGTACCAGTAAGCCTATTGAACTGTGTGATAAAAAATGATGAGCAGAGAATGAATATTGTGGTGAAGAAATACTGAGGGAAACCAGCTAACTGGAGGGAAGAGAGGAAGCTTAAAGAGTAAGATCCTTCTCTCTAATTGGAGAGATATGGATCTGATGGGTGGACTGTTCAGTGGATAAGGAACTGGCTGGCTGGTTGCATCCAGAGGGTGGTGGTCAATGGCTCGATGCCCAGATGAAGGGGGGTAACAAGTTGTGTCCCTCAGGGATCTGTACTGGAACTGGTGCTGTTCCACATCTTCATCAATGACATAGACAGTGGGATCAAGCCCACCGTCAGCAAGTTTGGCAACAACACTAAGCTGAGTGGTGCAGTTGACAAGCCAGGGGGATGGGATGTCATCCAGAGGGACCTGGACGAGCTAGAGAGGTGGGCCCAAGCAAACCTTATGAAGTTCAACAAGGCCGACCGCAAGGTCCTACACCTGGGTCAGGACAATCCTCATTATCAATACAGGCTGGGGGATGATGTGATAGAGAGCAGCCCTGCGGAAGAGGATTTGGGGGTACTGGTGGATGAAAAGATGACCATGAGCCAACAATGTTTGCTTGCAACCCAGAAGGCCAACCACATCCTGGGCTGCATCTAAGGAACTGTGGCCAGCAGACTCGGAGAGGTNAAAACATTTTATGATTCTAATTACAGGTAGTTTAGGAGTGTGCTAAATGCAAAGCTGAACTCCATGTCTTAAGCACAGGCAACCACGGAAGCTAATTGATATAGATGCAGATGATTACAATATAGCATCCACAATTAATCTTTAAAGACAGGGTCCCTATAGTAAATGGGGGAGAAAATGCTGGAAAAGATGTGTATGAGCCTGAATCAGCCCAAGGCACTTGAGAATACTTTTGCAGGAAAAAGATTTCACACTGTGAAATCTAAGAAATGCACTAACAAACAGAAAGGTGACCATTTACTGAAAAGCCATGATTCGCTCTCTTGCCTACTTTTTACATCTTGAATCACTCCAGGATACTGTAGAAGCAACAAAACTGCTGGGTGTTTTATATTACTTCTCTTCCACTTGATCAGTCACAGTTGTGTTGTCTTCCATTGGCAAATACATGTACTACAGGATGGGTGTTCCCAGCCAGGTTCTTAAACTTGCAGTCTTCTACTTTAGTAGCTAATTTACAGCCTAGTGCCTACAAATCAAGACCTTTCAATTGTGACTCTTTAATTTGCTAACAAGATTTACGGCAGTTGCAGCTTAGACTCCATTTGAGCCGCATCAGTCTGTATCAGCTGTACCTCAGCTAGCTGAGTTTCCTTCTAAACTCTAACAAAACCCTACAGAGAGTGAATTCATTCCTGTTTAGGGATCTCCCACAGCCCAAAAGGACCACTAAGCCAAGCTGCATGGGCGTAGTTTCTTTGCCTTTATTGATGTGCACATCATGGCTAGTTTACTTTATTAGTTCAGAATTTTGAAGTTCCTTTAACCTTTGCTGCAATACATGTGTTTGTGTTTAAAGCAATCTTTTCACAGCAGATCCAACAGTCTCAAACCCTTGTAAATGAAGAAGTCACCAGTGCCTCCTTGTACATTGTGCTCCCTATGGAGAATATACAAGCTTCATGACACAATTTGCTGGTCAACAAATCAAAGGGTTTGCTGAACTGAGAGAAATATAGCTCCACAGTACAGTTCCCTCACTTTTCAATAGCGCATCATGTCTCAGAGTCAGCAGTTGAAGCCTCCTTGGTATTACACAAGGAAGGACACTATCGAATTTGACTGAGATACAGTTCCTTCAGGATGGATAAAATAAAGTGCTAACAAGAAAATGGGCCGAGAAGTGGAATGACAGACGTCACCTTTGTGAACATTTCCCCTGATTTGCAGACACTCCAGTGGTGAAGCCTTACACAAATCCCTTAAAATGAGCTCCTGGCCTGTGTGCAGAACTAACCTAGAAACCAGAGTGGCTCCCCAGGCTCTGACCATCTCTTGCAAAAAGCTCCTTCAGGGCCCTGTGTTGGCCCGGGTGAGGGTTGGAGGTGCTGGGCCCCAGCTGTATCACACCAAGTAATGCCAGTCCATGATGACGGTGACTACGGTGGGGACACCTTCCTCATTCAATAAGTGTCACAAATCACCAGCACAAAAAAAAAAAAAACCCTGAAGGAGGAAATAGGCAGCTGGTTCCCCTGACCTTTGGCATGATCCCATCCTCTTCTGATTGACTCATAACCAGTTATGCTTCATCCAAGCCACAGCTGCGTCAAGGCACAGTGAGAGGCAATCAGCCCTACCAACTTCGTCTGTGTTTCATGACAGTTTAGTCATGGAAGACTCTCTCTGTGTTGAAATATTTCCCCTTGGGGTTTCGGATAGCAGGATTATATTAAGGAAAACGTGACCAAAAAGTGAAAAAGGCACTCGCCCTTATCCAAATCCTTTGGAGCTGATACAAAAACACCTCTCCCGTTGTCTCTGCAGTGAGCATGCATACTCCTCATGAGCCTTCCACCTTCTGCAGTCACAGTGGCTCACTATTCAGCTGAAACAGCTACATTTTACGTTTTTCCTTTCCTTGATGTCAGTGATGACGTAAGTTAGAGGATGCGTCCTAGAGACATAGTCAGTCTCACCATCCACACCAGCTGAAATGAAGAAAAGGTGCCAAACAGTGTGAACTGATGGCAAATATATCATTCCCTGGGCCAGATTCACTCTGGTGGCAATCAGGAATTAGTACCGAAGTATTCAGAGTCAGACTGCTCTGTAACTAGGCCAAGTGTCAGAGGAACAATTTCTATTCTGCCAGTGCCTGTTTCAGGTTATAATTCTGAGTGCACAGTGTCGTATTTTCCTCTGCATCATATTTTTATAGCATCTGGTAGTATATGATTGATGTAACTCAAATTGCTCTGTCGAGATTCACCAAAAAAAAGCAAAATGGAGAGATAATAGAATCGAGTACTGAGCACTGCTAACGTGGGACCTGAGTGCTCTCGTCCTTCATTGGAACAACCATCCAGAGATGCTTGTTCACCCTTTTTGTTAAAAATATCTACTCAAACCAATATTATTAATGCGTACGAAAGAAAATTATCCAGTACACAAGTAACTCTGCTGTAAGGAAAACACTTTTTTCAATGATGTTACAAAAATTATAGGCCATTGCACCCACCAAAGTTATTTTAGCAGACCTATGTTGTTAGCACTGGAACTAAGCCATGTTTTCATAGTCAAATGATAGGCCTTTTCTAAGGTCATGCCCACCCAGTACAAAGCCCACTAAGTGCTTCACTGAAAAGGCTAAATGGAATTCACACTTCTCAGGCAATCGTTTCATTATGATCAGTATGAGTATTCACAATGTAATTTTTAAAATCTTGGAAATAAAGCAGGCCAGTATCTAAGAGCAATCATATTGCGTGTCGTGTTGAAAAGCTTGTGATTTCTGGCTTTCACTTCCAATGTATAACATACTGTACAATGAAATTAACATTTGTTACCTTACTCTGGCCTTTCAATCACATGCTTCTGGTCTGCAGTTTTGCAGGGAAAAAAAATCCACTTAAAAATAATATAAATTGAGATTTCACTTTTTCATACTGAGACCTATCAACACTCATGTAACATTATGCACTATGTAAGTGGTATGGAGCCTTTAAAGAAGGAACAGCAAAATGTCAGAGCATGAATTTAGAATTCTTCAGAATTCACTGAGTATTTGGCTTTTAGCTTCTGGTTTAGGTAAATCTAGACCAAAATTCATAGATTCATGGTTCACAGATTCATGAGACTGGACTTTCATTATCCACGACCATGGATCCTGTTAGCCTATTAACCTAATTAATAGATAACCCACAAAGACATTAGGTGGTGGCCTCTGCCCTACCCCTTAGCCTCTAGTTATCGTCAGGGTCTCTCTGCAGGAGAAGTCTTTCATGCCAGTGCAATGAACAGCCACACTGACATCCTCCATGAGTTTGTCTAAACATCTTCTGAATCATGAATGCCTCAGACCTCTGGGAGAGCCTGGGCAATGTGTTCCTGACAGCAGGCTGGCATGTTCACATCGTCTTGTAGGGTTGTCTGCCTTGATTCAGTAAGTCTTTGTCACCTTCATGGATGGCATTCTAGTAAGCAACCTATGGAGAAATACCAGAGGGTAGGTGTATAACTGACTGGATACTATACCCAGGGAAGACTTTAGTGTTTCAACACTAAAATCAAAAGATAGCTCAAATACAAAACCCCGGCCTGCTAGGTTGTGTCATAAACACATTGCTTCTTTTTCCCCTTTAGTGAGATGGATGATGAAATAGAAAGTGTACTTACTACAGCTATAAATAGTATTGGAGGACAAGCTCGAATTCAAACTGATCTGGGCACACTAAAGAAGAAATAGGCTTTAAAAAGGGGCGTAATTTAATAAAGACATGTAAAGTGCTAAATTTAGGTAACAGTAGTCAAGCAAAAGCACAAGATGGAGAAAAACTGGTTAGGGAGCAGTTCTTTGGAAAAGGAGACAAGCACTATAATAGATCATAGGCTGAGTGAGTCAACCCTGTCATGCAGTTGTAGAGAAGTCAGACTTTGTCTTGGGTGTTTGGAGTATGCTTCTATACAGGAGTACAGTTTGCTTGACATCTGCAGTCGTCCTCCTGCTCCACAAAGCACTATTCCGGCCTCAGCTGCAAGGATGCACTTAGGTTTGCCTACTGTGCATCAAGGAAAGCAAGGACTTCTCAGGGACATCCCAGAGGCACATGATCCAAGGTGTCCTTCATGGAGGGGCTGAAGAAAAATCAAAAGAGTTAGGTTAGGGACTCCAAAGGAAAACTATCTTTGAGCATGTAAGAGGCCATTGCCCAGAAGAGAAACATCTGACCTTTGTTTCTACAGTCTCAAGAAGCAGAAACATACTTTAATTGTATCCAGAAGGACTCAGGCTAAGTACTTTTGGAAAACATTCCTAGCACTATGGATAGTGAAGCACTGATGTTCACTGGCCATCAAAGGAGTGAAGCACTCATCATTATAAATCTTGTGAACCAATTGGACAAATACCTCTCAAAAACAACATGGATAAGGCAAGTTGGCCCTCCAAGTTCCTTACAGCCTTTCCCTTGGATTACCTTGGATGTGCATCATGTCCATGGGAACTTACTTGATTAAGAGTCTTTGTAGGACAGTTTCTCAGGCTATCTGGAGAAAGCAGCTCCAACAAACAGGCAGCAGGATTATTCCCAGTATGTCTGACAGGGATGACAAGCACCTCTGAGGAACAGGAGTCTTCCTGTTCAGATAGGCTCCCGGTTTGGTTCATTCTTCAGGCATAGCCCACCACTTTTAAAAGGCTTTTGTGTTAGCACAAATGAGAAAAAAAAACCTTTGCATTCCATTTTTTTTGGAACAATTCACCTATCCTGGTACCACAGTCCACAGGCTCAAATCACATTGCACACATCGGTGTCATCTTCAGATGAAAATGTTTATCATAGAATGACTCAAAATTGTGCAGCAACAATTGTGCTTGTTTACACCAGTGCATGCCAGGGAAAGCGGGAGGCAAAAATTGTAGTGCCTCCATTATTATTTACACAAAACTCAGTTTTGATGGCTGGTAGGTATAGAATTTACACAGATAAATGGTAATGAGGCATCACTAAAAGATGAAAACATAGGTCCATAGTCCCTGGCACTGTGCATTAAATGCCAATAGTACATTAAGTCTGACCCAGGAGGGGAAAGGTGGGGTCTGCCTTCTCAATAGGGCTTACAATTTTAAAAGAATCTCTTAATCTAAAAAGGATCTTTCCAGCTTGATATGCCATTTTTCATTCTTATGCACACACAGATCAAGGGAAGGCCATGAGTCCATGGCTCATAAAGCAGTTTTAAAAAACTTCTTAATCTCCTTTGCTTTGGGAAGTGCTAAGATCTGTTCTCCTTTAGTTTGCCTTCTTTTATTTATTTATGAACCCAAAGCCTGGGTTCTTTAAAAAAGGGGGGAAATTGCTTTGAAGTTAATTTTAGATGTAGAAGCAAATCCTGACCGCAAAAATGCTTTCAAAGGGTCACAGCACTGTCTGGAGATTGAGCTGTCCTGACATTTCCTAATATTGGGGATAAGGCAAATTCCTGTCGCCTTGATGTGAGATATGGAACTTACTCAGGTTTTATGGGTTAAAAATTGTATCCTACAAAATTAAATGTTGGAAGGACATTTTCCTTTTCTGTTCTCAGCGTTTCTCCACTCAAGTCCTCCAAGAGGGACTCTAAACTTGTATTCACCAAGAGTACAGCTTTGCAGTTGTGGGGTTACAGTACAGACATCACAGAGGTGATTTTATCACTAAATCCTGTAACCTTCTTCCAGGTTACTGGGAGTTACCTGACTGTCAGACCCATTGCAGCCCAGGCTGTGTTCTCCCACTAACCTTTCCCTCCTGCTGTGGTCTCCTTGCAGCCACGACAGCCAGGAACATTTCAGTTGTGCTGGAGCAACAACAGTGTCTCTACCCTGGCACTGCTAGGTAGAGAGCTGGATGATCTAAAGTGTTGCTTTAAAAAGCAAGGTTAACCACACACCCTTGTTCCCCCAAGGTTCCCCTCTGTCTGCCAGCCAGCAGCCCCCCTCTGGGTGCACCCTGCTCACCCACAGCCATACTCCCAGCTCAAGAAGGACAGGGAACTGCTGGAGAGGGTGCAGCAAAGGGCTACCAAGAGGATNTCCAAGGGCATGGCCCAGAATATTTTTATAGAAGCCTTTTAGATTCCCTGGTCAGGATTCCACAAGGTTAAAAGCATAGTTGGCTCAGACCGTTGGAGACAGGGAAGCTCTTGTCAGATGTTCCCAATGAGAAGAGAGTCCTATATGGATGGACCTTCCTCCTGGGACTGCCCAGGTGCTCTAGAGTGATGCAATCAAAAAAGCATCGCCATTTAAATGCAACCAGTGGGCAAGAGTGGCAGGACCATGGCAAGGTGGGAGGACTGACACCTACTGCAGGGTGAGAAATGCCACGCGGTGTGTCAGTGTCCATGCAGAGGAGGGCTGTGGTTTCTGAAGCTTCAGATGGGCACCCAAAGATGGTGTGACTTACACTAAGAAAGACTGATGTGTTGTGATTTGGTTGCCTTCGGCACGGAAACCCTTGTTATGGTGGTTCTGTATTTTCATTTGAAGGCATATTAAACCATTTTGTTTTAAAGATCTATCAGATAAATGGTAAAGCAAGCCTTTGAGCATGCTGGTAATGCATACTTTAGGTTACTTTATCTCTGGGAATGGGCCAAAGTGGTTTCCGTCTGTGTGCATGTGCCTGTGTAATTAGCCCACAAATTCAGACGCAAATAAAACTAGCTAGGCAATGAATGTAAATAATCAGGGCCACGATACACATCACTCTCAAATTGTGATTCCTGTGCATTGAGAAGACACGGGGACTGTAAAAAGTTAGAGAAACTTCAACTTTCAGTTCAACCACTGGGAAGAGCTGTGGGAGAACATAGATAGCTGTCTAAAAAAGGAAGTGAAACAGAAAAGCAGGATCAATTTCCATGCACAAGAAAGTGCCTTGGACAGTAAAACCGACAGCAGAGTCTAGCTAGCAATGGAGAAGGGAGGTCTCTGGTTTGCTGCCCTGGGAAACCTGGAAGGGTGAGTGGCTGCTCCAGCCCTTCCACCTCCTTGTCCTAGGCTCACCAGCCAAGAGACCAGCAAAAGCCACGCACAGGTCACTTGCTGCAAGAGAAGGTTTTTATATCCCACCTCCCTGGACCGCACAGGTGAGAGTCTGGGGCCACAGTCAGGCATTGGCCTCCCCTCCTAGATGCTTTGAGAACAGCTTCACCCCATGGGCCAAGCTTCAGGGCTCTCACCTCGGGTAGTGCCTGCAACACATGGACATGCCTTCCTGCGGCCGGCCAGCCCTGTGCATGCAGAGCAGCCTCCAGGGACCTCCACCCAACATTTTTTTTTCCTTCCATGTAATGTGGCATGGTCGTGGCCGCAGGTGCCTCTGCAGCGGCAGGAGGACATGTTGTAAACCGATCTCCAACCTTCCTGCCCTTGGGTCACCTAACATGAACCAGGACATGCTGTGGTGGTGCAGATTCCCACTGCCCGTGGTAGCCCCTGTTGCTACCACTGGAGTTGTACCAGCATTAGTAATGATGGAAAAAATCAAGGGGGAAGCCTGGAAGGCAATCTCCCAAGATGCTTTCTACATATGCTTTCCCAGAATGAGACAGTGGTTTCACAATATCCCATGGTCTGTTTCTCATCTGCCCCGATACTGAGGTCAGAGGAGCTGTAGACAGTCACTGCTGGCACACCCGGGCAAAGTCACACGCTGCTGGCAGATGCGAGGGAATGGAAACACACGGAAATATGATACCGTCAGAGAGACCTATGTCTGTAATGTTTATTAGCACAATTTGTGAAGCAGACAACACCCACCGCAAGATGCAAAATAAAACAGAAATGTGTGGAAACTGTAAATCTTTTTGAGGACAATTGGTGTAAGCCCTTGTTAAGTTTTATCTCTAGGAAGGACAAACATGACAGAAATTTCAAACTTCTTTTTTTACTGTCCCTAGCCTTATATCTTCTCCCAAGATTAGGCTGGAGCCCACCAGGGAGAGGACAGCCTGTAGCTTCCCCAGCTGCTTCTCACTCTATTTTCATCCCCTTCACCTTATTTTGCACCAGGAGGTGCTGCTTCTTTTTGGATCCCAACAGGAAAGGCACACATGCTTTCAAGACAGGTAACTATTTATTAATAAAGTCACAGGTAAGGTGACAGGGAGTTACAGAACCTGATGTCCCATCTGACGACAGGGAGCCCCTGATGGTGGGATGGGCTGTGGTGGGGTCACAGCTCCATGTTCCCGTGCACTTCAGCAGCACCCGGCTTACAGTGCAGATGCACCCATCTCTCACAGGAAGAGAAGGTGAGTCCCTGACCAGTGGGGTGAATCCCTGACCAAACAGGTTTTCCACATATCCCTTGTTTCCACAGAAGGCTGTTTCCTAGCATCAGGAATGCCAGAGAAGTCACGATGTGGCCATCCTGTCCTGCTGGCTGGAGAAAGTCCCAAGTGCGGAGAAGATGACATAGTCTGACCAAACCTCTCCATCATCTCCTTCCGTGATGTGATCCACAGCCCCATGTCACACTGTGTGACAGGGCACACACTGAGCCCAGCAGATCCTGTGGGAGGACGGGGCTGTGTGTTGCCCATGGGCTATCCAAGGGACGCTTCATCCCTAAAGAGTGCAATGGGAATGGGGCTGAAATTCTTTTGCAACCTTTGTCTGTAATAATCTACCTGCATACCATTTTCCTGTAGGACAAGAATAAATTGGTGGGAGCAGTCTAAAACAAGCCAGATTTTTGACACAGGATCAGTTCTGACCTTTGAAACATGATGGTTTTAATCAATAGTTCTCAACTGCAGTGACATTGGGTCAGTGCCGTGGTTCTTGAGGTTTACATTGAACTGTAGTCTTGCTTGGAAACATGACTCATAGTAAAATGGACGTCTCCTAATAATTCCTGAAAGGGAGAAAATTACTTGTTTTTTCCCTGTAATGAACACCTTCAAGCTGCAGCACTGAAGGGGAAAGCAGGTTGGAAAAAAGAAATTAGCTGTGCCGAGTGTCCCCCTCCCTCCATCTGCCTCTGCCCTCTTCATGTTCACATTCCCCAAAGAACGTGCAAGAGCATCCTGCAGCACATTGCCACAGTCACCTGATTCAGGAAGGTGACATATTTTGAAGCAGCCACTGTGCTTGAGGCAAAGGCTTTCAGCTGGAAGCACAAGAGAGTGAAGGGGATGCACCAAGGACACTCTGTCCCTGTGTGCTGACATATGTGTGTGCATATAAGGGAAAGTAAGTGATGTAGAGACGATGCTACTGGAGCACAGGAAACATTTGGCAGCATCTGCAACTGTTTGCTACTGACTGGAGATGCAGACAGAGTTTATCTGCATTTGCAGAAGTCTTTTCACCTGTAATATTACTGATCCTTGTTTTTATGCACGGCCATAGGACCTGTGTTCTCTGGTTCAGGAGGACATCTGGTCACGTGCTAGAGTCATTCATAGCATCACATATATGCAAGTCGGCCTGCAGCCTATGCCATAATTTATTCCATATTATCTGTCACCGCATCCCCTTCCCACCACTCAGCTATGCACACCTTAATTTACGAAGCATGATGAGGGACGTGGATTTGCATCCTGAGATAAGCGTGTTGAAAGTCTCCATGTGTACTTACCACTTAACATCCAATTCACTAATTCAGGGTATCAAGTAAGTTGATTCCCAATATGACCGGCACTGCCAGGCTACGCTGGGGTTATTCTTCTGAGCACCTGTTTGCAGAGCCTTGTGTGTTCTGGACCTCAGGCAGGGAAGGGCAACGCAAGCCACTGACTCCACTGCTGCACGCGTGATGCTGAGTCATCGGCACACACGCGGATGGATGGATAGTGCACCCCCATCTGCCCGGCAGTGGGGTGCAGGAGCTGCTGGCCAGGGACGATCTCTCAGGAGAGGGTACCTGAATTTGCCACAATGGGCTCATCCCTCAACACATCACTGACTGCCAGTACAAAAGCAGCTTGCCATGTTCTCCCACTATCCACTGTCCTGCTACCATGCAATTTAGTAGTGCTTACTAAGCCAACCTTTCATTGTGGCTAATTTATGGATACACATGTTTTATCTTAGGTTCTTAGGTTATTACTGCTGTTACCAGCTTCCCTGACCATAGATTGTTCAAGCAGCTTTATAGATGGTAGTATCTGAACAATTGTTATTTGATCATTTTAAATGCTAGATATAATCGAGTCTTAATATCATTATGATGTTAGAGATACGTTATTGTTCAGTGCATTATAATTTAAGTAACACCAATATTTCACCTACCCATCTTCTAAATACTTTTGAAATAGAAATATTGACAGAAACCTGTTCTCAAATGCCGTAAATTCACCCAAAGTATCTGTGTACAGTTTACACTTAATTTCACAGTCAACTGCAAGTTGACTTCAAATCAATGATCTGATTCTTTTTCTACCTGTGTTTGCAGAAACCATATGATCTAGTAGCTAAAGGAGATAAGGATGCATTAATACCATTTCATGAGTCCCCAGTGAGGATTTATCTCAGATACTGTGTACCACTTTGATGTTTTCCTTTCGTGGAGGAGTTTGGATGGTGCCCACAACCCAGCAGAGTCAGGTACGTGGCCCTGGAAGTACCTTTCCAGTCCTATTGTCCTGTGTGCCAACTGGCATATGCGAATGAGCTCAATTAGTTTATCTTTTGTGACTATTGAAATAATTCCAAAAGCACAACCTCACTTTAAAGCATACAGAAGCCCAGACTGAGTGGCAACTATAGGATATCTCATTTGGGTTAAAATGACCGATCAGGAAGCAGGCAAGGACACAGCTGGTTCTTTGGGGTCTGACACGCTGGCTATTGAAACTGCGCTGCTGGTGTCTCAGTGAGGTGATTTCTCAGCTCTGCTGAATCACAGGGAATTTTACCGCTAGTTCAGTGGTGCAAGATTATCACTTCTAGAATTATCCATATCCACAATGACATTGCTGAGATCAGAATATGGCCCTTGTTCTCTTTCTTGGTGAACTATCAGAGTTAGAAGCAGAATCTGAAATTCTTCTAAAAGTTTGTCTTCATCTCCAGGCCCTTGTCTTCAGCATTGCCCACTGCTGTCTTGAGCACCCCCACCTCTCCCAGTGAGGATTTGCACTCCTAGCCCTTCACTTCCAAGCTCGCTGCCCCACATCTTCCCCTGAAAGGGCTACTCCCATCCAGGATGGAGCAAGTTGCTTTCTGCTGGCTGGTCCGTAGTAGCCCTCCACCCCTGCACATCAAAGGCATCTGTTCCCCTCAGCGTGCCAGGAGAGGCAGCGGGTTTTGCAAAGCAGCTAATAAGAAGCAGCTTGCCAGGAAGGATGCAAGGCATAGGAGACACGAGATTCCAAGGACCCTAGAAGCCCAGGATCCAAAATAACCACCTGAAGCTTCTTGTGCCTGTGGCTGGCCTTGCTTGCTTTTCTCATTTGAGGGCTTGGAGGGGATGTTTGCAGCATATAACCTTAAGCATCTCACCCATTGCCTATAGCGGAGTACCAGCTATCTTGGCCATATAGGCAGTGGCTCCCCCAGTGCACCTGCGGTGGGTTACCGTGGCCAGCCATCCTCCAGGGAGCCTTCCCTCCCTGGTGACTCTGCAGGAGAACCTGCCTGCCTTGCTTCATCACCTGCGCTGCGTGCCTCAGGTTGGCTTCTGCACGTACCCACACACGCACACGCACATCCCTTCTCCCCTTTCACCTCCTCCCCTCGCGTCCAAACGCATCCATGAGTCACTATGGGAAGTGCAACTGATGATCTCAAAGCTACAGCACCAAACACAAAACATCACACAGCAACCTCGCGTGAAAGCTGGGGACAGAACTAGCTAAAGCCTAACTGGTCAGATATTCATATCGGGAGTTTTATCCATTTTCATGGTGTTTTCCAAGAAATAGTAGTTCTTTGCTTTGTGAGCTTGACAGAGATTTAAATTTTGAAGTACACAAAAATTTGCATTTGGGATGTACTTTAGCAAAAATCAAATAACTGAATTGTGATTAGAGAGATGGAGAGGTTATTTGTAGTTTTAAGGTTGCTTCTAATCTACAGATGTATCTGGCATCAATTGGAATAGAGAAGTGTAAAATGATCACAGAGTAGCAGCAGGGACTTTTGTTATTGGTGCTGTTTGTGCACCATTAAAAGGGACAGAGAAGCTCAGTCATTAAGGAAAAATTAAATTGTCATGAATATCAACAATATTTCAGTGTCCACGTATGGATGCATCTAGATGTATTTAAATTGGCAGTAGCAGATGCTCCATTTGCAAGGAATCATCACACTGGACCTCACACATCAGTGAATTTTGTGTAAAGTTTATGTAAGAAACTAGATCCATCTTACACCACTGAAAATACACCGTAAGTCTCCCTGTACTCTGGCTTCACATCTCTGTGGTCAGGATTTTCTTCAACCCTTTCTGAGGTGGGAAAAACATTTCTTTCCGTTTGTATACATTTTAAAGTAACGCTAGAAATTATTTTTAATAATACAAATGCTACCCTGTGTGGGAGCAGAGCTCTCATGGTGCAGTTGAGGGCAGTAAATCCTATTTTCTACTGAGATGAACAGGTTTTGCAGGCTGAACGTGCCTGAAGGCAGCTGTACTCTACACACCCAATTTTTTACAAAACACAGCAAGACAGGTTCATGTCTGGTGTAATCCCTTTGCCTCCAGAACATTTCCATCTTGGCAAACTGGCCTTAGAAGGAAGCAGTATGCTGCAGTTTTCCACTCGGGGGCCAGTTTTTCTTCTATTTCCCCTAGACCACATCAGCTCCCTGGGCTTGGCCATCTTCTTCAGATGGGCAGGACAATACCAGGTCAACTTTGAGCAGCATAAGCAAAAAATAATGACACAAATCTTCCTTCAGCAGAGAACGAGTACGAAAATCAGAGATAGGCAGAAGGTCGTGGTACAGACCTCATTAACAGGCCCTCTATGGAAGTGGTTTTGGCTGGAATCTCACCAAACAGCCCTTTTCCTTGCGGCCCGGAGCTCCCACGCCTTTCCACTCGCGCAGGCGATCTCTCGTGCATTGCAGGGTGGTGTGAGCCAGACCTGGAGCCTCACGCTGCTTTCAGGTGATGACCTCAGGTTTGGATTCAGTGTGGGGATTTGGAGCATTAGTTAGGAGCTCATCCACATGAAAACATGGCCGAGTTCACCGCCGCTTCCCTGTGTCATGGCAGCCCTCATTCACGGCTGTGTGTCCACCTCTCTCCTGCTACACCCGTGCGAACCGTGCCTCGACACAGGAAGCGAGCTGATCCAGTTAAAATTCCCCTCTCTCCCTGTCAACAGGCAGAAATGAAGACAGAAACTGCTGCCTCCGTGTTGCTCAACGCGCCAGGCGTTTGAAAGGGCTTTTAGGTGTACAGGGAGCCAAAGTGTCTGTCTCCACCCACTCTCCTTTTGCCTAAGAGGCAAGAGGGGGGAAAAAAAAAAAAATACATATATATAGAGAGTCCCTGTCATTGGTCTCTGATTGCAGTGGGTTGCTGGATGTGTGTGCGTGCGTCTAGCAAAGTTTCTGCTATAAAACACCTCCCTGTTCTGGAGGGGAAGAGGTTCTTTTCTCTGCGCACAATTGACTCAGAGACTTGTTTGTCCTGCAGGAAGAGATGCAGGATTAACTTTAAATACTTTGGTATTCAGCAATGAAAAAGCTCACGCTGACACGGGGATTTGAGGAGGCTCAGTGCGTCCTTCCTTCTCGCTTTTTATGCACCTAGAAGCTGGGCATGATTGACAGATTGCAACTTCAGTCCTGGAAATAGTCTCTTGAGGCTTAATCCAAAGAGCAACCGAGGCATCGCGAAACCTGGTCCTGCTCTACTGAACAATCAAGCAGCCGGCTGCAAGCGTGGAATTCACGGTGCCAAGTTAGACTCTGATGATCAAATTCACAGCTGTGAAAGGCTTTCATGCCGACCGCCGGAGCTGCTGAAGACAGAGGCACGCGTAAAGCAGTGTCCTTCTCCCAGGCAGCCAGAGGGTGCATCTCTCAGGTGGCAGCTCACCCTCCCGTGTCGGTGCCTGATTCAGGAATGAGGCAGAGTGACTTGGCCGGTGTACACACGTGTCTTTTGGAGGACAAGGAAGGAGAGGGAAATGTTGACAGCATCAGCCTAGCGCTCATTCAGGAAGAGAACGACCTAGACACCGGAGCTTGCTCAGCCAGAGAAGATTCAGATTCACAGTTCCAACACGGTGTAAGCTCTCCAGGCCATCAAAAGCATCTCAGGGGAAGTATGACCTGAACGCTAATTAAGCTCCATAATAGGCTGCATAGTGTGTTAACTTGGATATTATCCCTAACTTCCAGTCTGTAACCCTGAAGTACTTAGGCGTGCTTTCTGCCCACATTCAGAAATTACAGATCAAAGCTGTGGTTCTTAGGCTGCCCAGCACCGAACCAAATCTCTTCAGGAGGGATGATGAGAGATGGAGTTGTAATGGGCCAAAGGACACAGTGGCATAGGGTGCATTTCTTTCACTAAAGAAGCTGACAAAAACATTTTCCTGTAGATGATCTTCACATTGGCATTCCTGGTACAAAAAAGTTACAATAATTACAGGTAAGGTATTTCCTCTCGGAACCAGAGAAACAAACAAATCTGAAAAGCAGCTGTTGCCTGCTGTTGTCCAAGATGAGTGTGGCTGCTACAGAATTTCTTCTCTAAACCTTCCAGTCGGACATCCACACCTCCATACATGCATGGCATGATACACCCCTGAGAAAGCATTGCCTCTGTAGAGCAGCAGGGGTAGATATGATTCTCTCTTTGAGAGTCTCAAAAGAAAAATACTATATACCAATCAGACAACTGTGATTTATGCTATTTATTTCCCTTTTTTTTTTTTTTAATTTCAGTAATTCCCTCAGCTTGGTTTTCAAAATCAACAAGTAACTAACTCCATGCTTAGGAAGTGCCCTTCTGTTCTTCAAGACACGGGAGGAAAACAATGTGCCTCCAACTGCCAAACTCGTGGAAAATACAGAACTCACCCTATCTCAAAATGAGTTTCATTTCAAAGAAAGTAATCAGCGTAACGCCAAAAAAAAGGGAATCCTCATTTTTTTTGTAAATTACTTACATTAGACCTAGTTAAGGGATTAATGGCATAATCATCTACAAGGTGGGTATACTGCAGCATCTTACATTTCTTGAGTAGTCTGGGGTTTGTATCCCTCAGTAAACTCCCCACAGCTGAGCTAGGAGAAGGAGAGAGAATTACAAGTCTATGGCTGCACTGCTGTCCTACCAAGGTCCAGTGACATTAGCAGAACTTTAAGGGCAACAGGAAACCAAACTGACTTTATTAAACTTCGATGATGCCACCTGATGGTTCACTTGTTTAATTTTAGCATATAAAACACTTTCAATGAGCTAACATTGACAGAAAACTCTTGTGTCTTTTTAAACTCTGGTTTGAATTGCATCATTCCCATGGAGTCCATGTAATGTCGATAGCTCGTGTTGCAGGATGGCCCATCCTGAGTTTAAGCATAGTGATATTTAGAAGTTTGTCCTGCTGAGGGCTGTCTTCCTCCTGAGGATAGCTGTGCATTCACCTTCAAAATACAAATGTTATTCGGAAAGTGAAGGAACGGCATCTGATTTAAGAAATTGTGGACTAATGAAGTGAACAATATTTTTTCATCAGGACTCTGCTGGATGAAAAATGCATATTTGTCAACACTGAAACTTTCCAGGAATGTCCCATGTCACCAATTTTTTTCACACACAAAACTGAGAATAAATTCCCTGAAAATTAAAATCTTCTGTCGTAAAATTTTCAAAATTAAGGATTCGGTGTTTCTTTACAAAACAACTTTTTGCTGTGAGATGCCTTTCAACTTTCTTTGACATAAAATTGGAAACATTTTTTAAAATCTCAATTTCAAAATAAACCAGTTCATTTGGGGATCAAACAGAATATTTCATTTAAGTGGTCAGAAAGGCTTTTTCTTCTTTGGAGCTGCTGATGAATCAGAAAAATTCTTTCTTTCCATGACTGATATATGCTGTGTTGAAGCTGCTTTGATATTTGATATTTATTACCTTAATCTTATTTGTGCCTTAGCATTAGTGCTATAATGGCTCCATCCTTGCCTGATGTTGGAAGTTTAAATTCTGTGGGCCTGAGCAGTGCTGGGATGGAAGCCCATTCAGGGATCACGAATACTGTTGACATAAGCCAAGAAATTATGATGGGACTGCTGACCTGGTAGACAAAAAAAGAATAATCACCTTGGTCACTGACTGTCGCAGAACACGGGCATAAATAGAGGGTGTAATAACAGTGAATCTTAATTAGAAGACAATCTGAATGTAGGAGAAAAATCAACTCAAAAGAAATGGAGAGATCTTACAGCATTCAGATTAACCTTGAATCTGTTTAAAATTATATTTGAGAGCTGATGAACAAATTGTCATATTTTCAATGACTAATGAAAGTAGTCTGAAGCTAGAACTGTTCTGAATTTGGGTATTTGCTTTTAGCAAACAGCATATGTTAGTGCTTTGAATATGCTGACTTGTGACTACAGGAGAGCTGCCCATCGTCTGCATTTTACGAGTACATCTCTTTTTTAAATGCAAACACTAGGGAATGTTGGTCTTTGTGTGGCTGGTTTTGAATGCATTAAGAAAAATACTTTTTTTTGGAAAAGAAAAGGAACATTTTGCCACCAGAAACCCAAAATTATCACTTTAGGACCACCCTGGCTGGCTTCTCTGTGGAGTTCTAGCTTCAAGTCAGTAGTATGGATACAGAAAGTTATGTTTAAACTGAGAAGGCTATATAGGTTTGTACTGGAGGTTTTGTTTCTCTCTTTGGCTTTAAAATAGTAGTCGTTATCAAAGTAACTGAGTATCATACAGACTTTACTCTTATTGCTTAAGGAAATATTATCTCACATTTTCAGAAAGAAAACAGAGTTTGGCTCAAGGAGAGAGCAACATCCCAAAGTCCAAATGTTAGGAAGGGAACTAAAGTCTTTGGACCTTCAATGTGCTGTGACAGCCACAAGCCTTTTTCTCCTGTCAAGGGCTGTTGCAGGCACCAGAGCTGGAAATCTGTCCTTTGCCTTGATTTTTGTCTGTGGGCAGGACAAGGGTAGGGCAACCACTGAGTGTGTCCAGCCATGCAATTTCAACACAGTTCTAGGTTTGGATCATGAAGCTGACCTCACTAAGCTTCACAGTTTGGATTCAAGCATTTATTTCAGGGCTATTTATACTTTCACAATGAAATCTGAACGCACCAGCTGAGCCTTTGAACTGTATTCTTTCTTCTTAGTGGTCTAGTAATCTTTCCATGGTAAATATGTTGGATACATTGATCACTGTTACAGCGAGTTCAGCCAATTCCACATGGAAAATACCTTATGTTGAGATACTGAGAAGTACAATGCCTAACTTCAGCAGGACACATTTTTGGAAATGGGCTTTAATTCTAGCTACAAGGACAGCATAAGCCTGTGTTTCAACTTGTATAAATGGTGGGGTCAGGTCCTCAAGCTAGAGTTTCAAGGTCAGATATCTACATGCTAATTCAGGCAGCTACATAAATAGTCTCAGAGCGAACATGCACAAGGGACACAGAGGATATGAAAGAAGAAGTTTCTTTAGTTTACTCCTACTTGTGTTTGATTTCACTGCTCCATAGCATCCTTCTCTCCGTCTCCTTGTCAGGAGATACTTATATGTTCTGACCTTCTGTCCAAATGCTTTGGTTTGCCATGGAGTGGGGGCCCTCATAAGAGGCTCAGCTCCTTCTGGAGAAAGGGACATATTTCAGATGCATCTTCACCCCACATCTTCACACTGCTCCATCCAAGCATGGAAACATCCCACATGCTCTGTCTGTGCTTGAGCTTTTAGAGCCGCTACAGCGTGCTCAGGTGTATGCTTCAGAATGACTAAACACGTCAGGGAAAAAGAGTTGTTGGGTCATCTGGGCCACCTTCTGCCAATGTTTTCCCTGACGCATTGTCCCTGCAGCGTAGGCAGCTCTGGTC
Organism: Rhinoptilus africanus; assembly: GCA_013400135.1. Classification (NCBI taxonomy): domain Eukaryota; kingdom Metazoa; phylum Chordata; class Aves; order Charadriiformes; family Glareolidae; genus Rhinoptilus; species Rhinoptilus africanus. The sequence goes on from VXBO01012364.1 coordinate 278,473, forward strand.
AGACGCTCTGGGCGAGTGAAGGAGATCAGACAAAAGTTGCCTGATTTGGAAAGCTTGTCTAATTCCTCCCTGTTGCTGTGAATACTGATGGTTTCAAGTTATCTGGTAAGTACTTTTGTCATTGTGACTAATGACCTGCCAGAAGAAAAGGAAAAAGACATACAAAATGGAGCTGCATTCAGGGGTAGGTGGCCGTGCCCTGCCCCACCAATTTCCTCACAGGCAAACTACAATGGCTGTCCTTTGTGAAGAAGCTCTTTGAAACTTCACATTCAAATTTTGCCATTTTCCTTACTGTAATGTTTATACAGTGGTCATCTAGAAATGGTCTAAAGCTTTGCTTGTCTCCAAAAATATAACCCAGGATTTATTTGAAAATGCATCTTTTGATCAAGAAGGCACCCAGTACCATTAGCAGAAAAGCAATTTAGTTAGAAGATGGCTCTTTGAAAACGAAGTTCTGCTCTGAGTTATTCCTGGGCAAAATCAGATCATACTCGTAGGAGTCCATACACCTGGCATAGCTTTTCTATGTGGAGCCTTCAAAATTCTCTACAGAGGATGTAGCTACTAGTCTCCTTTAGAGAGCTAAACATTGAGACACGAAGGGACTCACCCAATCTGAAAATGAACTCCGGCTCTTCTGCGAGCCAGGGCACCCAGCAATCTGCTGTCCTCCTCTGCCTCACCTGCAAGAGGAGGGAAGGTAAAGAAATAGTCAAATCCAAAAGTTAAGTTGTGCTCACTCTGATCTCTGGACATTAAGGCTCATTCACACCCATGTGGAGTCACTGTTTATCTTCTTCAGGCCTGCATGGTCCTTGATCCTTTTGGAACAGTCCGCTTGCACTGCAGCTTTGTTACTCTTTTTTTTTTTTTTCTGTCTCTCTTTTCTTTTTCCTCAGTTTTTTCAGCATTAATTGAGCCCCTTTGGTTTGTCTCTGAGGAGGGGAAACTCAATGACTGATAATTACCTTGCATGCCATTTAATGAAATTGAAGGAGCACAGTAACATCCATAATCTAACTCTTCTAGCTTGTTAAGCCCTAGTTCTGTGTATTTCCAAGTGTTAATATTCAGACATAAATGGAAAAAGGTTAAAAGGATTCAGTGAATTTGTAACAAATGTGCCCTTTGTATATATGAATTCTGAGTCGTCTCTACTGGACATGGTGTGTTGGTTAATCTTGCTATGAATACCAAAATTACCTCCTTGTTAGCAGGACTCATTGCTGTTATTACTGTAGCCCAGTGGAAAGGGCATTGACTTAGGTGTTGAGAGACTTAGTTTCTCACCACATCACTGCTACTGTCCTGCCATTTGTCCTAGGACAAATTCCTGCATCTATTTACTCCTCTATTTCCTTTCCCGTCTCGTACTGCCTTGTACATCTAGAGGCGAAGCCCTTTGGGACAGAGAACTCCTTATATCCTCAGTATCAGGTACAAGGGAGCCCAATCTCAGTTGATGTCTTAATGAAGTAGCAACAAATGCCAACCAGTTAAATGTTAAATGAAAAGAAGTTCCATCCAAAATTAATGAACATACTCAATACTGAGCATGGTCATACTCAGTAACTGAGCATTGCGAAGTTTAAAGCAGCTTTATCAACTACAGTTTCAGAAGTCTTAGGTTATCTTGCACAGGACGTGGCACACTGCATCAGCTTCCTTTGCATTTTAAACATGGAGGCCTTTAATAAATAGGCATTGAACAAAAGCTAGCACAGCTGATCCCATGCCTTTTCAGTTTTACCTCCCTTCCAGTCGTCCTGCTTTTGTCCTGTCACTTTCCATGCACAGTAGATTTTTGTACTAAAAACGAAAACTCAAAAGGAGAAGTTATCACAGGGGAAGACTGAGAGGTGATCAGAGGTTACTTGAAGTGAAGGCATACGAGTTCTACAGCTGTATTGAGAGAGCAAGTGATCAACAAGGAAAAAAAAAAAAAGTGGGGAGCAGAGGAGAAGAGAGGCAGCACTTTATTTATTAAGTGCCATCAATGTTTAAGGCATAAGGAGAAATTCCTGAACGAAGCAATTCATAGTTTAAGTGTTAAATTGTACCTTTAAGTGGAAAAAGCCCACACTGAGGCCAAGAAACCACTTACTGAGATTTCTCAGAACGTTTTCCAGCAACGCTGGGGTCTGCCTTCCTCCCACCACTCCAGTGGAAAAGGAGGGTGTCTCCATAAATCACTTCTCCCCCAGAGGCCGGTGTCACCCACACGGATATCCTCTGCTCCCTCCATGACTGCTGCTCCACCACCAGAGCTGGGGGAAGGCATCAACAGCAAGAGAGATGTGGCGGGGCAAGACACTGCCAATCCAGCAAAGGAGTGAAACCATAAGGCCATACCTCCCTCGTGAAGAGGACAACAGTTGGTGCTAGCAGATAATGCGAGCGTAAGGACTATTAAGGAATGCCCATCATCTGTAGCTGAGCTGTCCTCTCTCCAGCTGGGTCTGTCATGTTCGTGTACACCTGTTCGTCGGAAGATACCTACTGTTTTCTAAAGTGTTGATGCTTGACCATTGTTACTTCTGGATGATTTAGATTTTTTCATGTAGCTGATGAAGTTTGGTCACTGCTGACTGCACTTCAAGTATCTATGGCAAATTACAATATGCACCTGTCTTGGCTAATGCAGGGCACCTTTAGATCATTTGAACCCCTCGTGATCCCATCCCGGCATGCCTGGATACCTAAGGGTTTCTCTGAAGTGCAACAAATTATGTGGTGGGACAAAAGTGTCACAAAGACCTTGTATTGCTGCCCGAAGGCCTGATCCACCTCATGCAGGTATGGCTGTACTAATACCTGGAAATCTACAAAACCAGAAACAATGATGACAAATGGGTAGCCCTCTGATAAAGGATTTGGGGTGGAAACATGACATGTAAAACCCTCTGAAGCATTCCTGATGTCATTCTAGAGTATGGAGCCCGTGTGAGGCACACAACCTCAGCCTCTCCCTCTCCCCCTCCTCAGCACCTTCACATGCTCTTTGGTGTTTTGCCTGTGTTGTATTGAAAAGCTGACTTTTGTCATCATTTAAAAGCACTATCATGCTGGAAACACAGGGAGAAAAGGAAACCATGACCCCGTAAGCTGAGAAAGCTGCAGAAAGGTAGTGAGCCCTCCAGACAGAGCTCTTGGAAGCCTGTTCTACCACAGAAAGCAGATAAAATCTAGCTGAGGACAATCATATTTGGCCTAATATGACCCCTACATTTAGAGTAAGACTCGGAAAGAAATATGTGGTCTTGCAAGCACTGAAAGGTATTAAGGCATCCACCCTAGAAAGGGCCATTAAGCCAAAAAGGCTGCTGATCGGAGGTGTTTGTTTTCTCTACCCTTATTTTTCATACCAGGAAATGTAAGACTTTTTGTTCCTTTTCAGAAAATACCAAGGTTATAATGCCTACCATGCCAGAGTATGAAACAAAAAGAAAATAAGAATCCGCTTCTGGTTTACAGCTGTTGTCCCAATAGTTGTATATGCACCAATAAAGTATTACAATGGTCCAGAGAGACTTATTTGCCAAGCCACAAGCACATCATGCTCCAGAAATAAATAAGGGCCAAAAGAAGAAAAGTCAGTCCTGTTGGAACTACGTTAAAAAAGCCTCCTTAGCTTGGTTGGAAACCAAGTCAATCTTGATAGTCTTCCACCCCCAAACCATGACTTTAAACATATACGCACTAGGTATTTTTATTTGCCTTCTACAAGCCCCAAAGGTTCAAATATACAACCTTCTCCCTGCCATCACGAGGGCCTAGCACATTTCTTTTCAAACAAAAGCTGAGATTATCATGTAATTAAGTGGCTGTAGGCACCGAGCCTTAAAAAACACCCTTTAGAGGATCACTTTCAAACGTTGAAAGGTGGTAATGCTGGAGCGAGAGAGCCGACAGAGAAAAGTGTGGCAAGGAGATCCGCGTGAAGGCTAAGGTGAGAGCGGCTGAGCAGGGCTGGTGACAGTCTCAGCTGACCCACGGCAAGCAGGGTCTGTCCCAGGAGCCCAGGGAAGGGAGCGGCAAACACACAAACCTCCAGCCCTGGCGCTTGGCTGCGGCTCTGCCGCGCTTGATCTGCAGTTCCTCCGGGAAATCCCACTGAGATTTTTGGCCGGGGCTTTGGAACAACTGGAGAGGAAACTTCATCGAGCCCTCCGCCTGTTTGGAGAGCACTTTATAAGTTTATGCTATGCTGACTGAACACTTCGGCAGTGGAAACACCAGCCGTTAGGCTTCTAGCTTATAGGCGACAGCGGTCAAGGTTTGCAGAAGGGCTGCCAGTAAAAGGCAGCCCGGCGAGCCGGGGCGCACGGCGGCTCTTCTTGGCACCGGCTCGCGTGGATCTCATTCTCCCACTCTGCAGCCGCGAGTTGCGGTAGTTCCCCGATGGGTAGATGGAATCTGTTGTTTTCTCTCAAGAGAGTTACTAATCTTTTCAGCTACATAAATACACTTTTATTATTGTCTGAGGAAATTGCCTTAGAAAACTGTTTCTTCAGGAAAAAAAAAAAAAACAACAAACTGAAAATTCTTTAAAGGAAAATGCCAGTGTATTTTTCATAATTATTCCAGTACTTTTTCCTAGAATTGTTTATGGTAAAATCTTGATAGTTAGGAACTAACATATAAACTGACATTAACAAACCTGCTTAAGAAACTGAGTTTACTCAATCCTAAATAAAAAGTGAGACTTGTGCATCCCAATCTCCCTTGCTCCTCTGCAAATCTCACCTAGATTTCTTTCCAAATTATCGCCTGCCTACATTCGTTTGTTGCTACAGCATTTCTCTTGGATGGCGAAGGGCTCTGACAAGAAAAAGATTATACAACCCCACTGTCAGCATCGCACTTCAGTGCTCACATCCAGCCCTTCCCAGAAAGATTCCAGTTCAGCAAGATATTTATCCAAATGCTTAATTCTGCAGGCAGCAGTCTGCACTCGCTCTGCCCCCTCCAGCATTAAGATGAGGGGTTTGCTCTGGAAGGTGAGGGCAGAAGCCAGAAGAGGGATCTGCTTTATTTTATACGCAGCACTAGGTAAACACCTAAGGATATTACTGGAATTAATAACTCTTTCAATCCTTAAAACTGGACAGCCTGTTCAACTACTTCTTTTGTAAAAAGAAAAGGAACTATGCAACAGGAACTATCTAGATGCAATTTCCAAGCAAATCTGCGTTGTGATTTCACCAAGAGCTCTGTGAGCGGAAGGCAGACAAGTCCAGAGCAGACCTGTTGAGATGACTATGTCTATCTGCCGAACCTGCCTTTATGTATAATGAAATATTTGGTCAGAAAAGAACCCATGCCTAAGCAGAGTGCACTGGAGAAACTGTAGGCAAATCCATGTTATTAATTTTAGTATCTGGACTTAGGCCTGAGGAGCATTTAATGAATACAGTGAACAGATGCAGCTTGGATCCATTCTCAACAGGTACATTTATTTGTTATCAGAAGGCTAATAACATCCTAACAGCAATTTGCATGGAAAATTCCTACCTCTAGCTGCAGTTATTAAAATCATAATAGTGGAAGAGACTGTAATAATTTTTGAGTCTGATCCTGAAATTACCTGCCCAAGCAGCAGTTTTACATACCAGATCCCATTTACATCTGCAGGGCCAGGAACTTGCACGCAATTCCTAAGGAGCTCGTATATTTGCAAAATTTTGCCCCATCGAAATCCCAGCTCCTGGCAGAAATGGTCTGGCAGAATATCAGCTTTCCTTTGTTTATTTTTTGGAGCCTCAAATCTTCTTGGTTATATAGCAAAGCTCAGCCATATGATCTTCTAGAGGCTCAAAAACCAGAAATCAGATAAATAAAGTCCTTGTTTCCTAGATCTAGAAATCTCCTGATTCTTAAGCCAAGCTTATTGCGCCAGGGATCTCAGGGCTGGTTTTTAAATAGCTGGGACTGCAGTATCGATCGGGGGTTCCCAGCACCATCAACAGCACATCTCTCCTGGCTTCCAGTGGTAGCAGGTCTGGCCTGATGTCAGCGATTTCTTCATCCCAGAGTTCATCAAAAATACACTTCAGCCACCAGCACGAGCGAGAGGCAAGAGGGAGAGAAGCAGGTGGTATGTTTTCGCAGAGGGGACTGTGCCTGTTCACTTTACAATCTAATGTTTTTACTTCACAGTGTTAAATTTCATATAAAGCTGTCACGGAGCCGTTTAGTAAATATGGGAGGGAGCAGCAGTGCTCAAGCGGGCTGCAGCGGCTGTCGCTCCGGCAGCTTCTGATGGGAGGCTACTGTGCAGATCCCCACTTTCCTACGGCTGCGGGGACCCCTCGGCGTCTGATCTGCAGCCTGCGGAAACCACTATTGCCCTGCTGAACTAATAAAAGGAAAGCATTAAAAAATAAAGGCCGTGTTTGCATTCCCCAGTCAGTGTTTCGTTGCGGTAAAAGGTGTCTGGGAGGGCTGGGACTGGGCAGGGGGGGGGAATTGTCTGAGCCTTGGTGGTCCCATGCACATCCCGGGTTTCTCTCCAGGCTTTGCTGGGCACCCCAAGTGCAGCTGGAGAAGCCTGACAACTTTTCGTTGCAAATGCTGGAAAATTGCTGACCCGCTGTGCCCGTGGGAGCTTTCACCCTGTCAGAACTGCGGGATTTGCAGGGGGACACAGTTCCCCATCAGGGCAGAGGAGTTGCAGGGGGATCGTGACCCTTCCGTGCTCCTTCTGTACGGTCTCAGCACTTTCTGGGTGTTCCCTCCCGCTCCCGAAAGGAAAAGAAAACTTCTGCCTGCCATGGTCACGAGTATTTCTTCCTCCTGGGCCAATTATTGCACCTTTTCAGTCAAGGTTTAAGACAGCAAAGTGACTCCAAGGTGCATGCTGCCTGGGAGAGGAGGGGGCCCCGGTGCCCTGCACGGGAAGGGCACGGGGGGGGCAGGACCAGCGAAAGAGGCACAAGACTGAGTCCTCCTGACTTCCTTCCAAAAAAAATACTTGCAGAGAAACCTGGAATTATATATAAGTAAAGTTGCCTTTTGATATTACCACGTAATTTCCACTTCTGGCAAAGAGATTTTTGCCCAGGCTAATTTGGAGACATTTCCCTTCACCACATGGGCAGCGCCGTGTCGTTTTCGATAGAAGTCTCATTCATCGGGAGAGTCGGGGCAACCCGCTCGCCTCTCCCTCCTGCAAACAGGGCTGTTTGTTGAGTCTCTCGACAGGCTGCGTGGACAGATAAACATGCTACACATGAAGTACATTAGGTGGAGGTGAAATACAGATGATTATATTTAAGGGCTTACAATAGTCGTTAAGAGCTTCTAACCACAGGCCCTGGCAGGGTTGGTCTTCGGCTTGCAGTGCATGTCTTGGCTACATCCTCAACCGACTTTCTGTTTCTCCCCCTTGAAACGGGGCCAATCTTGTCAGTCTGGTGGCAACGAAAAAAAAAAACGTAAAAAAAAAAAAAGAAAAATCAACTCTGTTAATAGGATTATAAGATTTGGGGAATATAATGTTGTTGCAGATCATTTATTTTGAAAGCTGATTTCGTTTTAGTGAAAACAAGCTCAGCCCTGCACACTGGGGGTTTGCAGCCATTATGCCAAACACAATCATTGCTGGTTTGAAAGATGTGATTGCTTTTTAATGTGGAAATTTCACAAGGTTACAAAAGAGGAAAAAATTAAACTGCTTTCTTATAACAAAGTCACTCTGGGATATGCGCTACAATGCCCTGACAATGTCCAGATACTCTGACCGCATTACACATCAGAAAGGTGGATGAGTGTGATTTACACCATTTCGCAATTGGGTTTTTTTCACGCAGCTGAAAGAGCCGAAGAGTTTTGAGCAAAAATAAAAACAACGCTTTGTAAAATGCATTCGGAATTGCACAAACACAGCCCAGGGGTCAAGGAAGTAGAGGGTGGATGAGGAAAGAGTCCAGAGGGATAAATGAGGGGGTAACGTGATCTCCCCTTGCGTGCTTGATAGCTCTGGACCCGCAGCGGCAGCCCACTCACCATGTTCAGAACTAAGCTCCTCGTCAGTGCAGCAGACCATCTTTATATTTGTTAGACATCAGAATAAAAAATGATAATCAGCATCCCTGGCCTTTTCAATAGCAACCTCCCAAAGGGCTTAAATATACTCTAGAAATAATGGCTAAGCCCCATTTTCCTGGGTGTTAGAAGATGTTCTGTCACCATCTCAGAAGAACCATTGTTGTGACAAAAGCCTCATGGCACAGCCTGGATGGGGCTGAGCAGGAAAACAGGCACTAGCAGGAACATCCCAGTCAGAGGAATTCGTCGGGAGGGACCAAAAGGAATGAATTTTTCCAATGTGCTCTTAAAAGAGCGATGAAGGGGGGAAGAAGGCTGCCCCTTTTTGAGGCTGGGGGGGACGCGGTACGGATTCGTGGGCTCTCTTCACCTTTGTAGTGAAGACGCTGCTTTTGATCTGCAGCGCGGGGAGAGCTCTCCCCAAAGGCAGGGCTGAGGGAGGGGGTAGATCTGGAGGGAGACACAAAGGATGGAGCTGAAGCACTGCCTCGTAGCCGGGGATTGAAATGACATGTGCGCCACGGAACCTTTTTCTTTTCAAAGCAATTTGCTATCATTATATTGCCCGTGCATTTCCAATACGTGTCAGCCCGTTCTCTTTTAACTTGGCGGGAGGGGAAGGTGCTTTTATTGCAGGGCTCCTTGCAGAAGCTCGCCAGACATTGCTATTATTACATCTGCCGGGCACAGCACAGAATGATGCATGTTCATTAAAGGAATGGGGTTAGAGTAAGGCAAATCCATTCAGTCCCTGTTAGAGAATGCTTGAGAGGGCTTAGAGGGTTTCATATTCAGATATATTGCAAATTTTTAAAGTAGGATGGTTTCTAACCCTGTAGCTTCAGTTCAGCTTCTGGATGGCATTACCAAAATCATTTAGCATTGTTTGCCTGGATCCTGTCAGTGGTGAAAATCCAGGAAACTGCTAGAACAACATTTATTAAGGATTTCAGAAAGCTGTAAATGACAAGATTCCCATTAACTATTTCTATTAGGATTCCTCTTCTGCTTTTACTTGGCTACTTTACTAACTGGGGGGGGGACATTGTGTGGTTATAAATCTGCATGTGTGGGAGGAGAGGTGGGGCAAGGTTTGAAATAATAATTCAGATCTCACTTCTTCAACCGGATGCTCTCTCCTTCATGTGCCAAGGGTTGGGGCTGATAATTGCTCCTTGTGACACCGTGCCTGGGCTGATACACTCTGAGGCTTAACACCAATAGGCAGCACACAGAGTGTGCTATTTAGTCTCTGTTTCTGCATTTCCAGCTATTAGTACACGGAAAACTACACAGAGCAGAACAATGTAATTTTGGTTCCCCCATCTATCTTACCCTGGTGTTGGTTCAACCCCAAACTGCCTGAGAATGACAGAGCCCTTCCTCCAAACTTCTTTTCCTTCTGTTTTTGCATGGGAGGTTGGTAGCTGGAAAGGCCTTCTTGGTGGGAGAACAGCCAAAACCAGCCACCTCTGGCTGTTTAGCTTTGGAGTCAGGATTCCTGACGGCACAGAAAGGCTCTGCAAATTCTTTGGTTTCTTCTGCAAAATTGTGAAGATGACAGCAGCCCCCTCCTCCAAAGATGGCAAGGACTACAGGAGAGAAGTCCCACCCACTCAGACCCATGACCAGCAAGCAGAATGAAGCACCAAAAAACTGTATGGGGACTTCACAACGCAAACGCTTGAAATCATCCTGCAAAACATGGTGAAGGAGTTGCTTTCAGAAAGAAACAGCAACAACAGCGTGCCACTGATTTACGTCTGCCCCTTTCGTCTCTTGGAGCCACCGATGCGGCGCTCAAAGAGGAAGGTGATGCTGCTGGGTCCCAGGTGGCGATGCCTGCAACGTCCTTCTCTGTAATAACAGCCCCATAAAGTGCTTTAGATGGATTTGTGCAGCTGGGCCAAGAGTTGGGTTTGGGAGATAGAGGACCGCAATTCGCCCTGTGGTTCGTCATGGTCTCCTGAAGGAGTGCCGAACCGTAAGGAGTCTCGCTCGCTCGCTCTCTCCCTTTTTTTTGCACAGAGGCCCGACTAACAAAATGAAAAGCGCAGCTTGAAACGAGCCCACTGCACACAGGTTTGCTCCTGGCATGACAGGCTATCGCAGCCTTAATGGTAGGCTGCTAGACTAGAAGCAGTCTTTCATTGAGTTTGTCTTACTGAGAGGAAAAACTGCTTTGTGTAATAACTTTATGGTAAATGTTGGCAAAAGATTTGCACTGCATACTGAAAGAGAGACATTTCTGACCACAGCTCATGAACCGCATTTATTTACTCTGGCATTTGTCCATTATTTGTTCATAGGCTTTCTGTCTCTGCTAAATGTGTTCCAATTTTGGGAGCTAAATCATTGCCAGTAGTTTCCAGGACATTCCGCTAGGCTAAGCAAAATTGCCCTAAGCAGTTGTCAGAAACCACTGGAGTAGTATTTTAAATACAGAGTATTTGAAGAAAATAAAAGATACCAAGCGTCCTATCTGCCTGGATCCTGGATCCTGTGTGTTGTAAAAAGTCTTTCCTGAGCCATTTTCCATCACTTAATGAACCAATTTGATTTTAAAATTAGGAGAGTAATTAAAGAATATATATTTAACAGCAGCTCTCCAGATAGAAATCACACTCAAATTTCAGTTTGTAAAATCCTAGTTATTTACTTCTTAATAAAAATTAATCACAAAATACAGGAGGAAAGCCATGGCTGCTAAAACTGACACTCAGTTGCTCTCAGATGGCCTTACAAAAATGTATATTTATAGCTCAGGTGGGATAATAATATGGGAATTGCTCTTCTGGAACAGCCTCCTGATCCATCTTTTCACTGTTCTGCACCTGATAGAGTTCACAACAACCTGATGTATTACCTGCCCTGGCCATGGTCTAATGACAATTGCAGAATAATCCCTAAGACAGTGAGTGACCAGCTTGAAGTATGAGTTCCTATATTTTTCTCTAATGTTATTTTGCTTGGCATTAAGCATTGTAATTTCAGATATTCTTATTGTCCAAAGGAAAGCTCAGTGCTGCTTCAGATTTTGTTGAATTCCTGGCCTGCGTGGTATCCTCTGGCAAAGCGGCGCAGAGTCAGCGTGAGCCCCCAGAGAGCAGGAAACTTGCCTGCCAGTGCTGCGGAATTAGCTGCCTTTCATTTTCATCAAGTGCCCACTTTTTGCTGTGTACGAGAGGGTACACTGATGGTTTTCTCTACTTTTATCATGTCCCTTTCTTTTTCTCTCCATTTCAAAGAGAAACAAATCCCAGCTTTCCAATTTCTGCACCAATGAGTCAGAGTCATTTCTGAGCTCATTTCCAAACCCCCTCTCCTTCTGCAGACAGAACAACCAGTCCCACCTATGCGGTGCTGGGGGAAACAGTAGTAGTGATTTACGTAAGAGCATTCTGCTGTCGTGTTCCTTATTCAGCCCATTAAATCCCTTCCGGGGTTTTAATCCACAGCTTCGCATAAATAGACCATCCTCAATAAACTAGGATGCCCTTCTAAATCACTGTTTAAATCTAGGGCTTTTTGAAAAAAGGGCTTGTTTTTTTTCCTTTCCATATGTATATCCAAATGTTTTATCAACACTGACTTTCAGCTGTCATTTTATTACTCATTAGTCTGTTTGTAACCACATGAACATTCTCAATATGCTCTCTTCACACAGTGAAAAAAACCTGCTAGGTCCTCCGTTTATTTTTCATCACACTGCCCACTTGTATAGTAAATTCAGTAGTAACAGTAATATAGTAATAGAAGTATAATAAGTAAAGACACTGATCCTAGTAAATGGAGCATCTCAGTAATAAACCTTTTACTTTGCCGAAAGCTAGCCATTTAATCCCTATGTGAGTAATTGTTTATTCTCAAGGTAGAAAGAGTACTTTGCTTCCTATGTTCTAGCCATTTTTGATTGATGGAAATATTCAGCTTAACTTGCACGATGATTTGTCTTTTTTCCTTAGCTTCGTGTGTGTATTTTGTTAGAGGCTGACTGGAAATCTGGAAGGATGGATGGCTGGTTTGCCTCTGTCCACACCACTGTGGGCATGGGCAAAGATTCAGAGAGATTAGGGAGGTATCATTTCACAAAATCTATGACAAATCTTATCTGTTCACACATACCTGTTATTATTTTATTTTTACTTGCCATTTGATGAATTTAATCTGGCAGATAAGATTCCTGCTGGTTCCCGAATCCCAAATTATCGCTGCATTTTTAAATACTGGTAGTCTAAGCACTATCCTAATGCTTTAAATATTATGTCTTCTATCTCCTAGCATTTTTCCTATTCACATCATTAATGAGGAAATGCAAATGTTACTCTATCACTTGGTAGTGGTAGGTTTACATTGTATGGGAATTCATTTGCTTTAATTTACCAGCTTGCTCCAGTGACACCTTTGTTTCACATCCTGTACCACTACTACCACAAGAAAAGAGGAGGTGGAGAACAGATGGCTTTCCAAAACCTTACGGAAATCTTCCTCAGCTCCCCTTAAATTCCTGTGAGCCCAAGCAGCGCTCTGCTTCCCTTGAAGCCTGCAAGCTTTTGATATATTCAGATAAAACAATTTTATTCTGTTTGAGACACTCAGCTCACTTGGGCCTGTAAAAAGCTATCTTGAATTCCTAATTTTCCTCTTGCTTGTTCTCTGCTAAGAGGCAGCACCGTTATCATTCACTCGTGCATTGGAGTCTATTTGCTAACCAAAAAAAAAAAAAAAGAAGGACTATAGTGGGAAAGCAACAGCATCTGGAAAAATCAAACAATGTGAATTAATACATTCTTTGTGGGCTAGAGGAAGCAACGGAGTCGAGGAAGGCCTTTGGATGTTATGTTTTACAATACCTCTGGAGGCCCAAGCCCCACTGTAGGCTGTTTTCTTCCTGCCTTTGGACAAGCTGAAATTAACTGGTAATAACACACAATTAAAAGCGCATGTGGGTGTCTGTGAGGGTGTGTGTGTCTTTGCTCTAATTCTGCTCCTTCTGTGCATTTTAACTTTCAAGCTCAGACAGCAGCGAAGAGGAGACAGACAGGTATACATAGCAGCCACATCAAAATCTTGGTGGGGCAGGGGGAACATTTGACACCTCCTTGTTTCAGTGCCCCCTGTCTGTTTTTAATTTCACTAAATCGCTCCCGTCTGGGGATTGTATATTTTCAGTGGCCTCTCCCAGCAGCGCAGAGGTAGAGCATTCGTGTGCCAAACCCCAGCTATGCTCCAGCGCGGGGCTGCAGCTCCACAGGAGGCAAGAGAGGAGTCAGCTCTCGGGACCAGCCATCCGCCGAGCTGAACTCGGGTCTAAAAGCGACGCCAAGAAATCTCACTTGCCCTTTTCCCTCTCTAGCCATCTTACGAGGGAAGAGGTGGACAACTGGAGTAACAAATGGGCTAATAGACTTTTTACATCACTGCTTTGAAAGTATCATCAAGGCGAGGCCCCACCTGGAGTACTGTGTCCAGTTCTGGGCTCCCCGGCTCAAGAAGGACAGGGAACTGCTGGAGAGGGTGCAGCAAAGGGCTACAAAGATGATTAGGGGACTGGAACACCTCTCTTATGAAGAAAGGCTGAGGGATTTGGGTCTTTTTAGTCTGGAAAAAAGACAGCTGAGGGGGGGACCTTATCAATGCCTATAAATACTTCAAGGTTGGGTGTCAGAAGGATGAAGCCAGGTTCTTTTCAGTGGTGCCCAGGGACAGGACAAGAGGCACAAAAGGACAAGGTACAAACTTGAGTATAGGAAGTTCCACCTAAACATGAGGAGGAACTTCTTTACCTTGAGGGTGGCAGAGCACTGGAACAGGCTGCCCAGGGAGGTGGTGGAGTCTCCGTCTCTGGAGACATTCAAAACCCACCTGGACGGGTTCCCGTGCAACCTGCTCTAAGGTGGCCCTGCTCTGGCAGGGGGGTTGGACTAGATCATCTCCAGAGGTCCCTTTCCAATGCCTACCATTCTGTGATTCTGTCTGTGTGACAGAAAGGTCCCTCATTAGCGAGCAGATACCATACTAAAGTGCTGATCAGGACAACAAGGACTCTGTTGGCTTGAGTAGGAGGTTTGCTTGGCTTTAAGAGACAAGCAAGATCTGGTCCTGAGTAACTCTAGGGAAAGGGATGCCTTGGAAGGGCAATTTGAGGAGGATTTCACAGGACAGCAGTAGGCACAGTGGAGCCTGGGCTCCCATCCCTTGCCACTGAGGCCAGTGGAGATTTAGCTCCTGGTTTTGAGACAAAAACTCAGGCCCTACACAGAAAGATTGCCTCATCTCTGGAGGAGTCACAAGGAAAGTGAGCTACAAGACAACATTAAATAGGGAAAAAAGAACAACTCCTCAGTCAGCTTCTCCAAGGCTGAACATCGTTGTAATAGGGCATAACCTTGCAACCTTCCTCCTGTGAGCATCTCACCAGATCAATTCCATCACGAGGATTGAATAATGAATAGCAATTTCAGATCCTTATGCCTGAACAGAAACCCTTCCTCACACATGGAGGTGTGTCAGGACGTAAAGCAAAGCCATCTCCCCTACTACTAGTTTGAACAACGCAAAAGCTCATCTGCTTGTGCATAGACAGGGGGTATGGAACAAGGTCAGCAATGGGCAGACCCCAGGCATGTGTGGGTGCTGGGGGCTTGCAGAGCTCTGCCTCTAGGAGCCAAGGGGTTAAAATAACCTACAAGATAAAGCCAGCCAAGAGACACCATGAATTACTTTGGCCCACTGGAGCTCCTCTTGCGAGGAGCTGGATTTGGCCTCAATACAGCAAGGAAACCGAGGTGGTAATAGGGTGCTTTGAGAAATCGCAGTGTGCCATTGCGTGGCCCTGAGGACACAATGAATGACTTACACAATAGGCTTGTGAGAGTATGAAAAGATAAGATACCTGAGCCTATTCCACTAGAGCTTCATTACATGAAAGCACACTTTTTTGAGATCTGAAGGATTTTTTTTCTTCCCCTGCCCTCACTGAGTTCTCTGTGAGTTGAGCATTACAGTGGCTTTGACTGTAACCATTATAATCATTTTCCAGTGCTAATGTTGTGGTTTTAATGAAAGGAAACAGCAAATGGGGTATCGACTCATATACACAAATCTGCACTTCATTTGCACAAAATAGCTTCTGGATGGCTTTCCTCCATGTTTTTGGTCAACACCACTCTTTTTGAGAAATGATCAATGTCTACAACTGTTTGCTCTTCCACAGATAAAGCAGATGCTATTCATTACTGCCTTTGCCATGCATATATTGCTACTTTCCCCAAAGCAGCCGCAGTGGGTCATGTGTTTATTTTTCTTTAAATCCTTTTGTTCTTAAATCACTCCAATTTTGCTTTCAGGATATGATGAATGATTAATGCTGTAGTAGCAGCATTATTGAATTAGGAAAGTCACTGGCAGCTTCCAAAATCATTGAGACAACCAACAAATAAATACAAACCACTTCTTTACAGTTAGATATAGTGGAGCCGCATGATGGTGTCAAGATAAGGAGAGGTAATGCTGATGTGAGCACTTTTAAAGCTGTAGGATATATTTGCAGTTACTGACATGTAAATCATAGCAGCTCTGATAACAATGCAGATGTTTTGAACAATCTTGTATTGAAGTAATATAACTGCAATAAAAACAACGTTAAGGCACACTCAGAACTGGTGTGGGCATTTGGAGGGAATTCTTTTCTCTAAGAAGTTATATGATCATAAAGAAAAGAATTATTCATGGTTTTACGGTTTGGGTTTATTTAAAGAAGAGAGATTTGGAGTCGGATGCTGAAAGGTAGGTGTTCGGCACCTCCCAGGGATTAGAGCCAACAGCATGAGCAACAACTCACCAGGAAAGGAGAGAGATTATAGATTTCTGGAGTAACCCTTTGCAGTCACCACTGGAATATCTCTGTGCTTTGCAAGTAGAGTTAGCCTACTGTTCGTAGTGATGCTACAGAATGTAGTATGGTAAAATTCCAGTTAAACGGGAACTTGCATGAAACAGGAAAGCAGGATTAAGTTTGTTTTCCTACGTTCTAACACAGGAGGTTCTCTACTGGCTTCCTAACAAAGCCCATCAGGTTTTTACGTGGCCCTGTCCCTCATGTTTCATCACAGCATCCCAGTGATCAGCAGAGCCAGCAAGGTCAGGCAACTGCTTTAAAACTCCTTTATGCAGAAATGAAGGACTGAAAATGGTGAAGAATAAGCCCTAGCATCTCCAGCTCTCTGGGTTTTCAATCTGAAGGGAGGAACCTCTGTGGCTATGGCACTGGGTGTTGTTTGACAGCAGTAATAATCATGGCTCTCCTCACCCGGGGCTGCCCCCAAGCACGCTGCAGAACTTTCTCCCTGACTAATTCTCCCCCCAGCTCTGTTTAGCATATCTATAGACATCAGGAGACTCATATTCTTTACTTCATCGTATTCCTGAAAATAAAAGGCCCTTTTATTGAGTGCTACAGTGCTATTTATTTTCCTGGCCTTAAAATCTTTTTTTATTTTTCAACTACTTGTTCCTTATTAGAGCTGGGTAGGAAAAATGGTTTCCCTGCAGAGTGAAAGATCTCACCGTTTCAAGAAGGTCCCTGCTGCTGTTCTACTTCAGGATGTTACCAAGGACTTTCAGATAGGGCCTGCTCAGAGCAGTCTAAAGCCAGGGATCCAGGCTCTCACTGGAGCTGCTGGAGAACTGGGTATAAACCATTTCTATATAGTAATAAGAATAAAATCTGCTGTAGTCCAAGATCGGCTCAGTATGCGGGAGGAGGGTGGGCTGCTTTTGCTCATTTCCCTGGCTGAAGCTGTTTCACTTTGTATGTCATGTCAGTCTGGGAAGAGACCTGGACTTCCGTCTGCTCCTCCCAGCACAGTGATCTAATTCCTGATCTACTAGCTCAGGTTCTTTCAATCTCTTACCTAATGACTGCCACATCATGTATGCAAGCTGGAGCATCTCCAACAGGAGAAATTCCCACTTGGAAGCAGACAGCAGCCCAGAATGCATCCAGGCTGTAGGACACTGAATCTCATATGCCCAGGTCAACTTAAAGGGGCTATAGCCCTACATGTGATTGGCTGCTTTGGATCTGAATATCCTACCCAGGAACTTCTGTCTGCCCTGAGGCAGTAAGTGAAGGTCTCTTATTTCGACCAGAAACTCACTGAACAATTGAACACCTTCCCATTGATTGGTCTCGGTTTGACAAATTAGCATTTGAGGACATTATTTCAGAAAGCTCACAGCCCTCTGTGTTCCCTGTCACCTCTACCTGTAGATCTTCAGTAGGTTCCTCCACCTGCAAGTCTTCATTTTTCGAAGAATTTTTCATGTAAGTTAATTCAAGGAAAAATATTGGAGACTACTTCATCAGCCTTTCCACAGCATAGGCTCTGCCTTCTTTTTTTCACCATGCTTTCAGTCAACCTGGAGCTATGCTCACCCAGTTGCAACCCTAAAGAGAAGCTTTCTCTCTTCATCCCCACCCGCCAGTAGGAAACAAATTGCTGAAATCCTTGGCAGATGTTATACATATATGTCGTGGTTTGGGCAACACCAGCGGAGCAGGGGCACCTGAGGTATTATGGGGAGAAACCGGAGGTCCCTTCTTTCTGATAAACTAAATCCTAGATGTGTGATGAGGGTAAGGACTATCATGGGCAGACGCGAAGGATGGCCCCGTCGCCTTGAAGACCACAAAACCCACATAAGAATCAATCAAAATCTTGCCCCATAACAGACCCATAGACCTTTTCTTTATTTCCTCCCTTCACATGGCAAAGCTTGTACTTGGAGGTCTCTGCTCTTCTCGTGCTTGCGTCAAGAAGAGGAAGGGCAGGGGATGTTAGAGCAGTTGGAATTCAACCACATATTCCTCCCCTCCCCACTCGGGCTCACTGCTGTTTTGATGCTCCAGATAAAGAAAATCTCTGCAGATTTTTTTTTTTGTCCTCGGAATGAAGCTTCCCACTGCTAGCCTTGGGAGACACAGAACATCCCAGCTGGGCAGGAGCTTTTTATGGATATTTCTAGTGCTCAGAGAAGGAAGGGAGAAAAAAAAGCACCAAACTACAGCAAGTCTATGGTAATTGCTTTAATGAGGCAAAACCCTTTAGAATGCAAACACGCTCAACAATACACAAAGAAACAATCAAAAAAAAAGTGTTTTATACAGGCTGTTTTATAAGAAGGTAATAAAAACAATTGTATGGCACACTCCGTTGCATAAACAGGCTCACCATGGAAGGTGTTTCTGTGAGAGCAGGACTATGAATACTTAATTGCTTCCATTATTCTTATTTTCAGTACAAAATACTGCAATCAAAACTTAATCTGCAGCTTGATTTTTAAATAAAAAGGTTATATTCCAGTTCCATTGTTGTAAATATAATAAAACGCAGTCTTTCTGTTAAACGCTATTTAATTTCTTACTGCCTGTAAGGAGGTATAACAGTGATTAATAAGTACATCCCTGGCAATTTCAAATCCTTTTTCAAAGGCAGGATCATTATTTCTCTTCATATGGAAGGTAGAAGACCAAAATTTTCAAAAGGTCTTCATTAGTGACGTGACTAGAAGTCATGGAAGCCTTTGGTGAGATCCTTCTGTGGCTGCCATTCCTCTTTGAACGAAGCCCCCAAAACAGTGCAGAATTCAGATCTATTTTCATTCACACATCTCTTCTGAGAAACCCAGTGAGTACAAAGGAACAATGTAAGGAAAGATGAGTTTGGGGACTTCAATAAGTCGCAAAGTGCAAAACTGAAAAAATGTCACCCATTTTCTCACACCTCTCAGGAGGGTAAATTACTCAAGGAAAAGGCTCGTATGAATTTGAATACAATCTGGTGTGTCTGGAATGTTGTATTCTACATCTAGTGATTTGAATTTTTTTAAATATGTACTGTTACACTTGTGCTTTAGTGGCATCTAGACCAGAGTAATTTTCAAATCCTTAGACTAAGAACTCTTTCTTTTTCCTCTGACTTTTTGCTTGAGGAAGAGATATACACCTGTCAAAGACCTGTTGTGCACATAAACTGAAAAGATTTAGGGAACAAGATTGTCTTATGCCAGAAAACTAATATTTGGATAAAAAAAGTATTTGTTAATGGTATGTACTTTACAGGCTGAACACATTGCTGTAAAATAACATAACAGAGTGATACCGGAAAGACCAGAGTCACTCTCACTGAAAATGAATGTCTCTAGGAAAGCAGTGATGATTTCTGGTGTCAAACTAATGGCAAAGCATGACTTTAAACTTGATATTTGCTGCTTATACACATCTTAATTTACATATTTAATTAAAACAATGTTCTGCTATAATACACATTAAGTAGCACTTTTTCAGTTCACTAGGCCTATAGTAATTTCTAGCCTTGAAATTGGATGACTATTGGACTTTCTTTTAGTGCTACAGAGCATCTGCCAAATAGGAAATGACATTTTTATTTTCACCTTTCTCATCACTACAGATAGCATAATGCTGTCAGGAATTAAGCAGGTACCATTAAATATTTTCTGCTCACAATTTCATCTTCATATTTTAATACATTTCATTACTAATGCCCAAAAACAGTTCACATGAAGCAAAAAAAAAAAAAATTGGTGAGGCAGAAGCTCTCATTTCCCCTATCCCAGGGAAAATAACTACTTCTAACAGCTTCCATCTAACTACAGTAGAACTACTGCCCAGGAGAACAAAGGACAAATAACTAAATTGATGAATATTTTAAACTGCCTACAATCTGTGTGAAGAATATAGACCTTCCTATAGCCAAACTGATCAGCTCAAAAGCCTTATGGCAAGATCAGCCTTTCCAAGCACTTATTTTCAGGGTGTCCAGAGGGTCAAGATCTCCCAAACCCCAACTGGTGACCTTCCAGTAAGATATCTTACCCTCTTACTAGATGTCAAAACCAGATTGTTTGCTGGCATCCATCAGTCTTCAACAACTAAAGGCAAGAGGACATCTTGAGAAGGAACATGCATATATATATATATATGGATGCATATATAAGAAGGAATTTTACATATTTATAAAGAATAATGATGTACAAATTATATGCAAATAATATATATAGGGAAAGCATGTATGTTAGGATGAATGGCTACACGTTTTAAGAATACATATGTGTGTGTGTGTGTGCACATCTGCTGGACAAAACAGCTTTGGTAATTTAAAGCAAATACCTTGATATACTGAAAAGCTTCTTTTAAGACAGGCAAATTATAGTTTCTAACCTTCCAGTATATGTATCTCCTTAATCAAGAACCAATTGCCAAAGATTATAAACGTATACCGTGGTCTCATTCAGCTCATTTCTCCTAGCAAACAACTTAATGATGGTATTCAAGACCAAAATTTTGCTTGCAAAGTAAATAGGTATCTAGGTTTGGATTACATACTATGCAGAAAGATCTAGCTCATTAATCTGAAATTTTCAGAAGAAATCCAGACCATGCTTTCTTCTTAGTGTCAAATTCTTCAAAGTTCAGAAAGCAAGTCTGCAATCAGAAATCCAAACACGCCAAGACAATCTATAATATGCTACAAAGTGGAATTGAAAAGACAAGTCGTTCAGTCTGATGAGGTAGATGGGTGTCTGGAAGCATGCTGAATGTCATCTGCTAACAACAGCCATCAGGATCAAGGAGTCTGGCAGGGGCAGACTGAATTGATTCCAAAGTTACTCATGAGCTAACATCTGCTTACAGATGTTAGCTGAAGAACAGCCAGGAACTAGTAGCGAGGAACTTTCAATAAAAACTAATCTGAGAGGCCTGGCAAGATGCCACCATATGATTATCTGGCTGATCCTAAACACATTGGCTCTAAAGTCCTAAAGCAGAGCTTTGCCAACGTACGTTTGTTGTCATAAAGAAGTTACCAATTTTTCCTCCTCAATCCCTCGCGGGTCCCTCATTACAGAAATCAGATTACAGTGAAGGTAGACCTAGGTGATGGTGGTCCAAATAAGCCATCATACTGCTCCTTTGATGCTCTCCTCGTTTAGTTTCCCCTTCTCTAAAAGGAAGCTCTTTGTATTTGGAGCTTAGTTGAGTTCCTCCACTTGCCTGTCTACATCTGCAGGATGTCCATCTAAGCTACCTAACAATGCTTCGTTATTACCTTGGGGAAGCCTCTGTCTCTCCAGGCCAGTGAACACCTTCACAGCTCTCTCTGCCACTGCAGCATATAAACAGGCTGCAGAGACATAGCACTGAAAAAAAATAATGGGAGTGACTGTCATGTGCGAGCGTACCGATCCGGGTGTTGACTGAGGGAGCAGCCTGCAATGATGCTGCATTTTTATTAAGGTCCTCAAAATAGCAAGAAACAAAACAGAGATGCTAATGCACTGAGTTCGGGCTTGTTTTGTGCTGCAGATTATGTACGTTAGATAGTAGATGAAATATTGTTTTCTGGAAGTGAACCTGCAGTCAGAACTGGACACCTGATTTGGCCCTATGTGATGTAGCGCGTTCGCAACTACATGTCGATCACACGTAGTAACTCTCGTTGTCACCCAAAGACTCTGCACACTGATAAAACCCCTAACAAGGGCTTTACAAAGCATGGTGATCCAAGTCTTTGGGAGGTGTGAATGGGCACAGTAGCTATGGTCAGTCCTCATTTCCAACAGCTCTGCCTCTCTGCCTCTGTTTTTATCACATTGGTGTTGGTAAAGTTGCTTACTGAAGAAAAAAAGGCTTCTTCCTTAGAAAAAATGTTGCCAAGAGCAGTTTACATCATATGCTATCTGGAAGCTATTCTGTGAAACATCGTAATAATTGCTTTTCCTGGACTGAGACACTTATTAGTAGCAGCTAAAGTTAACAGATTGGAAGACTGCCTGAAGATGACGAATGGGTTTTCTCAGATTGTAGATTTCTGGTCATTTTCCATGGCAGCTGTAAATTTAAAAATAATATAAAGTTAAGCAGTGGTAAAATAGAATTCACAAATATTACACAGCTACTGACTTGATCATTAATCATCCTAAATTAATGTTAAAGTGTTACATATGATGAGCCAGATTTTGCCCTGAGGTGTATACAGAAGTTTCTCATTGATTACGAACGGGAAATGGCACATGTATGTGAATGCTGAATTTAGCCAACTGCTTGCTTATTTTGATGGATTTTTTTTATTGCTATTTGAGGGAGGTGGAAACACTTATTTTTTATGAATCCCATTCCATACTAGTGATCCGAAAGAAAAAGATCGAGACATCATCTGATTTGTAGTCAATATCCCAAGCTATTGCAACAATATCCCTACTTATTTTCAAAGCTGAAGACCATCAATACCCTCCAGAGTTCAGTTGTTTGATCTGCCTTGTGTCCACTTTTGAGGTGGATGAAGTCAAAAAAGGGTCTGTTATTGGATAGAGTGAAGATTTTTGGCCACAAATGAAATTCCTTCTAGGCTAAACCACCATTTTTCCTAGACTTTGTCCTAATTTACACCATTATTTTTTGATGAAGTCACATACCTAAGTGTCTTCTTCAGGTCGGTAACTAGAGGAGCTGCCAGAGACACACATGTGAAAAAAACCCAAAACCAAAACAACTCCCCTCTCCTTGCCCAGGCAGTCAAATCTGATGCAAATGAAGAAGTCTCACACTTAGAGATACGTTAATGATTCCTCAATGGAACTGAGGATTTCAATCATTGAAATAATGATTCCTCAATCCTCAATTCCTCAACTCCGCGGAATGGGGAGGTCAGAAAACCTGTAATAGCATCAGCAAGGTCATGAAGATACATGGACCTTTGCCTTGTGAACATTTAACTCCTCTCAACTCCTTTTGCACTTACCTAACACTATTATATTAATTACATATAAATTACGCTGCACTTAGGCATACCTGTATTATACATACTGTTAGTATTAATATATAATAGCTACAGGACCGAGTTTTTCAGCATTGCTAACTTAGTCTTGTATTCAATGTCTTTCAGACTAGGTACAATACTCAACAGTAGTTGCGCTGAAACAACTTATTTGAATGCCAACTACAGAATACTGTTATCAGCAGGTTTTCTCAGGGCCGATTTACTTCTGTTTATCCACAGGGCTTGGTAATAAATACGTGTATTTTGGGGCTCTAGGTACATTAAACATACTGAATAGTCAAAGCCTGTAGAAGCTAATTTCCCTGTCATTGCATTATAGTTAAATTGGTTACGCACGTCTCATTCAATTATGTAACTTCAAGAATACCAACAACATAGGTTCCTGATTTCAATAGTACATATGCTGGTTTTAGCACTTACAATGGATCAGCTTTTAGTATGAGACACTAAACTCATCACGCTTTGAAATTCGGAGCCACAGTTTCAAATGTAATATTGTCTTTGTTTGTGTGTGTCATTAATGGCTTTTCTTTTTATACTTTCTGGATGTATACTATAATATTTTGTTCAAATCAAAGTGGAGACTGGAAGTTAACTCACAATTAATATATGCAGTTAAGCATTTACACCATCAGATCCTCTATTGATATCAGCTCAGTCAAGCAGGTATTCAACCAGTAACAAAATGTGCACAATAGTCAAATAAACTATTTGCTGTTAAATCCTGATGTAGGGAAAGTGCCAGGTATACTGTGAAATGTCTTCAATGGAACTTCTTTAATGGTGTTCACTCTGCGCAGAAGGCACTCAGCTACTGCAGTAGTACAGGAGGAACAAGGAGAAAGGAAGGGTTAAATTAATTCCACAGAAAGTGACATACTGCTATGATTCTTGCATTGTGCAATAGAAATAAAGCACATATCAAATGGATTAAAAACTGGCTAACAAATCTCAAAAACTAGAAGTCAGCTGGGATTTCAGATTGAATGAATGTTCCCAACATTCCCTTGGGTTCTGTACAAGGCCAAATATTCTTTAGCAATTTCACCAATGGTCATGTAAACATGTCCCTAAACACAGTCTGTGAATGACATGGGTTTGGCAGGATGATATACAATGATGAAGACCAGGGAGTCAAACAGGAGTTGGGAATGGTACAGGAAAGATCCACAAAATTATTCAAAGGAGAATTCCTTGCAGTAAAAATTTAAAAAAAATAATTTAAAAAAAGTTAAAGATTTCCATCTGATTAGTTTATCAGAAAGAGGATGGGAAGAGGTGAGCTGTACACATAAATAATTCACAGAGGGGGAAATACCAACTAAGAAATTACTCTTCCATCTAGCAGGAGACCCATGGGCTGGAAACTTAAGCCAGATAGACTGAAAGTGCCTTTTTAACAGTAGCGATGCTTATCTGTTGGAAAAAAACTTTCCAGGGATATACAAGATACATTTTACGATCTCTTAAGGCCAAGAGGAAGACATGCTTTAGCCAAAACCAGAGGTTTTTGTTTAACAGAAGAATAACCAGAGATAGTGTAAAGACATACAAGCTGACAAATTGATCACATTCTATGCATATGAATGTATGCAAATTTACCAGAGCAAACATTTCCTCATCTGCCTGTGGTAAGTCGTGTTAAGACAATTGCTTATTAAGAACCATCTTCTAAGGAGGTGGGTTATCATTGTTTAATCTTACCTTAAGGGATATTATGAAAGAAAAAGTTTATCAAACATTTAGAAAGCATAATAAAGCCTACAATACAACTTGTCTTGCAACCCTACAAGTTGCTGGAGAGGACAACCCTTATTTGTGAGATACAAACCTGAGGTAAAATGCAGTGAAGAAATGGAGCTCACAGTAGTTCAGCAAATATTAATAGACTAATATGAAATCACTGTCACCATGTATGCTTTGAACTACATTGCGGCACTAAAGTGTGCGTCGGTGTTACTTTTCAAATGATTGGAACCACAATATACCGTCAGATACTTTCTGCTTCTATCAAATGGGAGTGTAATGATAGGACGTGGGGTAACAGCTTCAAACTGAAATATTTAGATTGGATATCAGGAAGAAATTCTTTACTGTGAGGGTAGTGAGACACTGGAACAGGTTGCCCAGGGAAGTTGTGGATGTCCCATCCCTGGAAGTGTCCAAGGCCAGGCTGGATGGGGCTTTGAGCAACCTGGTCTAGTGGGAGGTGTCCCTATCTGTGGCAGGGGGTTGGAACTAGACGATCTTTAAGGTCCCTTCCAACCAAACCATTCTGTGATTCTGTGAAATAACAATAATTAATAACTGTTAGTATCCTCCCCCCTCTTCCCTTTTGTAGCATATTATATCTCCCGGAAACTGGCTGACCCAGTTACATTAGCAAAACCAGAGAGTAAATCCATTCAAAACAATGTGACTAAAAGCAGAATCTCTCTATTTGCTTTTGCATGGTCAGAACAAAAGGTTCCAGAGCTGTTTTTACAGCTAAATGGCATTTTATAATGAGCTCTGAAATTTTTGGGAAAGTCAGATTACAATGTTGGTTTAACATCAGACGCTCTATTGTTTAGATGTAGGATCACTGCGATGTCCGGTTTCTGAAAACTTAAGGTTTTCTTTTGATATTAAAAAGACCACTGAAGTAATCCACAAAGAGCTCGGGCCTCAGGAAAGAAGACTGAAAAACAAACACTGTTAAAGACTGGTCAGACACGATTATGTGGCTGACAATTACATATGATAACAATTAAAATTTTCTGATTCCAACCACATGGCATCTTAATACAGCAGATCTCCAAGCAAATAACGTGTCACATAATAGGTTTTGATGGATGTTGTCAGCAGCCTTTTGAATGTTACAGATACCTTCCCATCAATGCCTCAGAAAACAGCAGAAACTACTGACCTCATCCTAAACTGAAACTATTTGCATGTACCTAAATGCTCTGGTTCTAACTGCTTGGTAACCTCAAATTCTTGTTTCACCAGATGATTAGATAAACGCATACGTGGTGTCCAGCAGCTTACTTCCAGTTGTAAATAACTTAGTTAATATATGCATTAGTGGTTTGAGTCCAAACCCTAGATGTTTCCTGAGAGGTCTTTCGGTTACCTGCCAGTACAGCTCTGGGAAGGTAGGTCTTATTACAAACCAGCTGAAGCTCTCCAAACAATTGCTGAAGTCCATGTGTTGGTTGGCACAGGGGACTTAACCAGAGAGCGTAAAGGAGCTGCCAAGGAGCTGCCACTGAGCAGCATGAGCCTACTCTACTGCCGACTTCAATTTGCGTTTAAAAAAAAAAAATAGGGATGAGTTAATGATTGCTAAACCAACAAATCATCCTCCTATTGGAGGAGCCCCAGAGGACATTCTGTCTCCAGTGGTGATACAACCAGTAAGCAAACACATTGTCACATTGCCTAGAATGGGCATACAAAAAGCAGCAGGGATGGGACCAGGAATTTGGAGTATTTTCATGGTGCCAGTCTCCACACATGTTCTTGGCTTAGCCTCCTGCTCCTTATTTTCCTCTAGACCAGCATGAGGGCACAGCCCGAAAACTACTCTTCAGATCTGTGATGCAAGTTTTATTGTTTCCTTCTGTATACTGTTAAGTAGGAAGAGAAACATAATGTCTTAAAAACGAATTGAGGAATAATACCATACATTTGTTAGAAGCACAGTTTTTGCTACCATTGTTGTTTTAAAAAAACAACTTTTTCTGCTTTGGCATCTAAATGACGATTGCAACATCGCAGCTGGAAAAACAGCTGTCTCTTCTGTGTCTGCCATGAACACAGTTCTCCCACTGTAGGCTGTGGAGTCAAGAGCACATTGAGAACGAAGGTTCAGTTAAGATATTGCAACAGTTTTGTCAGCGTTGTTGAAGGTGAGCAAAAACCTTATGTGCCACTCACATCAGTTTCACCGGTCTGACAGGGTACGTTATCCAGCCACAATGCAAGATCCTGCCTGTATTATGAATATGTGGGGTTTTATAACCAATGCATTGGAATTTTTCCCTTTCTTGATATCGCTAAAGATCAAGAAAAATATGAGGCAATAAAGCTCACGAACAGACAGTTCAGCTCAGCAGTTATTCTTGACACCTCAGTCATAAACGTGTTTCTGTCCTGAGCTAACAGTTGGCCAATGTATGCCACAGCTTTATCTAAATGGCCTTTCCAGTAAGCAATGGCCTTTGGTTGCACAATGGATGTCATCTTACTGTGAAGGAAGTATACTGGGTTTCAAATAACAGTAAGAAAGGAATTACCTAGAGGGTCCACGTTAAATTAGAATCACATATTGCTTCTCTGCAATAAAAATTACATTTGTTGTATTTGTGCACCAAAACTGGCTAGCATCACAGGAGAGCAGGTTCTTCAGACTAGTGAAGCGCCAGCTCATTGCAGTGCACTATTCATTAGGAAAATGCTCCATATCCATATAGGTCTAAACTGTCAGCACCAATCGATCACATCCCTTGTCCTGAACTGCAGAGAACCCGCTCCAAAAAATCACTGATGTCAATCAAGTCACATGGTACTGAGACTTTACAGAGATTAAATCTCAATGTTGTACAAGAATACATGAGGCAAAATGTCCAAGTTATAAAAGAGCCATCAGTAGAGCAATCAAGAGTATGTAAACAAGTCAAATTATACAAAAACAGATGTAGCCATGCATCCAAGAAGATGTAGCCATAACGGTATTCTCAAAAAAAAACCCTGGGTGACCAGTATGACAGAGCTAGCTCAGCTGATATGTATTTTCCACCCCTGATGTCCAACACTCTACATTCAGAGGCTACTTCGTAAGTAAAATGCTTGTGAGGCTGAAGCATGAGCAGAGGTGATTAGCACGGGAGCGGGGCCTCTCGTTTTCTTCATGCAGACTCTAATACAAAGGGACTTTGATCTTTAAAGGGATCTCTACTTCAGTGCAAAATAATAATGATGATAACACAACAGTAATAATAGGTACAGATAGCAATGCTGAACCTTGAACATGTATCCATTATAAACACATAAATATTCAGTTGTCTACTATAAGAGCACAGGTCATAGACTCTTTAGCTTCACTGCCCTCCTACACAGCCAAAAGTAGGCAGGAATATTATTGAAACATATTTATTAGTTGGCAAACAGTATATTTTCAAATTGGCACAACAGGAAATTAGTCTCATTGAGATCTCAATGTGTATCTCAGGACGTATATAATATTAGAAGCAAACAGAATATTTGAGCTGTGGAAGAATCTACCAAAATGGCCAAAACAGCAGAGACTTTCTTTCAAAATAGGACAGGAAAAGATTTGTGACACACATCTAAATTCCCTGCAGTGTTTTGAAAAATTTAGTATGTACCTACAAATCAGCTGGGGATCTCAATTCAATTGACTCTATATATGACTTTTTTTTTTTTTTTTCTTTTCAAAATAAAGGAGAAATGCCCAACCTATGGCCTCTGGGCCAGCTTTCAAAGGCCAGAATAATTTATCCAACCGATAGCCACATTTTGCTGTCACATCCCTCATTGAGGCCCTCAGTCAGAGAGAGGCAATGAATTGCGAGCTGCTAAATTGGCAAAAAGTTAGCCAGAAGCTTGGCCTTAGTGTCATTTTTCCCCGAGACCCTATGGCCTCTACACCGCTACAAACCAGGAATTGCATCCATCCTAACTCAGGGCTGGCCCCACCACATGATGAACGGGTGATGTGAACAGCCCTGTGATAAAAGCATGAGTGAGAGACAGGCGCTCCTTGAACCTCCTCATCTATTGCCAAAATGCCAAAAACTTGCATTTTGGTTTTCTAATGGATATGCCTCTCACCAAGGCAGAGGTTAGAACATATGAATTATTGCTTTAAAATGACACAATCTCCAGATCAAAAGGCTGAGACTGATATAAGATATCTGGAGTGCATATTTATGGAACAAATGCAACCATTATATGTTGCCAGATTTAATGCACCAGAACTTGGCTTTGGACATATGTAGCAACAGTCTAGCATTTTCCTGAATTTCTTCTGTCACACTGATTCATCCACAGCAGTGAAAGTATATCTGTGTTTCAAATGTATGCAGAGCATCCCTGCCTTGGGAAATCAACACTCCAAGAACAGAGGGGCAAAAAAGGTCCAGACAGCAAAATATTTGGAAGGTCATTAGAGATTTTCTGCAGGCATAGGAAGGCAGATTGGTAGATTGAAAAGTGGAGAAGGTAGTGGCCTGGTACAAGAATTCAGGGATGCTACATGGAAGAAGCCAAATATCTCTGTTACTTTCTGATCAAAAGGAATCTATTGAACTCCAAACTCACTGAAAAGTGATGAGCTAGTGTTTCAGAGAGGGACTGAAAACAGGGAGGCAGGGCTGCTTGCATAGTTTTGCTTGGCATACATTCATTTTTCACAAAAATGGAGAGAAAAATCAATATTCCAAAACTCATCCTGGGCAGTTATTAGTTATTCTTCTCCCTTGGATTACACCACACACAAACATAAACAACCCTTTTGGCTATGTTGTCCTGGAGTCCTGTCCAGGCTTTCCGTGTGGAGCTGGTAAGGAGCCGTCCCACTCTGTGCGTTGAAAGTCTCTCCCCTTGGACCTCTTGGACACACACTTGGGCCAGTGCCTTGAAGTGACATTTGAAACCTGCTTTGCTTTTTTCCCCCTCCTTTCTTGTTGTCAGGCTCATCATGCTGAGTCATATCTGCAGCTAGATCATAATGATTATCCTGAAATGTCAGCAGCTGCTCTTTTCACCCCCATATGGTGCCAGATTTAGGATGAGGTTTCCTTAATGCATAAACAATGACTATAATTGTGGGTTTTGACAGCCAAGGTATCACAGAGATGTTATTCTGTTGTAGAAAAAAAAAAAACCAACGCTGCATTTCCACAATTGTAAAGAAGAGGTGGGTCATACTGACCCATATGTTCCTTTGTATAAGAAAGTCTATGACATAAGTGAATCCCTGTCAGCGTGGCTGTTGGACATCGGATGTTGTTTGACAGGGGAAGCAGCTAAAAGCTTTAGTGGTTAATATCTTCCTAACTGTGAGAGCATTATTTGCCTAAATCCAGCGATGATTCTTTTACAGACAAAAACCTGGCTTTCACTTCTCTTCCCTTAATTTAGATGTAATATCCTTGCAGTTCTCAGTTCTGTCTTCTCCCTTAGTGCTGCTTAAAGTTACCAGCCCTCTTTAAAAGCCAAATTAAAAAAAATTGAGGTATCAGAGAAATATAAAGTAACCCAAAACAAAAAAAAATAGCAGAAGTTGACAGAAGTGATGGAAAAACAAGGCTCTATTGGCTCTATCTCTTCTTTCATTTATAGAGGTACATCAAAAGTATCTCCTCTCTCTAGTATCTGTGGACATAGTGTAACTGTGTCAGTGAGAGGGGAATCTAGCCCCAGAACCTCCATTCTGTATTTTAATGTCAAATAAAGCAATATGGAGATAAATGAAAGATAAGCAAGTGGAAAATCACATAAGGGCAAAGGCAGGGTGAACATGATGTATTATTGTTGAAAACTGGGAGAAGAGTCATTGAAGCTGATGGCAGTAACCACCACCCTTCATTTGAGATAACAGAGCCAAGTAAGCTCTTTGATGAGGTAATACAGGTTTCCGAGACAAGGCAAAAGTACACTCTAAATCTAGAATAATGTGGGCAGATGGTGCTGCTGCTTATTGCTTTGGGTAAGGGTGTATTTGTGTGCATGCATGTACAAGAAAAAAAGCCACCTAAACAGGGAGAAATAAGTTCTAAGCACAGCAGCTAAAAGGAAGGTATCTAGGCATAAATGCCTAAAGGGAGAGCTTATCGGGGGCATGGAGAAAAAATGTGATGCTATAAGCAAAGATACTGTCTTTTGTGGTTTGATTGCATCTGCAGTCAGAGAAAGGGGCATTTGCATGTTCTTCGTAAATAGGGAGAACTGCATCCAAGAAAGACCTGACTCCATCAATGGTTTATCTTCCTAAACACACCAAACTCTGATTTGCCATCTGTGTCAAAGGAAGGAGTATTATTGGTAATAAAACAGACTAAAAGGAAGACTACAATCAAACCTTCCC
The DNA here is from genome assembly GCA_013400135.1 of Rhinoptilus africanus. Classification (NCBI taxonomy): domain Eukaryota; kingdom Metazoa; phylum Chordata; class Aves; order Charadriiformes; family Glareolidae; genus Rhinoptilus; species Rhinoptilus africanus. The sequence goes on from VXBO01012364.1 coordinate 309,487, forward strand.
TGTCCTGAGAAAGCTAAGGATGTTGTAATGAGTTAAATCTTGCTGTAATGAATTAAATTCATTATGTTGTAACGAATCAAAAGCTACATGTACAGAAATTATTGCAAATGCAAAAAGCTTTAACAGACATCCAAGACTGACACTAGCCATTTTTTATTGAAAGAAGCTCTCCTGAAGCTTAAACCAGCCCTCAGGAATAAGCCTGAGAAGATACTAGTGTTCTGCAGGACAAGAGGTTCAGGTTTGGTGAGACCAAAGTCGGAGGTGAGTTCCAGAGCAGTGCCCGTCTGTGAGAACAAAGTCCCTCCAGGCTCAATATGTAGGTACTTGGGCCTCATCCTCAAAGCTGGATTAGGCAGCTAAGCCCTAGTTAGGTCCCCTCCTTCCCCTGAAACAATCAAGGACAATTTTATGTACCGAATGGTACCTAAAATGGCAGACGGCGTCTACCTATTTTGCTGCTTTCAGCCCTGCCTGCCCAAGCCTTTCTGCTGAAGCTGTCAGATGAGATGAAAACTAGTTGGAGAGATGAGCACAGGGGTGACCTCTGCAGTAACCTGAAGTATACGTGTTCTGCTCTTCCCGTGGCATCAGGCAGTACATGTCACCTTCCTGATTAGCAGTTAATTTGGTTCTCTAGTGCTAAAACCGTACTGCAGTTCCACAGCTGTAACTGGAAAGCAAAGTTGGTCTGATTGGAAGCTATTATGATCCTTCATAAACTAGGCATAGAAGCAAATCCTTAGGATGCCAAACATCCAGTCACAGCTGGATTTTTTTATATATCTTTACTTTCCCTATGTAGCTGTTCTCTGGGCATCTTGTTCCATCCATTTAGATGTGATTCCCCTCCTTAGATTTAGCGGCCTAAGAATAGGGCATCTAGGACAACCCAGTTGTCTACGCCTCCTTTATAGTTCTGGAGGTAGATGTTCATTTCCCGAAACACGTCACCATACCTTAATGAAGAAATCTAAGTTAGATATCTCTGAAAAATTGTGCAGTCTGTCTTTCTCCGTTGACTGAAGAGGAGTCTAGACAACTAGTCAGTCTAAACACACCACTTTGGGACAGCAGAAGTAAGGTGACAAAAACACTAGTTCTTGTGTATTGGGACATGGTGCATTACCAAATCTTTCTCAAGGGCACCTGTGGTTACTCATGTAACCCTTCTTGTGTGTGCCAAAGGTGACACTGCCAAATGGAGCGAGCTTATGAGAACAGAAGATCTGAGAAGAGCTCTCAGAGAAGAAAGCCACCGGGCAGGCTGCTTGGGTGTCTCACCTGATGAAAAAACCTCACGTGGCATCTTTCCATGAAGGAGCACTACTTGTCATTCAATATTCCTCCCTCATAAAAAGTTATGTGTGGTGGGAAAAAAAAAAAAAGTACTTATGTTGTTTCAAAAAGGTGTGGCTTGTTTAGGAGGTTAGACTCGGGCACCATGGTTGTCTCAATGAGCAGCAGTAAGAAAGGAGAGCATTTTGATCTCTCTGCCACTCTGTAAGGGGTAATAGAAGGTTGTTTTATTGTTCCTCCAGCATAATGTACAAGGATGATTTGTAATGAGGCAGAATCTAGAGTAAATAGCTCTTGATATGATACTTTGCCTTCAGATATCTTAAGAGGTAATCTGCGGAGGGTATGCTTGCTGTAAATCAGAGGCTGTGTCTTTGCATTTGGAAGTCACTATTATTATGTTAAAGGATGTATGCTTACATAGTCCAAGTATGGCATTTGGAAAGAAGTAATTTCACCTCAGAGTGGAAGTTTCCCTGAGGCACAACTCTTCAACAGTGAAATTTTGTATGTGTACTTTGACAAACGCATGCCCAGTGGGCATGTGCAAAATTATGCCTTTGAAGCCATGGAAGCCTGGCTGTGGGAACCTAGAACCTTGAAGAGTTTCTCAAGGGAGAGGAAGCAGAGCCAGCTGGACTCATTTTCTATAGACAGAAATTTAATTGCTAGCTAGTAGCTACTACATTAGAAAAGAAACCATTTCTGAGACCTGGAACATGCTGGTGTGAAGTCCTTGTTAGAGGAGTTGGGTGGTAGCCTGACTGACACCCGTCCAGATTCTTCTCTTTGCACATTCTTTTTAACTCTGATATTTACTGTCACGGTAAAATGTGATCATAATTATAAGAACCAACACATAGCTGTCATTACTCAGCACCTAAGAACAAACTGTATATACTCCGCTCTTGAGTGCAAACCAGCTTAGCAAAAAACAATTTCTCTAGAGTTAATGCATATCAATTCAGCAGACTTACAAACATGACATTATATCTATGTAGTAAAATTGATGTACAGCCTCTTCTGCAAGAAGTGGTTTATTCTCACAACCCAGTGCTGGCTAGGGTCTATCTTCATCATTCTCTGAGACACAACCTTGCAGCCCCTGAGAGGCAGGCTCCTCTTTGTGGTAGGATACCTCTCTTCTGCTCCATGAGCTCTTTTTTGACTTCATCCTTCAGTGCTCTCAAGGAGGTCCTACGTCATCCTTAACTCACATATAGGCAAATACGCATGTGTTATTTTGTCTGTCCACGAAAACAGATGGAAAGCTGGACTAAAACATTGCCCTAACAGTAGGAAGTGCGTGTGTGTAGTGTATTCCCGCAGAGTGAGCTGCCTTGGAGAGATTGTGAAGGTTAAGAACAACCCAGAAAAAAAAGCAAAACAGAAAAACCTCCCGTATTTTAAACCAGACATTAGTTGACTTCTCAGGGGTACAATCTCATGGCAGCAGAATTGGTTGCACTGCCTTAATTTGCTCATGTAACTACACTTTGGATCACATCAGCCTGTGTTTGCCCTGGGTAAGAGTGCATGCAAGGACAGTCACTGCTGTTCAACTGAGACACAATAGCTTGTTAAATTGTCATAAACTTATCATAAGTCTGAGTCCCAAAAGGCTTACCCGAGGTCACCCAGCAGTTTGAGACACACCCAGTGACTGAACAACATCTCCGGAGTCCAGCCGAGTGTCAAATACAATGGCACTTTGCCTCTCTAATTGTGACCAATTGTCACTGTCTTCTGATGGGTGTAACCAGGGGAAAATGGACATGGGGATGAACTGGGACTGTCCAGTGAGCCCTTTCCGCGTCATGTGAGGCATGTCGGCAGGGCCTCATCAGAAAGATTCCATGGTTCCACCAGGTCCTGTCTCTCCAAAGACAACAAATTATTAGATATCAGTGAGTAACGCAGAGAAAAGCTCTTGTGCTATGTGTAGTTGTTGTTGCCAGATAACACATTACAGAGAGAGTGGGCATCTGTCGCAAAAATAAAAAGCGTTTTTGACCCTAGAGAAACTTGTTCAATTCAGTGCCTTCCTTTCCTATGCATCGGAGTGGCAGAGTGCTACGGTTAGTGCTACGCAGTGCATAGTTTATTGGCATTACACTGATCTGAAAAGCAACTAACATGGGAAATGTGAAAATGAAATAGCGGTGCGGGGGGATCCAGTGTTGGAGGAACGCTGCTTTCCACAAGCCATGTAAACCCTAATTAATAGACAAAGGGCTCTATTCTTCGCCTGTGTTTAACTCCCCCTCCCCTCTTGCTTCTCTTCCCTTTAACCGTATTCCTTTTCCCCCTCCAGTTTGCAGCAGCATATACGGGGCCTGACGAAAGCCCACACAAATCAATGGCAACACTCCCGTTGACTTCAATGGGCTTTGTAACAAGCAAAGAGAGAAGAGAATAGGTGATTATTTTTCCTTTCCAAATGACGAGCCCCTCCCAGTAAAACAATCCATACAGTAGTCATAAGTGCTTTATACTGTGCAGTGCATGGGCATAATTACTCCAACCCTCTAAACATCTAGCAGCGGTTGGTCTCTCTAATGCTTAGAAAATTATTTTAAATAGACTTTGTATCTACAAAACGGGATTTTTTTAGATTGTAAATACCTAGGGTCAGATCTCTGCGGTTGCTACCAGCGTATATGCACTGACTTCAAAAAGGATAGTCAATTCACACGCATAGAAGAACGAGCCCAAACCAGCACTTGGCTGCACAGTCAAAATCATTTTGATATCCATGAGCTGTTCTCTCAAAGCCATAAAAGTAGGGTCAACCCTGCTGTTGCCCTTCAGCCAACTCTCTAGTCATGATCTTGATGAGTGGCTCACCTGGCTCTTCTTTGAATTCAAGCAGACTATCTATCGTTCTGTGTCTCTACAACATCTCCATCTTCCCTACTCTACAACAGGGCACGAGAAGATTCCGCCAACCCTTCCTCTCAATTCATGGACATAAGCACTTTACAGTGAAAAGCAAAAATCCCAGGTGTATTTAAAAAGTTATTTTCTTTTCCCTCATAGCTGCCTTCAAGTTTATCTGTTTAACAAAGGGCTATGATACAGGAGGGAGGGGAAATCTGTCACTAATTTAGTGTACTTGCGTGGTCTGGACACCTAAAACATCTTTGTTCTGAAAAGCCGCTATACTTTTGGCTACACTTGGACAAAAATAATCCAACAGTATTGAAGTTTAGGTCATATGCAAATTGCTCTCATTCAAAATGGTGTATGGAATACTATCTTTCTAATCCTTCCACTAAAACATGATTTGTGGCTGTTCTTCAGAACGTCTGCCTGATTAAACATCCTTGAAAAAAAAAATGCATGGGATTGTAACAAAGAAAAAGATTTCTTTTAATCAGTAATTAAGTGGCAATTAAGCATAATTATTACAATTTGTATCTAATTTATAATATCTGTAGAATGAACAGATGCAATTTATCCTCCAATAGTCAAGAGTGTGTGGCTTAAGCAAAGCCAGCTCACACTTTCCTTCACATTTGCAACAGAGGAGGACACTGTGGATGGTGAGTGGATGTGTCTTCACCGAGGGGTGGGAACATTCAGCTGTGGAGTAGGACCTGCTCGGTCTTCTGGAAGCATGTGAAAATACCTGTACAGACAACAAAAGGTTTTCCTACTGTCTTCAGCACAGGAATCTTCCCTTTAAGTCAAGTGATAAAAATCTTTAGGTTTCTAACCTCAAGTATGAGGAGCTCTCACTTTTGTGGAGCTGGTGTTCCGTGTTGCAATCCGCCTTTGCAAAATGTACCCGTATGCTTTTTTCTGTACAATATGATTAAAATTTCATGCGGTGGTTGGGGGGAGTTCTTCTTCAACAGGCTAGCAAGAATTACTTCTTTTATTGAGTTACTGTGTAACTCAGAGAAAAAGGTTTTAATTACAAACTCTGGGTTAATTTTCTTTAACTCCACGGTTTTTAAATAGCTAGGAAACACAGGCATGATCTTGGACTGTCTGGAGGCAGCCAATCTGACTACTTTCTGCCACAGATGCTTCCAAATAAAACTATTATGAAATTTTCTCTGTTGTCTGACCTTGCTTAAGGTCCATCTGAGCCATGCATGACTTGATTGTAAAAGATGAGTGTTTAGATACAGCTAATTACCACAGAGCTGTGTTTGGAAAGTTAGGTGATGGGTGGCTATAAAAGCACTTTAGAAAGTTCTCTGGAATCAGTATAAAACAGATACATTTACGGACCAGAAGTTTTATCATTTGTGTAAAAATGGGAAATTCATACAATAGGCCTCCTGCAAAAGTGATCTTACGAATCTGGTTCAAGGAGAAGTAAAAACCATACACCTGATGGATCCAGAATGTCCTCCAAGCTCACAAGGCTGAATGCACATGCCCTGCCCTTACCCTGATGTCATACCAGGCTGAGTTGATCCCCCAAACATTCCTGCCGCTTGGGGAGGAAGATACCCAAAGGGAGCTGCAAACATGCCCAGAAGAAGCTGCAATAAACTAGTGTGCTGGGATTAGATCTGACCGGCCTGAATCTAGAATTGCTTGGGACTTGAAAAGGCAAAAAGAACCTGTTGAGGTATTAAAATCTCGCTTGTTCAAGCCCTCGAACAAGCGTTACTTTGGCGAACCAAATGGACCTGTAGTTTTCTCAGTGACAGAAGCCTCACATGGCTTGTGGGATCTGCAAAGTAAAGATTGAATGGATTTTTTACCCCTTGCAGGAACAATGTTAAGTCTGTTAAAAAGATTCTTATACAGCAAGAACTTTATAATTTTAAGATGAAGTCAATGGTTTCTTGACAGAATGTACCATTAAAACCTAGCCATTTGAAAGTGGTATTAAGGAGACAGATGCATATTCAAATGTTTATCTCTTTAATTTTCCAACACCTAATCTCTTAAATGAGCGTAATCAGAAAAGAGGCATTCTAATTCTCTTGTGGGGAAGAGAAGGCGCCAGAGATCAAGTGATAACCAGGATGCGTCTCAAGCCATTCTCATGAGACTTTGGCTGTGTTTGAACCCAAATTGGAGAGAAGAGATTTTTTTGGGTACTGTGTCTGCCAAACAGCAGACATACTTCTGCTCTCATGGCACAAATCCAAACTATGGACAACCTCGGTTTCAAAAAAAAACTTCATTAAAAAAGTGGTGCTTGCTTATTTTGCTTTGGTTTACATGAAGATCTTTCTCACACACGTATACCTTGAAGCTAAAAGAACAATGAGATTGTGAAGTTAGTCACTCAAAAGGTACAAAGTACCAGACGTGAGGTTACATATGCAACCCAAATTCAGTTCCTTATGTGAGCTCATGATTAGACATGCTTGCTTTAATTACATGGCCATGTACACTTTCTTCACAGGACAAAGATGGTGTGAGTTTGACTTATTAGAGGAGCAAAGAGTAACATCATGTGCTGTGATGGACAGTCCTGATGAAAGACAGAACTACCAGGTCTGCACGGCAAGAAGCAGGGAGTCGAGCGACCCAGCTCTGCCCTGGATGGTGGGGGTGGGAGGCTGCAAAATGCCCTGCTGCCATGTCAACAGGTTCTTTCCCTCCGCCAGGCCAGCAGCCTCCCGCAGAGAGATGTGAGGAGAGAGGGAGGCAGCAGGCTAGGACTGCAGCAGCGCGGCAGGCTGCGCGCCACCCAGGGAATCGCTGACAAAAAGGGGCAGCCTGCAGCCAAGGTTGCTCCCTCGCCTGTGACCCGTTTTGTTTTCCGTGGCAATCTGGTTCACATTACAAGTACAGTACTGACAAAGTTGGGGTGGGTTTTTTGCCTTTTTTTTTTTTTTTTTTCGGTTGTTCTGGCATTTGCTGGCAGTTCCATGGCTTTTGTCACCTCTTCTCTAAATATTTCTTTGTTCAGCCTTGTGCCTTTGAAACTTTATACCCAGGTCTAGTTATCTTTGCTTTTCTAACCCTCCGAACAAAGTAGCCACTATCTTGTAAGCAAGCGTGGACTCACCTAGGCCTGAAGTTTTGCTGAACAAAAGGCCCCCAAATAATTGTCACAACCCTAATCATCTGCCGCCTGAAAATACGCTGGCACCCTCTGACCCGCAGCGGGCGTTACAGATATTTGGTTTGACTCCCACAATCACTTCAATGTGCAGGAGTTGGCTTCCTTCAGCCCAAGTCAAGTCACCACATTAGGGATGGGGGTGCTGGGAAGCCCGGACAGAGGCTCTCATCTCCCAGAGAACAGCAGGAGACTGGGCCAGAGCAGCTTTCACCTCGCCTCCCAAATCATAATTTATCCCTTTCTATTGCCGGTGAGGCACCTGGCCAGGGAAGCCCAGGCTCCGAGGGAGCTCCTCTCCCTGGCGGTGCCTGCCTGGCCGGGGCGACCCGATTCCTGCTGGCATCGCCA